>BSBK01013096.1:0-89825 GCA_027943335.1 Chamaecyparis obtusa
AAGTTGTGCAAGGACACATTCCCACTTGATACCATTGTTTCAGTTGTAGAATTTGCAAAAAAATACACACTACAACCATAGAATGAGGTGCAAGGAAAGTATTACAACTCTCAATAGGTTGCTATATTTGTTCATATAGCATTCATGCATTCACCTAATAGTATAAAGGAGAACATGAAAATATTAAGGGAGTATCATTTTTATATCAGCGATGATCACTTACATTCAACAGAGTTTGTACATGGTTGTTTTCAACTATTTTAGAGTCATTTGGCTAATAGGGGCATAAAATATCATCGACATATCATATGGTCAGATAATTGTGCATCACAATTCAAGAATTCTCGGATGTTTTATTGATTGTGCAGGATGCATAAGATTACTAGCATTCAATATATGTGGAATTTCACAGAGGCTGGTCATGGAAAGGGAGAGCACGATGGTGCAGGTGCATGTATTAAAAGAGCCTTAGCACGTGAAGAATTATAGTACAAAGAGTAAATAGCATTGCCAGATGCGGGATGTATTGTCTAGTGGTGTAATGCTACAATGGGTCCAGGTAATGAAGGCGAGTCTTCGACTTGTAGATTTTTTTGGTTGATGGATGAAACTAACATTGCACCATATGAGAATTGTTGTACATTGACAAGATTGAGTGAGCTACACTCTTTTAGAAGTTTTAATGCTGGTTCATGGAGTATCCACACACGACATATGATGTGCTTTTGTTCATCATGTGTAGATGAAGATTGGGATGGGTGCGAGTCAAAGGAATGGGTTGACGAATGGTACACATATATTTTGAGCCCACTTACCTCCTATCATCCCCATGAATCACTACAATTGACAAAAATGGAATCATCCATTGACTTTGATTGCTTATCTGATCTAGTATAACTAGGTAAAATTTTCACATACAAATAATCTCAAATTTAGTACTTTATCATAAATATTAAGTAAACTAATGTCCTCATTATGTTTATATCATTGTAGACCATGTTTTTGTTGTTATTGCTCCTAAAGACAATGAAGAAGGGACAAATTATTATTTGTGTCATTGTGTTGAGGCAAAAATGAAATTGGATCACTTGGTTATCGATGGTGAATAATTAGAATACCCTATAGGAGAAATGGTTGTAACTAGTACATGGATTAAGCGGTATGCTATGAAGAACCCTAGGTTGTGGTTGTTTGAGGATTGGGAGACACATAGAAAGATTCTTCATTATTCGAACCTCTTCGCTGCATCAAATGTCCACTTGATTAGATATGGGGGAAGACCACATAATAAAAATCTTTGGAAGGTTCGTGAGTCAGACCATGAGGCAATACTCGAGACAATCAAGGGTAGGGCATATCCAATTGGTTCATTGGAGTAAATGGAGATACAAAATATTGTAATGTAAAATCTATTTGGATACCCTGATCTAGGCACAAGTTCACTTCCTCTGATCTCTTATTCTAACTTATCTTGACACCACACATAAGAACCCCGATCTAGGCTTCCCAATGCACCTAGAGCCTCCATTATGTCAAAAATTCAAAAAGGGTTTCCACCTTGATTCTAACACTATATAAAATCTTAACATGGTCCATATATCATGTTTCACCAACCCACCAAGTCTGGTCAACTCATCTTTCACCAATGCACTCCAACAACCCTTTAGGCTTGTAGCCTTCACCAGTCACAAATCAGCCTTTTTCTTCCAATTTTCCCAAACAACTCCAAAAACTAATCACTGATTTAGATACCCTTTTAGGTTCTCTAAATCCTCCCCAAGTCTCATGGTAGGCTTCTTTGGACCATATGTTTGATCCAATAACCTAGCACCCACCAAATAGGCCTAATTCACCCTCATTTTTAAAGCAACTCACAAATATACTCATCCCCTTGAATACCAACCAAGGAATAGTCTTTAATAAGGTTTAAAAACAAAAGATTATCAAGGTTTTAAGGATTCATCCCTCACCTACACTTCTAGCCACCAAACCCTTGCTTCTAGGGTCACACAACTAGGGTATGTTAAAAAAGACCTCCAACAATATCTCCAAATCAAACCAATGGTTCCAACACATCATTTTGATCCCATAAAACAATAATCCATCATGAAATGTATCTATTCTTAAGGGCCTTCACTCTCCAAGTGACTGGTGCAAGACCAACTCCCTTCAATCAACAAATTACCATCTCTCTGTAGCTTCCAAACACATCATCTCCATATCCCTTCATAAACACACTATGATACAAGGATAAAACTACATATTTAAACCTCTCCCACCAATCATAGTAGCCACATTGGTGGGAGAGTCACTTCATTGTGAAGTCTTCAAATCCAAAATGTTGACTATACCCTTTATCCAAGCATATGAATGCACTATTACACTGACTGTTCCATGGGTAGATTCACTGTTGCAGAGAATTTGATTGTTTTAATTGATTCAAAATCATTATATTGGTTCTTCTTCACACCATACTCCACCATGCCATTACCTCGTTTGACATAAAGAGTTTCTCGAACGCTACCGACCACTCCAGACCGAAGTGACCCTCAAGGTCCCTTCAGCATGAAATTGACGATATTTATAGGGGGTCGTATCTCAGAGCTTGTGTAAGGTGGCATTGAACCATCAGGTGCTACAGGACCATGTTACCTAGGCCTACAATAACCTGTCTTAGTTTTTAGAGATTCAAGCTCGTTTATATTTGGCAACACATTTTTGGTCAATGTCAAAACTCAAAGTGTTCTTTAGTCGAAATGGACAACAGTGAGTATCTTTCAAACCATCAGTCGTAGCATCGAACTGTCTGTTCCAACAACTCCAAATGGCTAGGTAAACGCTAGTGGAAACCTCATTTGGCACAGAGAGTCACTCAAATGTTGCCGACCACTCTAGGCCGAAGTGTCCCTCAAGTTCCCTTCAGTTTTAAATCAATGATCTTTACGAGGTCATATCTCGGAGCTCATGCGAGGTGGAATCAAACCGTCAGGTGCTATGGGACCATGTCACCTAGGCCTAAAATAAACTATCTCAATTTTGAGAGATTTAAGCTCATTTATATTTGGTAACACATTCTTGGTCAATGTCAAAACTCGAAGTGTTTCTTAGTCGAAATGGACAATAATGCATATCTTTCAAACCGTTGATCGTAGCATCAAACCATCTATTGCAAAAGCTCTAAATGGTCGGGTAAACACTAGTGACAACCTCATTTGGCATAGAGAGTCGCTCGAATGCTGTCGACCACCTGGGCCAAAGTGTCCCTTAAGGTCCCTTCAACATGAAATCAACAATCTTTACAGGATCATATCTCAAAGCTCGTGCGGGGTGGAATCAAACCTTCAGGTGCTACAAGACCGTGTTTCCTAGGCCTACAATAACCTATCTCAGTTTTTAGAGATTCAAGCTCATTTATATTTGGCAACACATTCTCGGTTGATGTCAAAACTCGAAGTGTTCCTCAGTCAAAATGGACAATAGTGTGTATCTTTCAAACCGTCGGTCGTAGCATCAAACTATCTGTTCCAAAAACTTTGAATGGCCGGGTAAACTCTAATGGGAACCTCGATTGGCACACAGGGTTGCTCGAATGCTACCAACCACTTCAGGCCGAAGTGTCCCTCAAGGTCTCTTCAACATGAAATTAACGATCTTTACAGGGTTGTATGTCAAAGCTCGTGCAGGGTGGAATTGAACCATTAGGTGCTATGAGACCGTATAACCTAGGACTACAATAACCTATCTCAGTTTTTAGAGATTCAAGCTCATTTATATTTGGCAACACATTCTTGGTCGATGTCAAAACTTGAAGTGTTCCTCAATCGAAATAGACAATAGTGCGTATCTTTCAAACCATCGATCGTAGTATCGAACCATCTATTGTAACAACTCCGAATGGCTGGGTAAATGATAGTGGCAATATTTTTTGGCACAGCGAGTCACTCGAATGCTGCCGACCACTCTGGGCCGAAGTGTCCCTCAAGGTCCCATCAACATGAAATCAACGATCTTTACGGGGTCATATCTCAGAGTTTGTGCGGGGTGGAATTGAACCGTCAGGTGCTATGGGACCGTGTGTCCTGGTTTTCAAAGATTTAAACTCATTTATATTTGGCAACACATTCTCGGTCGATGTCAAAAATTGAAGTGTTCCTCAGTCGAAATGGACAACAGTACATATCTTTCAAACTGTCGATCCTAGCATCAAACCGTCTATTCCAATAGTTCTGAATGGCCAAGTAAACGCTAGTGGCAACCTCATTTGACACATAGAGTCACTTGAATGATGCCAACTACTCTGAGCCGAAGTGTCCCTCAAGGTCTCTTTAGTATAAAATCAACAATCTTTACAAGATCTTATCTCGAAGCTCATGCAGGATAGAATTAAACTGTTAGGTGCTACGAGACCATGTCACCTAGGCCTACAATAACTTGTCTCAATTTTCAGAGATTCAAGCTCATTTATATTTGGCAACACATTCTCGGTTGATGTCAAAACTTGAAGTGTTCCTCAGTTGAAATGGACAATAGTGCGTATCTTTCAAACTGTCAGTCATAGCATCAAAATGTCTGTTCCAATAGCTCCTAATGGCCGGGTAAACACCAGTGGAAACTTCATTTGGCACAAAGAGTCACTCGAACACTGCCGACCACTCCGAGGCAAAGTGTCCCTTAAGGTCCCTTCAACATAAAATCAATGATCTTTACGGTGTCATATGTCAGAGCTCATGCGGGGTGGAATTGAACTGTCAGGTGCTACAGAACCGTGTCACCTAGGCCTACAATAACCTGTTTCAATTTTCAGAGATTCAAGCTTGTTTATATTTGGCAACACATTCTTGATCAATGTCAAAACTCAAAGTGTTCCTCAGTCAAAATGGACAACAGTGCATATCTTTCAAACCGTCGGTCGTAGCATCAAACCATCCATTCCAACAGCTCCAAATGGTCGGGTAAATGTCAATGACAACCTCATTTGGCATAGAGAGTTTCTTGAATGCTGTCGACCACTTAGGGCTGAAGTGTCCCTCAAGGTCCCTTCAGCATGAAATCAATGATCTTTATGGGGTCATATCTCAGAGCTCGTGCGGGGTGGAATCAAACCATTAGGTGTTACAGGATTGTGTTGCCTAGGCCTATAATAATATGTCTCAATTTTTAGAGATTCAAGCTCATTTATATTTGGCAACACATTCTCGATTGATGTCAAAACTTGTAGTGTTCCTTAGTTGAAATGGACAACAGTGCGTATCTTTCAAACCGTCGGTCGTAGCATCAAATTGTTTGTTCCAACAGCTCCAAATGGCCGGGTAAATGCCAATGGCAACCTCATTTGATAGAGAGAGTCGCTCGAATGCTACCAATGACTCTGGGCTGAAGTGTCCTTCAAGGTCCTTTCAGCATAAAATCAATAATCTTTACGGGGTCATATCTTGGAGCTCATGCGGGGTGGAATCAAACCGTCAGGTGCTACAAGACTATGTTGCCTAGGCCTATAATAACATGTCTCACTTTTCAGAGATTCAAGGTCATTTATATTTGGCAACACATTCTCAATTGATGTCAAAACTCATAGTGTTCATCAGTTGAAATGAGCAACATTGCGTATCTTTCAAATTGTCAGTTGTAGTATCGAATCATCTGTTCCAACAACTCCGAATATCTAAGTAAACGCTACTAGCAACCTCGTTTGGCACACCGAGTCACTTGAACACTGCCGACCACTCTAGGCCGAAGTGTCCCTCAAGGTGCGAGCAGGAGGATGAGTGCAAAAATGTATTATATCCTTGTTTTGTAGTTTGTTCATGCAGGGATGTAAGTTGATGTTGTTTGAAGATTACTAAATGAATATGGGCTACTGGACTGTGTGGTTTGTATGGAAGAACTGGTGCAGGGCACCCTAATGAAGGCAAGAGGGTCACTTGGGTCACTTGGGTTCTTGCAATTTCTCATAGTTTTTGGATGTATCATTGAAATCCATACTTGTGCATGGTTGAGATAGATTGTAAACACCTCTTTTGAATCTATTTTATAGTTGTTTCATTGATTTGGTGCATTTCCTTTTGATTGGTCTAAAATAGTGCTAGGAATTGTCTTGCATTAAGATGTAAATGGAATGATCCATCCCCTTTTTGTAATTACTGTCACTTGGGGATGGATCCAATCATTTTATTATAGCATTATAACAGAGCATAGAAAGAAAGTGAGCAATCCTGTGCTCCATGAAGGTCTTATTCTTTTGATTTCAGAATATGCTAGGGATATGGTTCCGGACCCCATTCCTAAGCAGGTCACTGGGAAAAGAAAAGGGAAGAATGATAAGGATTCTATTGGGGAAACTAGAAAAAAGAAGAAATCTTCTAAGAAAGGGATTTCTGCTAGGCCTGATGACTTTACCCTTCCTACAAAGAACAAAAAATGAAAAGGGTCCTCTGTTAAGGGGAAGGATATTAAGGAGGAAAACTGTGAGGAGGGTTCTGAGATAGGGGAGATTATCTTGGATGAAGATAAGGACTGTGATCAGGATGAGGAAGAAGAGAAGGACGGTGAATAGGGCATGACAGAGGAACGGGGGGAGAACCCTGAAGAACACATGGAGGATACTGATGAAGAAACTGGGGATCCTTTTGGTGAGAAGAAGAATCAAGGAGATAAAATTTGAGGAAAAGGAGGTGGGAGAGGAAGAGCAGGTAAACAATAACAAAGAGAAAGATTATGAGATTGAGGTTCACCCCATCCATCAAGAGGAGGAGGAAACAAATGAAGTTAGTCAGACCCCAGAACCGGAGACTGAGAGTTTAATAAAGGAGGATCCTACGGAGGATAATACTTAGGTTGCCATTTCAGAAATGGGGGATGAAATGAATATTATCGATGATAGTTTAGAACTGGAGAAGATGACTGACAAAATTTTGGCCATTTTTTAAAATAAGGATAACAAAACTGGGGACCTGCCTACTGCTGATGAGAAAGAGATGATGGAAAATATTCCATCTACTATGGTAGAAATTGCTTCCCAGGAGGATATCAAGATCACTCATGATTGGGATAACAATGAAAATAAAGAAACTGAGCTCAAAGTGATGAGTGAGAAACTGCAGGTTATGGAAAAAATTGTGAAGGATCTCAAGCTGAAACAAAATAAAATGGACAATATGATTTTTGTTAAAGAAAAAGGGAAAAATAAGAAAGTTGAAGGGAATGCTGAGATAAATAAGATTGTGAAGGAAACTGTGAATGACCAGATAAAAGGTATGCAAATTAGAATCAGTAATATGGAAAATATGATAAAGATACTGAAGCATCACAACAACAAAGGTATGAAGGCTACTATAAGCAATATGACCATGCTGTACAATTATTTAGAGAAGAACCTACTGGAGAAAACTACTATCACCATTGAAGATGAAGCTGGGAATGCTGGACCTGGGACCCGAGCAAGAGGGAGAATGCAGAGGAAAATCCTGGAGCAACCAAGAGAGCTGAAGGATATGCAGGAGGCTTTTCTGAAGATGGAGGCCCTTTAGAAGAAGGTGGAAAAAATGATAGAAAATAGCTAGTATGTTTGTTTCCTTCTTTTTTGTCTTGCTGGTTACTTTTTGTTGGTTTATTGTCTAGCTGTTGTTGTGTCCTGTTGTGTTTTTTCCAGCAGGTTGTTCCTTTTTAAGCCTTTTTTGGCTTTTCGCTGTTTAACTTTTAACTCAGGTTTTGGGTCCTTGTAAAACCTTCTTTTATCTAATTCAAAAACAATTTGAATGCAGGATTGAGAAGGAGTTTGCAAGTGGGCATTTATTGGAGGAGTTGTTGGGGTTGAGGAGTGACCAAGGGTCATTGAAATGAAGCCATAGGTATAGCAGCAGAGAATCAAGCCCTTGGAGGTGGTCATTTTAGGATTGAATCCATCTGAGGATGGTATAAGAATGGTGGAACAACATTCATTTGGTTGGTATGATGCTCGAAGGTCATACATTGAGAGAGCCTTAGTTTATAGGGGTTTTTAAGACCAATTTGGGGCTTTCATATCTAGATGTGTCATAGAGGCGAATTGATGGAATATTCTTCTAATTAGATCCATTTCATAGGAAATTTACAAAGCATAAGACATCCACATAAACATAAATTAGTATACATCAATACACCAAACACATGAATTGCATATCTAAAACATAAAAAAAAAATATTCATAGGACATGAAGCCATATATATATGTCCAATAATGTCATACATCGAATATATCCAATACAGTTAAACTGGCTTCCTCAAAGCCAAATGGATGTACAACGTATCACTTAAAGGGTAGAGGCAAAAAGCTGGGTACCAATTCTGCGGAAGTCCACGGCTTGAAAATTTGCGCCACTTGAAACGGGCACCCGTTTTTTAAAAAGGGGTGCCCGTTTTAGGCTCGAACATCCAATCCAAAATTCAAAAAATGGGTACCCATTTTTCCAGAAACGGGCACCCGTTTTTTTTAAAAATGGGTACCCATTTTTTGAAATAAAAAATGGGCACCCATTTGTTGAAAAACGAGTACCCATTTAAAAAAAAAATTTAATTTTTTTTTTAATTTAAAATGTTTTTTTAAACACATATTTTTAAATTTATGAAATGGGTGCCCGTTTTTTGAATTTAAATAATGGGTGCCCATTTCATAAAATATGCACGCGGGAGTTTTCACTCTGCCTTGATTTTTGGTTTGGGATAGGTTTGGTGAGACCAAGCCTATGCCTTAGCCTCCAAAATTTTGGCTAAGGCATTGGAATAAAAATTTTAAGACTTACTGTAATTTTTTGAAGCCCTTCTGGATCGATTTTTTTGACAAAACAAAAACCCATTAAAGATCTCACTATCACGATTCTAAAAATATAAATTTCATAATAATATGGTTATTTTTACTATTTTTACATTATTTATTAGTTGATAGTGGTACATAAACGTAAAATAGTGAGACTCACTAAAACTTTAATAACTTTTTAATTTTTAAGTATTTTTAAAAATAAATTAAATGTCATCAATCTAGATTCAATTCTTTTGAATTTAAAAAAAAGAATTTTTGAAAGAAAGAAAAATTATATTAAATTATAGTGGCCGTACACGAGAGGATTGAAAAATAAGCTTTATTGTTAATTAAAAATTAATACAAAATAATTTACAAAACAAAAAAATAAGAAAAAATATTCTCATCAATATTCTATGTCTTAGGTATCTTCCTTAAAAAAGATTTAAAAAAATTCATTTATTTGTGTCAAAATATGGTGGCCGTACACGGATGTGGTATGGTCTTGAAACATGCATTTTGAAAAAGTGGTTTTCAAATATGCCTATCAAAATATAATTTATACCATGTGGGTATTAAAATAAATTATATATTTGAAAAGTAGACTCCAAGTACTACAATTTCTATTAGTGAATTTTTCCAAGATTCAATCTCTAAGTGCCTCAAATTTTGAGATCAATTCAGATAAATTTTGAAAAAAAGGAAAAACACTTCCACTTTGCAAAAAATTGGCACCCAACTTCTTGCAGCCACCCTAAACAATATACAAAAAATATGTCCACTAATGCCAGATAGGCATACAATCTATATCCCTAATCTAGAACTTTCCCACTAGGGGAAGAAAACAAATCCTGAGCTGTCTTTGATCGTCGCGTCGATGGAGATGTAGTGGATGTTGTAGTCTTCTGAGTGTGCTCACTAGTCCTCCTGTCTAGACTCTTCTACAACTCGAGCTGATAAAAAAAATTAAGCATCAATAAGTAATATACATATAAATTGAATTATACAATGACATAAAATAGAATATTCACTTACCGCTAGCAAATAGTCACGATGTTCATCCACTGAAGGCGCATGCTGACAATCTAGAGTAATAAGTCCCTACAAAAATTATCAAAATACATACAAGGTTATCATTATAAAATTCAATACAAATTATTAAAATAACAATTAAAATTAAGTGATCTCTTTCATACCTCAGTTAGTGCTTCAGAACTAGCTACTTCTACAGCTACTCCATGATCCAAAGTATCACGAATAGAAGGAGGAGTCTCTGATGTCAATAACTGAAAATGAAACAAAAAAAGTATTATGTAGTTATCAAGATTACATATATTTTTTACAACCCTACTAATGAATAAATGATACCTCCGTGAAGGTTCCACCGTGCCCTTCAGTGTGCGATGTCAATGTCGAAGCTCCAACATTCAACTAGTACACATGTACATGGAAATTTATAAGACAACCAATCATATAAGAATGTACTACTGACCTGTTAATTATAATGCATTATTATATATATATATATATATATATATATATATATATATATATATATATATATATATATATATATATATATATATATATATATCTGTGGACTCAATGATAACATCGCAAAACCAGTTGAAAGAATGTGATCACCGCAATGACCACTTTGCCTCTAGATTTTGATCATAATTTGTCTAGTAATTTAGTTATTCATTCATTTATTAATTAAATATAATCAATTAAATAAAATTAACATGCAAATAAAGATACCTCAAGGAAAGTGGCACGATTCCCTTTGCTGTCTATTGTGGATGTCAATGGTCCACCAGTGAACTAATGCACATGCACAATAAGTTATGATACAATCATTCATATAATTAAATAATAATCGAATATATTAATTAAAATGTTTTATTCAATACATACTTGTGGACTTGATGAAGATGTGTAGAAGGGGGTAGCAAGATCATTGTCACTGCCACCACCATTGACACTCTTGCCCTGAATTTTGATCATAATCAATAGATACCAAATTAATTAGTTATTATTTTATAAATGAAATATGATCAAATAAATTTAATGAACTTGGAAATATTTACCTATGTGTCAATGCCAAATGTCATATTTAGAAAATCACTAGTCATCATTCCATGATCCTCTTCCTCTCTCTCGATAATACCAAATGTGCACAAAGATCCACATGACCAAAAATATGCCCCCTCAAAGATTGACCATGGTCACCCTCAACTAAAGGAGTGGCACATTGAATGAGAGTCTCTGTCAGAGCACTAATCGTGCCTAGTGTGTCCACCTCTACATGTTCCTTCACAATGGAAGGAATACTAACATGATCCACTTGTGGGTTGCCAATAGGAACCCTAGGTGCATGCATTAGGGTCATGATGTGCCCCTGCTCTATCAAATGATGACCCCCCTTCTCTGCCATGAGAATCTAGAAAGTCAAAATAATTTGGCACCTCCTTGAGTGCAAACTTGCAATAGAGTTTCCTCAAAAAATATATAGGAACCTCATGATTGTTACAGGGAGGGGGAATCAAAGACCATCCACCATCTCTCCCAAAAGTTATTTTTAATGTCTTCATTCAAGCACCAATGAATTGGGAACCTCCTTGCTGTAGTTCTAAGAGTATCAATGTCCCTTGGTTTTTTAAAGAGTTTGCAAATGTCATCTTTGTGATTTTTTTCTTTTTTATGTCCTCATATGATAATTTATTTGAATAATATTGTTTTTGTTCTTATCTTTAATCATGTCATAAATTAAGTTTCCCACTAATTGAGCCTACGTGGGTCAAGATTGATTCCAATATTTTTGCAAGTCTTTCCCTTCCAGGATTTGTAGCAATAGAATCTTTTAACCTCCTAATTAAAGATTCTAATTCCTTTTTCCCTCTTTCAATTTGGTTGGTCAAATTTTCTTGTGTTCCAAGAGGAGGTTTCTCAATTGGTGGAGGCGGTTGAGGTTAATTTTCTTAGTTATTTTCTTCATTCATTTCTTCATGAGGAGATGGAGGGTTTGGTTGAGGGTTTTGTTCAGGGAGATAATTTCTTCCTAGTAATTAAAAAAATTAGATTTTAAAATCTTAATTACACATTAAATCTAAGAAAATAAATTTTAACAAAACAAATTGCTTCAAAACTGAAATTTCAATACAAATAAGAGGCATGGGCTGTAAAAACACTTACTTCTTCCGGATCGAGCTTGACAATGTCGTGGAGCCATTCTTTATGCAAATTGATGGATGAATGAAATGAAATGGATTGAACAAGAAAAAAGATTTTGTGTACGCGCTTGGGAAGCCCTCTTTCGCTGCAAATGCGGGTTTGTGGAAAGAAAAATAGGCTTTCCCAAAAGCAGCAAACACTTTATGGTGTTTTTCAAGTGCTTTAGTGTGTACACACTATGGTTGATGGGGGACCAAAAAGAAAAGCGGCACCTTTTTGGTCCCCCATCTTTGTGCATATACCCCTTGGTATGTCTTGAAGCTATTTGGATGCCTAGGACTATCCACAAGATGGGATAACATTTTTTTAAACCAAGTTTAGGATTGGATATGACAAGATAGGGTAATGAAATGGTGCATTGAATGGAATGTGGTTTATAGGAGTGTACATGTCAAGAGGATGTTGAAAACACATTTTTCATTTTATGTCTTTATTTTCTATCAAGACTAAGAGAGGGATTTGGATAGGATAATGATAGGACAAGCAACATCAAGAATGGACAAGATGAGGGATATGGACTGAAGGTTGCAATAAGATAGGCAATATGGACCAAAGTGATGTGGATATGATAAGGAAGATGGACCAAAGGGATGTAGACAGGATAAGGGATACAAACCAAAGGGATGTGAATAGGATAAGGAAGATGGACCAAAGGGATGCATAAAACATGAAGCAGATAGGACATGCGATGCTTCTAGGGAGATCACTAGCCTTGTCAAGATCAAAATTAGGAAAAAGGAAATATGGATACTGATAAGGGATATGAGGGACATGATAATCTAGGAAATGAAAGGCATATGATATGGTGAGATATCATAAATAGAACCTACCCCCAAGTAAGGAATGCAAGAAGTTCATAACTTACACATGATACCTGTTTGCCAGATTTTCACTCTTGAACAACATTATTTCTCTCTTTTTTTTTGTGTTACCAAGACTCTTGGTTTCTAGGTTTTCCTCAAGGTAACATTTTTTTGACATTTTTTAACTTTTTGACTTTTTGGGAAGATGATGGACTCATGATATGACATAGAGGAAGGACTCATGCATATTTATCCTTGGATAGTGCTCCCAAAAGATATGAAACATGATAGACCATAACTTTTGATGGTATGCTCAAAGACGTTGGTAGGGTAATGACAAAGGGAGATAAAATGGATGTTTGGATGAAGTGGGATAAGGGTTTATACAAAGGATTGGATAAAGGGTATGGAAGGATGGAAACTATGTGTTGGATGATGGAGGGATTGTGAGAAGACTTGTTTAGGATTATGTGGAAAGGATGACAAGGTCAACATGGACACACACCTTGAAGGCTATTGGAGTGATGAAGGAAAAAAAGATTTTGGATTTAATAGAGGAATGACTATGCATTTTGGATTTGATGGGGAAATGAATATGGATTTGGATTTTGGGAGATAAGTACCCAAAATGGATTTTGGAGTGGATGGAGGTTGTTTGGATGGTGGATCTAAGGAAGCCTTTAGAAGCTTGAATGCCAATTTTGATCAATCTTTATTATGCAAGTCTTTTACGAGAGACCTAGGAATCCACGTAGTTCTTGACTTTTCTTTGCTTTGCAATTCTTTAGAATGCATTGTTTCAATGAGGGATTTAGGAATCCACACATTCTTTGAATTTTATTTTTATTTGATGGGTCTTTTTGGCCTTTTGGATATTTATCTTTTCCTTGAATCTACATGTCAATTAGATTGGACATGTTGATTCTTTGATGGATGTGGATTTTAGGACTTGCAAATTTTATGCTTGGCATCCAAGTTTCTTCGCAAGGTATTGGGGTTTATGGATGAATAGGAATGATATGAAGGATTTTTGGATGGGTGGAAGTTTCTCCAAGATGCGTGACTTTAATGGCCTTTATTTAGGAAAGGATAAGTGGATTGTGAACTATTGGATGGAGGAATATATGGACCTAAGATGGAGGGAAGAGATGAAGGGGGAGGTATACAATTGGAATTGGATTTGGAAGGGATACCAATGCCTTGAAAGTGAGCTTTGAAAGTAAGGTGATGACCTTTATAATTCTCTTTGACATGAAAGGTTTCTAATATACTTTGTTTATGCATGCTTGACCCTTTGACTTGATAATAATTTTGAACAATAGGAGACTTGCTACAAGACGCGAGTCCATTTTGAGGTAGACATGGTATGGAGGGAAAAATATGATCATGAAGTAGACTAGACTAGATGGAAGTGGAGGAACCCATTTGACATGTATGGGGTTCGTGAACATCTTGCACTAATGTGTTTACATCATGAGGGGGATCAAGAGGAATGATGGGATCCTGCAATAGAATAGGAGTAACGACATGATCATTTGGTAGGATAGGATCTTGTGAAGAACATGGAGGATTGGGACATAGAGATGAAGGAATGGTAGGATCTGGAGGGATGATGGGATCTTGTGGTGTAAATGAAGGTGAAGAGATACTTTTATCTTGACTAGGAAGGGGATCATTTGAATTGATTTTAAGGATGGCTTGCTCTTGACTAGGAATTGAATCATTTGGAAGAATGGGAAGGATGTCATGATCTTGCTTAGGAATAGGAAGCGGAAAGTCCATAAGACTAGGAAGGACACTTTGTTCTTGGGATATATGGGAGTCATCATTGATAGGATGGACATGGATGGTAGGATAATTATTGGTCATTCTTGCGATCTTGATCTTGATTTATTTCTGGATTCACTTCTTCATGCTTTGCATCATTGTCTTGACTTGAGGTATGAATGGGGTATGACATGGTGGTTGGAAGGTTTCAATGTGAGATGAGGGAGAAGGAATTTGAATGGGACTCTCTAGAGTAGGCTTATCTGGGAATGAAGCATATGGTGGCATTGGATCTAGGACTATTGAATTGTAGAAGGGATTGTACCAAGGAATTTATTAGCTTGGAAATTCATCATGGATAGCCCTTGGGAGGTCTCATTACTAGATATATCATTGGATGGAAATGGAAAAGATTTCTCTTTTGATGCTTCAGGGGATAAAGGAATGGGGGGAAATATGGAAGGTTCTTAAGGGAAAACAACTTCATGGGAGGTAGACGTGCCATTATTAGCATGCAGATAGGTGATTTTGGTCTTGTTCAACAATACAATGATGCCTGTGAACCTATTTTTTATGCAAATAATTGAAAGGTTTAGATTGAGGATTTTTCTTCTTTGGCAATCTTGTTGGTGATACCACATTGACATTTGCATGTTGTGAATAATTTATTGATTGAACATGTGGTATAATAGATTTCCTATTGATCATGCTTGGTTGATGTCCAAAGGATGATAGATTTGCAATTCTTTTTGTTTGGGAAATCCTTGGTCATGGATATGAGGAATCAAGAGGATGTTCATTGAGATGTGATTTGATTGTAGGCCTATAGATTGATTGATCAACATGGTATGGATATAAGTCCTTTATAGTGTAAGTCTTTGGTTCTCTCTAAATTTTAAGATCATCTAGCTAGGTTCGTAGTTCTATCATTTATTGTACAAGGATATCAGTTTTCAATTGTTTGTGTTCTAGCTTGGGGAAACTTTCTGAATAGACAAAAGGGTCTATGTAATCATAGTAGTTGGTTTCTTTTTCTTCTTCATATAGAGGGAATGAATTGAAGTACATGTCATCTGGGTTGTTCCTTGTTTGAGATCATATGAGTGGTCTCCAACCAAAAGGGTATGGAAGAGACATCTTTCTATTATTTTGAAGTATTTTCCAAAATGTTGTTGCAATGATTCCAAGATTAAAGTGTGTCTTTTGAATTGAAGTATGATAGAGAAAGGCTTATCTCTATGATTACTACTGATGATGTTTTATTGTGATCTCTTAGTTCTAAGGACATGAGATCCTTGATGGAAAACAAAATGACAAGCACAACACTCACTTCAATCAATATTCCTAGCAGCTAAACATTGAGTGTAGTTCCAGAATGTTTTGACAAGTTTTGCACAAGAAGGGATTCCAGACAATATACCTAAGATCAATTTGGTTGTACATGGATGAAAGGGTGGCTTCTACTTAAATAGGATTTAGTCAGGATTCTATTCAGATAGAGTTGAGTTTATCCTCCATTACAAAGGCCTCCCACATGCATAAAAACACAATTTTGTGCAATCTCGAAAGACTACTAGAGGAGATTATAATTCCCAAACTCTTTTTGTCCTCCACCCCATTAAGAATGAAGGAATTTTATTTTATAGCGGGTTGGATTTCTATGTTTGAAGTAGTTGTATCCCACTTTGGGCTTTCCCTCTCACCGACCTTGGTAAGGAAAATCTCAGGAGGTATGCCCCTAAGGCTCAAATTACTGTACCTACTGAAAGAAATGAAATGAAACTAAGAGAAGTTCTAGGAGTTTGATCACCCTAGGAAGGGTGAGAGAATATCTGTACTACTCTTAACTTCCAAGCACAATATACACGGGGTTTATTAACCAAGACCTTTAAACCAGGGGGAGTCCCACCAAGTTTGGCATTCTGATCACCCAAAAGAGGGGAGACCATAAGCCTATTGGTTTTGTTCACAGGCACATGAGGTCTTACCTAATTAGTCCATGTGATTAGAACTTTGAAAATGCCACAATATAAGAAAATAAATTCAAATAAAATGTTTGAGGCTTACCTTATTCAAAGCTAGGTGCATTTTTTAGATTATTTTGTTTTTTTCACACGTACCTAAGCAATCCTTCCAGCTCCTAAGCAGCCAAAACAACCAGCACACACGTTAGTCCAACCCAAGAAACTCAAGGTGAAGGAAAATAAACATGGTTATAAAATCCAAAATTTACCAAAGATGAGCATACAAATCAATTGAAATTGGAAGAAGTGCACCTTGATTGTTTTTCTATTTTTTGACCTAGTCATAAAGATCCAATTTTTAGATACATTTATGGCCCTCAAAAATATAAATGAAAAGAAGTAACCCCTATTGAAAATTAGTGAGATATGCAAAAATGTAAGAATTTTAAAAAAAATCCTTCATTTGTGTTCTAGGGACCCGATTTATCAAAACATACCAGTTTTGTAAGATCTATTTATTTCAACCATTATTTGTTATTAAAATTAAAAATACAAAGAACATACCCTATTTAGATTTTTGAGAGATTTCTAGAAATGTAAAATTTTCAAATAAATTTGCTGATTTGACCCAGAATAATTTTTTTATGAAATAACTTTAAAAATTTATAAATCACACAGAAATGATCAGAAAATATAATTTTCGGACTGTGGCCTCCAAATGCCATTCCAAATTTGTAAAACAAAATTCATGGAAAAATTCTAAATCATTTGGAAGATATGACCAAATATTTGAAAAACTTACAAACAACAATATATTAGAAAAGAAAACCTGCATGCAAATATGAGAGACAAATCTATCAAAGTTTTAGCATTTTTGGGCTATTCATTCACGTCGGGTTCACCAAATGTAGCAAATAAATTCTACAAGACTCAAGCAAGAGGATTAGTAGCATCAAATTATCTAAAAACTATAAATAATCAACTACTAAGCACATAAAAGTCCTACAAACAACATAATAATAAATCTGAATAATCAAATAAAAATAAACAATTTCAAAGCAAACCATTCAACACTTTGAAGCTTTTGTTGCTTCTCTTCTCCTTGTTGAGGTGTGGCACTCAGTTGCGATTCTAGTAGCACCTTGACTCAAAGGTTCGAGAAATTATGATACTCCAATAATAAACTAACATAAGTTCAATGCAAAATTTAGAGATGATATTGTGAGGAATGAAGATTTCTTATATAGATTTTCTAGAAATTCAAAGATGATTGAGATCGATTCTGGGAAAGAAGATTGGATGGATGAGATAATCCAAGACTGGAGAAGATTTGGGCAACCTTCCATAAAAACAGATTTAATTCCAATTTGACTCAAAAAGTGAAGAGATAAAAGAGGAAATAAAGATGAGAGGATTTAGCTGATTTTTTGAAAGATAAGAGTTTCCAAATTGAATTTTAATAAAATAATTATTTTTTGATTTAAAAATGATTTGACTTTCAAGAAATTGTTTTCTCAATTTATGAGGATTTTGAATTTTTAGAAATTATAAATGCCTCATATTTTTTATTTTTCTATTTTTTGGAGATTTTAATTGAGTTAAAAATTCAATTAAAGAGAAAGATGAGATTAGAATGAAATTAAATAGAAATGAAATAGAAATTGATGTGAAATTAAATTAATTTGTAGGAATAATTAGATAATTTGGTTTAATTAAATATAATGAATCAAACTATAGGAAATTAGAAATTGAATTTAGTTAATCAATAAAGATCAATTAATTAAGGTTGATTAATTAAATAGTATTAATTATTTAATTCATATGAGGAAAGTGATTGAGTGATAAAAAGATTGAAATTTAGTGAAATATAGATGATTAATTAATAATTAAAGAATCATTAATTAATAGAAGAATAATTATTTGAATTAATGTTAACTCGCAAGCATGCGACCCATTTTTGGGTGTCTACAGTATCCACCAGCATTGTAAAGCTTGAAGCTAAGAAAAAATATGATATATTGTCGACTACTATCAAGAGACTTTTAAAGTTTTTTGCTACAAAACCTTACAAGTACTTTGATCATAAGAAGTTTAAAATGCATATATGCATTGATTTTATATAAGCTAAGTTTGAAATAAATAAATTGAGAAATTTTAAAACAAATGATTCAAAGAAAAAAAAGTATATAATGAGATCTATAATTAATATGTAGAATCACATACATACATACATACATATATATATATATATATATATATATATATATATATATATATATATATATATATATATATATATATATATATATATATATATATATATATGTGGGATTCCAACTAAAGGTTGGTAGTATGGAATATAATATGTAGGTTAGGAGGATGTTAGCTTGCTTCAATGTGGTTGAAGGCCTCCTCATTTGCATTATCCTCCAAAATATCTCCAAAATGATTGATTATGTGGTCCCCTTTAAAGAATTGAGTCTAAGAATATTGTAATTGATTTTATTGATGATATATTTAATCTAGATTTGATGGTTAGTTTTTATTTAATTGACAACACTATGTTACCTATTATGTGTATTTTTATTTTATTTTTGGTCTAAAAGTAAATAACTTTCCTTACTACACTATCCATCTTATAGGTTAATAATTAAATGTGGAACTATTTTAATTTTTTTAATATATTTTTTACAAAGTTTGAATGTTTACTTAAAAACTCACTTTGAGTAGGAAATTTTTAACGTATAATTGTACAAATTCAAAGACTAATAACTAATTAAAGTATGCTGCAATTTTAATCATTATAATATAAATAGTAATAAACTCATATTTTAAAACAACTCTTAAAACTTTTAAGAGGGGAGACTTTGAATATGGATGACAATTTTCACTTGAGGTATTCCTCCAACTCATTATATAAGAAGTTTAAAGATTAATGTAATTTATTATGTATTAATTTTGTTAATTCTATTTAAATATCAAATAGTCAATAATAATTATACCCTGCAACTTCATATATAATCATTTTTTAGGAACTTTTGATTGTTGAAATCATAGTATATATCAAGAATAATATGGAAATAAAATTAACCTTTTTTCAATCAATAAAAAACTTAAGCCGGAAATATATATAAGTAATGATAAAGATAATTACATTCAACATTTAAATCACGTCCATCAAAGCTAAGAGCACGCCTAAGAATTATGTACATCTACTACCATTATAGAGTCCATTGCTTGTTCCATTCATGACTATAGGAACATCTTATAACCTCAAAAGGATGCTTAGAAAACTACATGATAACCTTGACTATCTACCATTTTATCTTAACTGAATCCATCACAAGCAAAACTATCAGTAATTCATCAAAAGCAAATAACAACTATCTATCAGTTTGATGTCAAATGACTGCTAAACAAAGGAGGGTTACTTGTCATAGTATAGTTTTCAACTATCCATCAGAAGGAATAATAATATTATAAACCAAATATTAAAATATCAAAATTGCTTCACTGTGCCCAGAGAAACCTGGTTCATAGTTGACGGGAAGAAATCCTTATGGTCTTGTGGAAGGCCCAGTTTTATGACCCATTATTTGCAGAGCAGCATGGATGCTAAGACCACTAGCTCTCTTCATCTCCCCTGGCCATCACAGAGTCATTTCTCCTACTCCCCAATCTAGATCCGATTCCTCAATATTTGGCGCCTATGGTCCCTATTTGTCCATGATTTTAATTAGACCATATTCCATCTCAACTAATTTGACCTCCCCTTCTTCCCTAGTCACAAAATTCTCTGCTCTCAGAAAGTTCTGAATCCATGACGACTCCTCATTCTTCCATAATTTGTATAGCTTCATAAGGAAATCAATTTTTTCTGTAATGCCAAATCTCATGGCCCTAAAGATTTGTTGATCCTCAATGCAAGAAGAGGATATATTTTAGGTGGTTATCCATTGATAATGGCCAAATCATAATTCTTAGGCAGTGGGATGGTCAAATTATTGTCAATGTTTCTCATCGCCCTGGTTAAATCTTCAAGGAATTCCCTCCCAAATATTTTTCGACGTTGCTTCTCTATCACAATCTTACTCATACCTACATTCAACAAAGTGATTAAGGAAACAACAGGGATTTCCGAATTTACCCTATACTTATGATTTTATCTCATGAATTCATCTCCCAAAATCCCTAGGATGACTCGAAACAGAATTGTATGTGGATTTTTCAAGACCTCATGCATTCGTTGCTCTGTGATATTTCAAGGAAAGCCATTTGTCTTTTAGTCTGTTTAACCTTGAGTAGTAACAATGATTCCATAGTCTTAGCTTCAAACCTTCAGAAAGATCTTCACCTCTTTGAGAAACTTGCAAACTTTAGCAAAACCTCAGCTCAAATAGAAAATGGACACCGTAGAAGGCTCAGACATGCTGAGTGTTTCCAGTTATGAAGAAAGATGATTTTGGAAAGAAAAAATGTAATACTTATGTCTCCACTCCTTGAGAAAGTAGCAATTAATGCCTAGAGCCATCATTTCCTATGGTTTTTTTGTTTCTTTGTAAAAAATCTCCCTTTTTTACTATTGTTATTACTTCCTCTGAAATCGAATGGGGATAAAAAGTTTATTCTTACCGAAATGATCTCTTCTATATGTTTAATAATACCCTCCATCACATCAAATTTCAGTGATGATAAATTCACCATGAAGTTTGAAATCCGTCCTCAAATCCACTTGCATTGGTGATAAATGACATTTAGCATGAATCGACCAACTTTCCTCGAAATCCCGTCTCAATCCTAATTCCACCTACTTTCACTCATCATTTTAAGAGAGATCCTATATTTTTGATGTGACAAACACTCCATCATTTCTAGAGTTTATAAGTAAGCTTTCCAAATAACTTACTAAATAATGCCTTCTTTATGCTTTTTTCTTTTTTTCAAAAGTGGCTATTAAGAGATCTTGATGCATGTTTCTGCCTCCTTGATAATTACTATCTTAAATACTTCTTCCATTAATGATGTAGAAGAATATCAAATCAACCATTCTCAATATTAGAATTATGAATTTGAAATTTCAAAATGAAAATGGCAAGAGCTTGAGTCTAATAAATTTGCTTCTTCCATAATCTTCAAGTGTCCATGCTTATTATTGTCCTCTACTTCAATTCACACATAGCTACCTTTTTTGAATTTCAAAATGGGCTTCGACGGTCAATGTTCTTTGTTGCCAACTCCTTCATTGCATTGTTTTCAACATGCATTTTCTTTATAGATAATCTTTGATTTTACAATAGCTATCTCCAAACATACTTTGTGCTACTAAATTGAAGTTTCAAGTTGAAATTGAGAGAAGCCTCCTATGATCTTACCATACTTGTCTCAAACCCTTACTTAATGGAGTAAAAAATATTCTAAATGATATACCAAAATACATTGTATATTGTGAGGATCCCTTTGAGATTTCATTTTCATCTGTTCATATTAGTGATACTATTCTAACTATGACTAACCTTCCAACAATTATGTCTATATTCCTTCTTTGAGATATACTTTAACCTATAATAAACAAAATCAGGGCACATTTTGTCCCAAGTTTACTTGTTTAAGGCTCTATCCATTTGTCCCTAAGCTAGCCAATTCATTTTCTTTTCCATTTCCTTCCTTGTAGATATGATTCATTGTAATATTGTCAATTTGTTTTATTAATTCCAGGGATTTATCCAATAATAGTTTTAATCTATAATTTGGAGTATTCCCAATCCTAAGAGCTTTAATAGTGACGATCGAGTCTCCTTCAAATTATATTTTCTTTAAACCTTGTTCTATACAAAGAGCCAATCCTTCTACTAAAACTTTAATTCTGAGCCACTATGTTATTACAATCAATCTCCAATGGTCTAGCTAATTTTGCAATAAGATCATCATTCCATGAGTGAATCACACAACCTGCCCTTGAGTTTCCTGAATTTCCTCTTGAAGCTTCATCGAAATTAAGCTTGAACCATCCTTGCATTAGAGGGGACCAACTTCATTGATTTATAGCAATTTTTCTACTATCTCCCACTTTATCCACAAAAGGAGGGTCTAAAGGTCATACCAATTTTTTTTCATGTTATCATCCTAGTTGGTATATTTGAATTCTTTATCGACAAAAGAACAAATTCTTGAATTAATGACTTCAACTATAACAACCTCAATCTTATTAGTCAACATAATCCATTCTTATTTCTTCCCTTGAAAAATTCTATAGTTTCTTTCCTTCCAAATCTCTCATAGCATTAGTGAGGGGGAAATGACCCAAAGACTCCCAGATATACTTGAAGAATGTATCCTTGACCATCCTTGAAATAATTCCATAATATCATTAGGTAGTGCTAAAAACCATCCTAGTTTAGCACATAACCACTACCAACACTTCTGCACAAATGGGCAATTAAGTGGAAAATGGCATACAAATGGTCCATAAAAACTTATTTTCTTCAACCATTTTGTAGTTAAAATTCTGCCTTGAAGAGCTGGCCAAGTGAAAACACCTACCTTTGGGAGATAACTTATTCCAACATAGATGGATTGGAATTTTTGTAATTTGGAATCCTTGTTTCTCACTAATAGTCCTATATCCATCTTTAGAATTGTAATACCATGTTTTGGCCCCATTCCATATTTATTCTTCTTCTTCTTTTTCTTCCTTAAATGTTATTGATCTATTTTCCAATATTCCTTTTAATTGTTTCAGACCTTTTAACGGTAGATTCAAATCTTCAAATGCATTCCAATGTCATTTGAGAGTGTTATTTGTGTTCATTATTACATAATCTCTCACATAATATCCCTAAGATTGTTCATAAATTTCTTTGATTTTTTTCGTATCCATCTGATTATTGATGATTGGATATCCTCCCCAAGAATCCTTCCAAAATAAGGCTTTGTGTCCATCCACTATATTTCATGAAATCTGATCTGAGATGAGATTTCTACATCCAGTCATAAAGTTTTAGATACATGTTCCTCTAGAAAAATTAGATATCCTAAACATTTCTATATCATTGGAATTAGTCAAATTTTTACCTTTTATTATCCTCACCCATTTCAAATGTAGTTCTTTATGGATTTTCCAAAAGAGTTTTGCAGACAAGGCTTTATTTTTTCATAATTGATCCATTATCCCAACTCCACTTGCTTGAATTGGCCTACATATTTAATCCCATGGGATTAAAATATATTTCTTCTTCAGATCTATTCCTTGTGAAAATAATTTTCTCATCTTTTTGATTAATTTTGTACGTAAGTACCAATTGATAGTAAGAGGCAATACATAAGGTAGATTGGTATTGCAAATAATGTTGCTTTAAGCATATTGACTATACCAACCCAAGATAACCACTTAGCTTTCCATGAATCCATTTTCTTGCCCATTTTATCTCTTACTATATCCCACACCTTGGAGGACCTTTAGCATTTGTCCAAGGGTGGCCCTAAATATGAGCATCTAGAATTGCTCTTTGAGTCTTTGCTTTGACAAAGAAAGAGAAAATTTCTTCTTTTTCTTGACCAATGTATTTTCTTGATGCCTTAGAATATATCTTTGGCACTTTTCTAATCTCTTTATCTTCCAATTTATTCCCTTTTCCAAATAGCATTGCATTATCCATAAATTGTTGATGCGAGACAACTTGGACTCAACTAGTGACCTTAATACCTTTCAAAATTCCACTATTTCAGGCTCTTGACAGAGATCTTCCTAATGCTTCCACCATTATAATCAACAAAAAGGCGATAATGGATCCCCTTAATGAATTCACATAGAACATTCAAAAAATCCTTGCATGGAGTTTTGTTTAACAAAATTGAAAAAATCTTGGGCTAGAAATGCAGAAGAATATTAAATTAATCCAAGCTTTGCAAAATTCAAAAGCTTCCATACATGAAAATCTCTAGTCTACTTTATCATAGGCCTTTCTAATATCTGACTTGATAATCAAACTTAGATCTTTTGTTTTTTTGAACTGAATGTATAGCTTCTTATGCTATAATGACCCCATCAAATATTGATCTTCCCAGGACAAATCCTATTTCCTCTTTTGATATAATTATTGGTAAATTTTTTCTTTAACGTGTTTGGAAGCACTTTGGCCAGAACTTTATATATTGTATTACATAGGGATATTGGCCTAAATTTATCTAACGATAATGCCTTCTCCTTCTTTGGGATTAAACAAATAAAGGTATTATTAATTTCTCTTAGGAATCTCTTCGTGTTGCTTGCTACTTCCAAGGCATTCATGTTCATAGAATTTGCCAACATTTTGGAAAAATGTTGCAGGAAATCGGTTAGGCCCTAGCACTTTATCTAGGTGAAGCTATTTAAGAGTTGAAATAATTTATCGTTCAAAGAATTTTTTTTTGAGCATTCTATTATGATCCTCTGACAATAGAATATTTTCTAACATCTTCCTCTATGAATTATAATTTGATCCTTCCCAATTATTCAATATATCCATTAAAAAAAGGGACTATTTTCTTGGTTATTTCCTCTAGGTCTTCCATCATGATACCATTTCTATCATTTATCTTGTGAATCCTATTTATACATCTTCTTTGCTTTGTGCATCCTATTTATATACATCATTTATCTTCTTTGATTTTGTCACCTTCCATCCAAACCTCTCTAGATTTTTGTCTCCAAAAGATTTCCTCCTTAGTCAAAATCTCTTCATATTCATTCAGTAATTTTTTTTCTTTAATATATTTGTTTGAGTACATTTCTTTCTAAATCACCTCTTCATTCAGGTCCTTTAGATTCTATTCAATGTTGATAGTAGTCTTACAAGCAAAGATGTTCTTAAAATGTTCCCTATTCCATTCAAGCAAGTTACTTTCCATTTCAATTTCCATTAGATTATTCCTCAAAACCCAATTTCTAAAATCCACCTACAGTTAAATTCATTTTGAATGCCTCCCCTTTTTTTGATAAATACAAAATAACATTAAAGTCTCCCCCTATTATAATATTCTCATTTAGAGTATTCTAAAAGAAATAACTCAATTCACTCCATACTTCCAATTTTTTTCAATTGGGATTGGTCCATAAACATTGATAATTACAAACTTTAAAGTTCTATTTATACTACTAACCAATCCCCCTTGCCAATTATGATTACCATCTATACTTTGGAAAAAAATTCTATTTGGATTCCAAACTATGACCATCCCACTCGAGCTTCCCATTACCTCTGCTACATCTACCTCTCAAGTTCCTAATGTCTCCTTGAGCTTGGCCCATTAGTCTACATCCACTTTGATTTCTTGAAGCATAATGATTTATGCATTGACTGAAAAAATGTAGCATTTTATCAATACAATGCTTGTTAGGGGCATTCATACCCCCAACATTCCATGATAGGATTTTCATGGTCCCTTGGGAAGGACCTTCTCATTCTTGACATTCCAATAAGATGTAATATTATCCTGATCATAAGCTTCTCCATCCATCAGCCTGCATTGTGACATTTTCTTTCTACCCTTCATTTTCTTTGAATTATTACCACAATTTGGTTTGTCTTTAGCCAACTCAAATTTCCATATTCCTAGAGCTTGTTTCCTTGTATCAATAAACTCCTCTGATTCAATATGACTCAAGTCTCCAAAGGTTATTTACATTCTCTTTTCCTCCATTTTGTCCAATTCTAAAGTCCTCTTAGTAAAGGAATGTTTATTGTCAAACTCCTCCCAAATTATTTCTCTATCAAGACCAGTTAGTCCAAAAAGGTCATATACTGCCTCTAATTCCATTGGCATATTTCTATCTTCCTCTAATATTCTTTCCTTATTTTCCCTTTTTTCTTTTGATCCCTTCGACGTCTTCATTCTTAACCGAAACAAACCTCCTTTTACACAAACTTCTTTTCCACATTCCCCCATATCATTTAGAATATCAGACTTCTCCTCCTTATCAAATGATTCTATATTCACATTTTTGCATTTATGTCCAAGATTACCCCTCTGTAGAATCAATTTTTCATTGAAATCTAAAACCATATCCTTCTTATTATTTTGAAGAAGAACTTTGTGTAAAAGTTCATTTTCCAAATTATTGCAACTTTTTCCACTATTTCTCCCTTCTCTTCATTAATATTTTCTTTTCCCCCTCTACTCACTCACATTGATTTTGAGCCCTTAAGATTTTCCTTATCCATTAATCCAACCTATTTCCTCCAACCCAAATTTAAACTCCTAGTTTTTGGAGAATATCAACTATCTACCATACAATGCTTATCTACCTATTTCTTTTTGGAGCTACCTCGAGGCTTGCCCCTCTTGGCTTTGATTGGAGTTACTTCCCACTCCTTTGTGTCAATCTTATTTGAGTGAATCCTTAATGCTTTTATCTTTTTCTCTTTAATCACTAATCCATTTGATTGCATATCTTCAACTAAAACTTGATTCACAATTTCCTTTAACAAATTGTCTTGTGCCTCTTCAAGACAATTTTGAACAAAATTCTCCATTTCTTTTAAGGGGATATTGTTTCAATACGCCTCATTAATTACCTCATCAACCTTTTCAATATGTTAATTACTATTTAAGAACTTGCAAATTTGTCCTTTTGATTGAAACCTTCCTCCATCAATGACATTATTGGGTCTAGATTCATCTTCTCTTATATTTTCCTTTCTTATTTCTTCTTTAAATACTCCTTTCTAATCAAGATCCCTAGTAGACCCATAATCTTCTCGGGATTTTTTTACATCTCCCTTCTCTTCAAGATTCCTAAAAAATCTATTATCAACTAATGGAGTATCCTTATCATGCCACTCCTATGATTTTTTTATGACCACGCCACTAGTGTTAGGGGTTAAATGTATCTTTCTATTAATAAAACTATTTGTAATAGAAAATAATTTTATTTCTACTATTCCTATAAATAAAGTTAACCTAAATAAACAAATTAATCACTTTTTTTAGACAGTTGTAGGCATCACAACTAACCATAAACTATTCTTTTTAGTTTTAATTAAAAATAAAATAATAATATTTTAATTTATTCTTTTTTTTTCAAATTAATAATTAAATACATCAATAATACATTCTAATCTGTACGTAAATAATTGACTTATTTAAAATTCATAATAAAAAATGAAAATCAAACTTATACATATTATTATGAGATTATTGTAGTTTTGGCTTTTGTATTTGACATAAGGAAAATAAAAAGTTACAATTTTTTCTTTGTATTTGTCAATATAAAAATTAGTATAGGGGAAAGGAACCAAAGTGGCAAACGATATTGGATTTAGAAGATTTTTTTTAGGTGTTTATATATGTGACTTAACTGCTTAAAGCTAAGGTTTCAACTTGTAGCCAATAATGATGCACTCTACAGGAGATGTTATGTGCACAAGGGTTGAAAAGTAGTAAAAAAAAAATGTCGATTAATATAAAACCCCCATTACACCAATTACTGCTCACTCAAACCACCAGTACTTGTGGACAAATGTCCCAGTAGCGACTCACAAATCTCCACTAGCGATTCATAAATATTTAGTAGTAGTACATAAATGCACCAACTATAAATAGAAAAAGCTAATAAAATAGTCAACTATTGCTATATAAATGATCCACTACTGATAAGTGATGAGTGAGAGATTGTGATGAGTGAGAGATTATTAGACCTGAGCACTGACGAGTGAGAGATTCTGATGAGTGAGAGATTATTAGACCTGAGCACTGCTGATCCTTTCCCGTTTTCTATTAACACTCTAAATACACATTTTTGACTGTGCTTAGTCAAATTGAAATTTTACGGCCTTTCCAGAAAGAAAGCAAAGAAAGTATAGCACGTGATTCAAATTTATCTCCGTGATTTTCTCGGTCCCCAACAATACGCGTTCGAGTCACATATCAGACAAAAGCATGGAAATTCTTATCGAATTGGAAAGCTGTGAATCCCTCTCTCGAAACGTCTGTTTCTCTGTAGAGACCGAGATTAGTTTTGTTCCTGATCAAATCTGACTCAATATAAACGAAGAGGATGATTTTGGCGACTTTTCAATAATTTCGTCGGTTGGGGTTAGTTGCCGTTCTTCCACCGGCGAAGACTTTGACTTGATTGACCTATGTAATCTTAGTTTTAGTCTCTATAATCAGAGAAGAGTAATAACCAAACATATGTGTTTGGGCCTGGATGATGTGTCTACATGGCTTTCCGGCAAGGAAATAAGGATTTCTATGCTTTGGCTCTTCTCACTGTCCTCTCATTCTACACAACCTATGCAGGTGAGCTTCATTCTTACTGTGAACAAATCAGAATTTCTATCTTCTTCATATGTTTAAATTCACAATATTGTAGCAGACAAAGTTATATTTTGAGGGTATATGAAAACTTTTTAGAAATATCTTATAGTAGATAGTCTGATGAATTTTGGATGAGCTTAAAATATGAAGCTCCAAATGTTAATAGTTCAATTAATATTTTTAGCAACAATATTGCCAAATGAAGCTTAATTTTTTTAGATCTAGATGGTAGCTGAATAAGAAATTAGTAGTTGTCAGAAATTTAGTTTTTTAACTGCAGAATCTCATAAACTAGTCAGGAAGATTTTCAACTTCACCCACAATATAAGCCCTTTGCAAACTTAAAAATCAGGGGCTCCTAACACAATGGGATACTGGATTAACGAAGGGGTGAATCTTTAAGGATATATCCTACCTGGAAAGTAGGGAGGTGGAAGATTGGCCTAATTGAGGTCTGAGCTGCTGGCTCAGGACCAAGCACCTTAAAACTAGGTTTTATGTTTTTGGCCATCCCATTCTGCATGCCATGTCAAAGCCCTCTAGAGGAAATGACTTTTGTAATTGGCACCGGTGTTTAAGGCAGTCTTGTCCCATTGATAATGCAACATTTATCATCTTCGTTCGTGTGGGAAATTAATATTTGGACATTTGGGTTGGAGCACATGGAAGTTTATGTTGGAAAGAATGGGATAAATTTGGTTCTGACATTTGTTAGGTAGATGGGCTCTATTATGGATGATTTTTCTAAGAATGTTGAAAGTAGCAGTGGGTGATGCAGTTGTGTATGGAATTATCCTCTCTCTTGGTTTCCTGTACTGTTGAAATGGATGTCGAGGACAAGGATTATGTGGGTTTCCAAACAACTCCTTTGACAACAAGAAGATTACTAGGAAAGGGCAAGGAGCCTGTACTTGGATTTAAATTTGATATAAAAGCTATAGATGTTACGATTCAGGAATTAGTGTTGAAGATGCAGGTATAAGTTAATTTTTGCCACTACATTTGTGTGGTTGTAAGGAAACAAATGGTACAAGGATTATGGAATTTACTAATACATAATGTCTCTATTGGGAAATGATAGGCTGGTTAGGGTAGTGTGAAGGGTGAAGGGGATTTAATGCTTTAGAATTCATGGGTTGGTTAAAGCAGTGGTTCTCTCAATGGAATTTGTTGCAGTTTCGATCAATGGAGTTTATAGTGGGTTTTAATCACTGATTGACAGCTCCGCCTACCATGATAATGGCCCATTGGATAGTTTCACAATTGCCCTAATGTGTTTTGATAGTGCTTTTCTTGTTCTTCTATTGTATCTGGTGGCTACTATTGGTTTTTAAAAAATTTGATATAAAAAGGAAAATTTGGAATCCTATTTCTGTTACAGAGTCGGTCAGAGACTATAGCAAACAAAATTCTTTAAAATTGAGAGCACAGAGGGAAAAAAATAGTGATAATGACAGTATTAACAACGCAAAGACATTCCTTGAAAACTTATAACATTCTCTTATATTTTAGTGTAAATAGTTTATGAAAATGGTCTGTTAATAAAACTCCATGTATTAACTTAAAACATTCAATTGAACTAAACTAATTTTTTTTGTACTGAAAGTAAATTGTATCGATCTCATGTTGATAAAATCTCTTAATATTCACACATATAAATCCTTTCTCCTTTATGTCCAGCAGTTGGTGAAAAGATAGGAGTATGCTACGGAATGAATTCAGACAGTTTGCCTTCTCCCAACGAGGTGGTGAATATGCTGCAGTTGAACAACATAGGAAAGGTGAGATTATATGAAGCAAATCAGGCCGCGTTGCAGGCCCTGAAGAATTCTGGAATCGAAGTGATTGTGGGAGTTGGAAACGCTGAGCTTGAGAACATTGCAGGTGACCAGAATGCAGCGAACGCATGGGTAACTGACAACATTAAACCATTCTATCCTTCTGTCAACATCAAATACATTGCAGTGGGAAACGAGGCTTTAGCAGATCTACAATACATTTCAAATCTCCTACCTGCGATGGAAAACATTCAGAGGGCATTGAGTAACGCCAATCTACAGAGCAACATTAAGGTTTCCACACCACACGCAGCGTCCGTGCTTTCCAAGTCATTTCCTCCTTCTGAGGGAACATTTGATGAGATTCAGGATATGAGTGCTATCCTGAAGTTTCTGTCAGATAACGGCTCCCCTTTCATGGCCCACATCTATCCATACTTCAGCTACAAATCCTCCTCAGATTCAATTTCTACAGACTATGCATTGTTCAGATCAACAAGTCCTGTGGTGACTGATGGGAGTCTGTTGTATAACAACTTGTTTGATGCTTTGGTCGACTCTTTTATAGCTGCTATGGAAAAGCAGGGACAATCCAATATTCCAATTGTTATAACTGAAAGTGGATGGCCTTCTGCAGGCAGCGATGTGGCTACTGTGAACAATGCCCGAACATACAACAACAATCTCATCAAGCATGTTTTGTCCAATGCCGGAACGCCAAAGAGACCTGGAACGACAATTGAGACATATATTTATTCACTTTTCAATGAGAATCAGAAGACAGGGAATGAGGACGAGCGCCATTTTGGTCTGTTTGAAACCAATCAAACTCCTGTCTACCCTTTGTTCAGCCCACCTGAAAGTGGCAGGGGTTTAATAGTGGTGTATATATATCTAACAATAGTCTAGAAAAATGCTTTTCTTAACTAAATAGTCACGAGCACCTCCAAAACATAGGAAAACAGGGCACTGCTAGAGCACAATTTATTAATTTAATTTACATTAAAAATCAAAATTTCTATTTCCAAATTCATAACACAATCAACTCCAATTTTCAGTGGACGAAGGATTCGTTCTGTGTCTTAGTAGAAAGCCATTTTTAAAAGTTGAATATTACATTAAAATCTTGATTTAAAGGAAGAAGTTTCTAATATCTCAATATTTTTAATAATGCATCGTTCAATACTATATAAAAATTTAGACAATTTTATTTTTTATTATTAACATTTTTCTTTGAGATTCAAATTGTTAATAATGAAAAAAAAATTGAAATGAATGATCTAAGTTTCATGTAATACTTTCTTGAAATTGAGGTTTATCGAATTGAAATTTGAGAATATAATTTTTTTATCAGTAAAGTAATAATGTACATTTACAGGTATCAAATAAAAATGAATATTTGTAATACCTATAAAAAATCAGATACAAAATTGCGAAGAATAGATAGAAATATTTTAAACTTAAAAAGTCAATTCAAACATTATGCACACAGCCTCATGACTAACTAGAACTACATAAAACACTTTTAGCAGCAAGAAAGATACCTAGCAACAAAAGCAAAGACAACACACAAGACCCTCAATTCATTCATCTAAGGAAAAGATTAAAAAATCCTCTTCAAGCTTTGTGTCAAGGACTTGGAAGATAAAGCATCTGAACACTCCTCTATGAGTCTGATCCACAGATAAGGACAAACAACAGAGATATGAACAATTTTTGATTCAGTGGTAATGACAGAGTGTGATATGTAATATCTGATGTAAGAACTGAGAAACTCTCACACAAAGAAATTCAAAAGCAGTAGCAATCATCACTTAAGCAAAATCTCGCTAAACAAGATTCTCTCAAGGACTGGAAGAGAAGTGTCTTATAGCACGTCTTGCCTCTGATTGAGGATTAAAATATAAAACTCCCGATACGAGTACATAGGCTATTATAGACCCAAACAATTGCCTCATAAAACATAATTTTAATTTAATTTAATTTAATTTTGAGATTGATGCGAAGATAAATAGACATGACACTTGAAATTCTATCATTTTGAAGGATAAAAACTTTCCACATCCTAAAATAGGAACACATATTTATGCATCGTAAAATATTAAAAACAAAAAAATTTATTTACATGCCATATAATTGATGATGTGAGTAAACTGATAACTATATTTTCTTATAGAGAAAAGCAGGCGAATCAAAAATTTATGGAACGAAGAGTTCGTAAACACTCTCGGTCACACACTGGAATTTTAGGGTTTTATCTCTGCAAATAAACTATGCTAGTGATAAACTTCTTCAGAATAAGTCTTCCCGTGATGGGTAAGCGACCTTTCCGGCTAAGTTTGGTTTTAGAGGGTGGACAAAAACCGCTATATTCCTTATATTTATTTTGGTACTCACTTTCACTTTCTCTTTTCTTTTCAATTACAGATCGCACGTCCATGCTATTTTGTCGATGCACACAGTGGAGATTATTGCAGTTTACTTTCTCGTTTAGAATTACGACTAAAGGACTGCCATTGCCGTTTGGCGAAGGTTTTGGAGATGTTTCCAACTTACTTGGAGGCATAACTATTGCTAGGCCAAATCATCTTCCCCATTTCCTCAACATTTGATCTGCCATCTCTTCTTTTATAAAATGCAGTGACAAAAGATAGAAAAAATGTACTACAATGAAAGGCATTAATTGTATTCCTTCCCTATATAAATAAATCCAACAAAATTTCATTAGAGAATCACAACCTTACATTTTTTGTTCTAATTATAAACAAACAAACATAAAACCACTCTTAAATGGTCATAAAGTGTGTTTTTATTAATTCAAAAGTCATGCGAATTTTGTAGAGAGAATTGGCCTTTATTATAGTTGTAGTAGAGAGAGAATTGGCCTTTATTACAATTGTAGTAGAGTTGAGAATAGAGAAACTTCGTTAAGCATAAGAACACAAGCTATAGGAGCAGTAAGTGAAAGGAATTGAAAGTAAGAAATAAACAATGGACACACAGTGTAATAAACAAATACACAACACCAGTATTTATCCTGGGTCACCACAAATTATGGCTATATCCAGACTGCAGAGTATTGTATTAATATCAAAAAGACTATTTACAAATGAGTAGGAGCAGCATATATAAAGGCTCCAATATTATTACATAATGAAGAGTCTTCGAATTGAAGAGTCATAATAAAAGGGAAAAGATATATTATGACTATTGGCCTTCACTTGTCAATAAACTCCCATCTGAAGGACAACCATGCTGCAATTGATCACCCAATACCTTGATTAAATGCTGACTTATATTTTCTTCACAAGCCCAAGAGAAGTCCTTGCACATTCGAACTTCTCTTTGGCGACAACCTTTGTGAATATATCTGTTGGATTGATCTTGGTATCAATCTTAACAACTTTCAGCTTTCCTTCTTCAATTGCATGACGAACAATGTGAACATGTGCGTTAACGTGCTTAGAGCGATGTTGTGATGAATGATTATGAGTGATGAAGATAGTGTTGCGGCTATCGCAAAATAGATTATACTCATTTTGATGGACTTTCAAGTCACCAAGCAATCACTGAAGCCAAATCATTTCCCTTGCACCTTCAGAAAGAGCCAGGTATTCAGCTTGAGTTGAAGAAAGAGCAATGCAATGCTGCAACCTTGAAGCCCAACTGATGGCATCTCTTGCAAACATGAAGGTATATCTAGTGGTAGACCTTCATTTATCCAAGTCTTCAACATGATCAGAATCAGTATAACCTTGCAACTGAACCTTATTTCCTCCAAAGCATAATGCATAATCTGAAGTTCCTTTTAGATACCTTAGTATCCACTTAATTGCTTCCCAATGAGCCTTCCCGCAATTGCTCATGAATCTACTCACAATCCCACCACATGAGCAATGTCAGGGTGAGTAGAAACCATTGCATACATAATGCTTCCAACTGTAGATTTATAAGGAATTTTCTCCATGAAGTCCTTTTCTTCTTGTGTTTTTGGACACAATTCAGAACTTAAGAGGAAATGACCAATAAGAGGAAGGGGAGAAACTTTAGCATTAGCCATGCCAAACCTCTCAAAAACTTTATCAATGTATTATTTTTGAGATAACGTAATTTCCTTCTTCTTCCCATCTCTTGTGATCGTCATGCTAAGAATCTTCTTGGCTTCCCCTAAGTCCTTCATGTCAAACTTTCTTGCCAATTTATCCTTTAACTCATTAACTATTCTTTTTCTTGTGCTAGCCACTAACATGTCATCAACCTAAAGAAGGAGAATGACGAATTCACCGTTAGGAAGTTTCTTGAAGTAGACACATGGGTTTGATTCACATCTCATGAAACTATTTCTAGCCATGAAGCGATCAAATTTTATATACCACTATCTTGGAGCTTTCTTGAGGCCTTACAAACTCCAATTTAGCTTGCAATAAAGATGCTCTTGTCCCTTCTTGATGAATTCTTAAGGCTTCTCCATTTATAACTCTTCTTTTACATCACCATGTAGGAATGCGGTCATCACATCAAGCTGTTCCAACTCAAGATCCCATGCTACTGCTAATCCCGAGACTGTTCGGATAGTTTTCATTTTGACAATCAGTGAGAAGATAGATCATTAAAATCTATCTCTTTTTCTTGATCAAACCCCTTTACCACCAACTTGGCCTTGAAGTGTCTTCTACCTTCATCTTCTTCTTCTAACTTGTATACCTACTTTTTCCTAAGTGGTCTTCGATTTGGTGAAAGAGAGACCAAGTCCAAAGTTTGATTTTTAAGTAAAGAATCCATCTCCTCATGCATCACTATTTGCCATTTATTACCATTGACGTCTTTGAGAGTAGCTTTAAATGTTGATGGTTCTAAAAATTATGAAACAAGAATTGAAGGCTCTGCTTCTTCAACGAACAATAACTCATAATCAGAGTATTTAGCTGGTATTTTCTTTGGTCAAGTAGATCTCCTTAATTGGGGTTCTCTACTTTCTATTTGATCTTGAACTAGTTCAAATGGAGAACCCGAGATTGTAGTTCTTCCAATTGAATATTTAATTCCCTGCCTCTTTGATTCATTACACTCATTACTCTCCAGATTTTGTGAATTTTTCTCTGAATGTCCTCCAAATTCTTCTGCTCTTTGTCCAAAATCCTTTGTAATCTCAGAGGATGCAAAATTATTGTATCTTGGACTCAAATTGCAAGCTCCTCGAGGCTCTGCATGAGTGTTCTTCTCAAGGACTTCTCATGTGGGATCCTTGATATTTTCATGAGTGCTCTGAGGTGTGTTGTGGTCCTTGAGACTACCATGAGTTGGATCCTTGAGACTTTCGAGAGTTGGATCCCTGAGAATGTTGAGAGTTCACAGAGGTGTGTCGTGATCCTTGAGATTGCCATGGATTATGAAGGAGTCGTCATCCCTGCGATTTTCCTCAGGAGTCAAATTGCATTGGTTTGCAGTAGAGCCAAGATTTTGTGGGGTCAAGGAAACGTGACTCCCAAACACAATATCTTCATGCTATGTTTTGTTAGATTGTTGTGTATTGTGCTCCCTGTTGTGTGTTGGGGATCGTTCCAAGAAGAAGTTAAACACGTGAGTTATTTCCCTTCTACCATGAGTGTTCTCCCTTGTGTCGTGAGAAGGGGATGCATGGGAATAGACTTTGGTAGAGTCAAAGCCATGTGGGGGGGCTTTTTGATTGCCATTGCATGGATTCTAGTCATGAAAATTTTTATTGGCCAAGCTTCCTGAGGTTGAACTTTATGATTGCTGAGGCATAGGAGATAGTTCATAGATATGGGAGAATTTGATGTGGGATTAACATGTGAGCAGATGAGAGAATTTTTATTTCTACTATCCATCATCTCAAATAGGGGAATATATTCTCTGATAGGACTTTCATTTTTAGAATGAGGAAATATCTTCTCATTAAAGACTACATCTCTACTCCGTATGATTTTCTTATCAAATAGACTCCAAAGTATGAAGCCAAACTATTTTTCTCCATATCCAACGAATATACAAGGCTGTGATTTAGGATCTAGTTTGCTTCGCTTCTCCTTAGGGACATGTACGAAAGCCTAACAGCCAAATATTTTAAGATGATAGTATGAAACTCTTCTTCCTTTCCATTCCTCTTCTGGAATTTCAAAGTTTAACCTTGATGAAGGACTTTGATTTATTAAATAGATTGATGTATTGCACACTTTAGCCCAAAATTCTTTTCCCAAACCTACATTAGAAAGCATATGTCTAGCTTTCTCAAGTATTGTCCTATTAAGCCTTTTTGCTGCCCCATTTTCTTGAGGGGTATAGGGGACAACTTTCACCATACAAATACCATTATCTGCACAATAATTATCAAATTCCAATGAACAAAACTCCCTTCTATTATCCTTTTTCAAGCATTTAATCTTGTCACCTCTTTGATTTTCAACAAGAGCTTTGAAAACTTTGAAATTAAAAAATACTTTAGCTTTATTTGCCATCATTTACATATCTAAACTTTCCTATTACAATCATCAAGGAAAGTAACACAATATTTAGCACCTCCTAAGGAGCTTACCTCGGTAGGGCCAAAGACATCAAAGTGTACAAGTTCCAATGGTTTTGCCTTCATGTCATGCCCATCTTTCAAGAAGCTAACCCACTTTTTCTTGTTGTAAAGACAATGTTCACAAAACTCTAAGTTTTCTATTTGGAGACCTAGTAGTTGATCCCTTTTGAGCATTACCTCTAGTCCTTTCTTGCCCATGTGGCCTAATCTTTGATGCCAAAGTGTTGCATTGCTGCCCACAATTGTCATAACAACACCTACTTCGGTAGACTTTTCAAAGAGATATAGACTACCAACTTTATTGCCCTTGGCAATGATCCTTGAACCCTTGGTAACTTTCCAAGTGCTTGGCTGAAAGTGTGGATGATATTCTTGTGCAAAGAGCTGACTAACGGAAATTAGATTTTGCCTCAACTTGGGAACATGGTGAACATCCTTTAACAACCAATGGACACCATCTTCTAGCTGCAACATAATGTCACCTTTGCCAACTATCTCACAAGACTTATATTATCACCAAGAAAAACTTCTCCAAATTGTCCTTCATGGTAATTTGTGAAGCAATCCCAAGAATCTAATTTTGAGTCACTTGTAAAAAGAATTAAAGCAGTTTCATCTATCTCATTGGCTGTATTAGCTTCACTATTCCTCACTTTTTCTTGTGCTTTCTTGTAAGCCCAACAATTTCATTTTGAGTGGCTAGGTTTACCAAAAAACCAGCACTCTCCATTTCTACCTCTTCACTTTGATCGATTGGGTGATCTAGATTTTCTTTGATTGTAATTATTATTACTACTTCTATGATGGCTTCTTCCCCTTCTTTCGGTGCTGACCATGGTAAGAGCGTCACCAGATGGGGTGTCTTTGTTACTTCTTCTCATATCTTCACTAAGAAAAGTGGCAACTACTTCATCGTAGACCAGCTTCTTCTTTATGAAATTTGAAGTGCTAACAGCTATAGCTATGGGATTCCAACTGTCGGGTAAAGAACACAAGATGATGGCTTTGGCTTCGTCATCTTGTGTCATACCAACCAAGGTTGCTTGACATAATAAAGTGTTCAAATCATTTATATGATTTGACATCGTTGTTCATTCCTTCATTTTCAGCTTGTAGAGTTTCTTCATAATGAAGATTTTATTTGTAGCCAATGTCATCTCATACATGCTCTGAAGTTTGTCCCAGATTTCTTTTGTTGTCTTTTCATTCAAGACATTGAATAAGACATTTTGCAATAGCGAAAGAAAGATTGATGCCATTGCCTTATCATCAATCTTCTTCCAATCTTCATCTGACATCACAGTTGGTTTCTTAGATTTTCCTTTGATTGCAATTGCTAAATCTTGCTTGATCAGCAACGAACGCATCTGCACTTTCCATAGGTTGAAGTTCTTGCCTTCAAATTTCTCCACTTTTGTATCCTCCATCTTTTTGGAAATTCAACCCAGATTTCCAATCTGCACAACTTGTGCTCTGATACCAATTGAAAGGAATTGAAAGCAAGAAATAAACAGTAGACACACAATGTAATAAACAATTACACAACACCAATATTTATCATGGTTCACCACAAATTGTGGCTATGTCCAGACTACAAAGTATTGTATTAATATCAAAAAGACTGTTTACAGATGATTAGGAGAAACATATATAAAGGCTCCAATATTATTACATAATGAAGAGTCACAATAAAAGGGAAAAGATATATTATGATTGTTGGCCTTCACTTCTCAATAGTAAGAGCCCTTCTTCTGGTGAATGAAATAGACAAAAATGTGCAAAGATGAAATTGTTTCGATCGTTTGCATCTAATTTTTCTGGAGGCAAATCGACTATTTCATATAAAAATACATCAATTAACCATATTGATCACTAAATATATAAAATCTAAAAATGAACAGTTACTATTTATAAAAAAAGAGCTATAAATCGTGTTGTGCAATAATATGAGACTTCGAAGGTTGAAAAGAATGTTTAGTAAGGTAGAACAAGAATTGTATAGATGACAATATTGTGGTTCATTTTATTCAATTGTATTTTCCTAGTGCAATTGTATTGCTCATTATAATTGGCAAAACTATTCATTGTATGCTCAAAGATCATCGATGAGATAATTGCAAACTTATCACGACTTAACATTCATCAAAGCATAATATGAAAATGAATTTTCTCAAATGTTGTGGTTGTATATAAACTTTTGAAATATATATGCTAAATGTGGGAGGATAGACAAAGTAAATGAAATATTTGACACAATTCCTCAAAGACTTGTGATTTCCTAGAGTACACTCTAATTAGAAAATTTGTATGGCAACCCTCAACACAAGTGCACCATTAATTTCATTGTCAAATGAATTTTTTTTCTTTAAGATAAGTGCTACCAGAAGGGGGTAGCTCCCATTATTCAGTATTAGACAGCTACAATTGGAAATTTGCAACCCAGTCAGAATATATATAACCCGCCAGCAGACATAATCATTGCAGTGTCAATGTCCTAACCCAGGCAGAAAGCCACACAAAAAACACAATCATCGAGTCAAATGTGCATGAAAAGTGCAGAGTCCAAACCCATGCCCAGAAAAACAAAATACATAGATCACTACATCACCTGCAAGTCAAGCGTAGATGCCAGTGATATCAACAGAAAAAGAGAACCCCATCAATGATGTGTATTGACTGCGTCTTCCTGAAGAATGCAGGCATTCTCCTTTTCAGCATCGATAATCTGAGAAAGACCAAACCATCGGCCAAAATCAATGTCATCAATTATATCCTGATCTTGAAGACCTACATAGTTGGCAACATAGTCAGCAACACTGTTAGCTTCTCAATAGACATGAGTAATGGTATAATTGGTTAGCCTCTTGAGAAGAACTGTAATGTGGTTCCTCCAATTGCTCAAAGTCCAGTTCTGTACCTCACCCGATCAGATTTCACAAATACATAGAAGGAAATCCCCCTCAATTTCAATCGAATCGATGCTTGGTTTAAGTCATAGTTTAATATCGAGAGCCAATGCTTCCATTTATGCAACATTATTTGGCCATTCCATCACCCCCACAAAATTGCCTTCCAAATCTCGGATGAGACAGCCCGCCGCCCAACACCAGGATTACCTTTGGCTCCACCGTCAAAATTCAATTTCCATCTGAATAATTTCACGGATTTCTATTTCACTTCCTTGCAGTTAACCTTTCTTGGCACAGGCAAAGAACGAGGGCATTTTAAATCAGTCCAACAGAGAAGGATTTCATCATCCCACCTAGAGTAAACTGATTTCCTTTTTATCTTTGTTCTGTTGTTTATCGTTTCAATTAACGCATTCTGAATAGTATGTATAAGAGTATCTATGTTTATTAAAGTTCCCTTAAAGATTCTTCTATTTTTCTCTTTCCAAGTCTTCCAAATTACTATGGATGTGGCCGAGATCCAAATACTGACCCAAAATTTGTTCCAAGATCTGGACGGCCAACCTTCTAAAAATTTCTTAACGCTTTTTTGTCTAGGGGCAAGCCACCGAAGTTCGTTCTGAAGCCAATCCCAACATGTGTAGGCCACTTGGCATGAAATGAAAAGGTGATCAATAGTTTCCTCACCCTCAGATAAACAACATCGAGAGGGGCCCACAAATCCTATTCTTTTTAACCTATCACCCATGAGCCATCTATAATGCAGTACCACCCACAAAAAGGCGCAAGCCTCAGGTAAGACCGCCCCATGCCTTCACAAAGTGCTTTAAAGTCCATCCTTTTGTTCAGTCTGTGACACTTGGATTGCATAACCAAGTCTAGTGGAGTACTCTCTCATTTATGCACCACACCAAATTATGGCATCCTTATTATTACTGATTTGACACGCCTTGCATTCAAGTTCATTGTCAAATAAATGATTACAATTTTGTCAAAATTCAAAATAATCAAATTTCAAATAAAATGATAAATTACATTGTCAAATCTGAAATCTCCAAATTATAAATTGTTTCTAATTTATACATTAGTTTAAATTTTAAATAATTAATAATCAATATTAAAAAAACATAATTATTATTTAAATTTAATTATTTGTATATATATTTCATTAATGATAATTATTATTTTTATTTTAATAATTATTTGATTACTTGAAAGTTTTACACTAATAGTTTAAACCAAATTGTTATTAAATATCTATTATGAATAAATTATTTTAAAAATATAAATTGAAAAGATTATTTAGTTTATATAACACTACATATTAATAATGTATTGCTAATAATTATTAAAATCATAAAAATAAAAACCAAAAGTAAAAATTATATTAAAATCTTAAAAAATAAAGTTAAAAATAACACTCTCATTTTCTTGTTCTCAAATATACTAAGGGATTTATTTTATTAAAAAATATTGTAATGGTTGTTATCTTATTGTAAAAATTGATCTCCTCTTAATTTATAGACTTAAAAATGGAGAGGTGAAAACAAACAATGATCATTAATTAAAACATTGATATATGAGACCTATGGGTCTAACCATTCAAAATGAAACATTATAAAATGTCTTAAATTTTTCCTTTCTCCTTGTTCATTGGTCAACACCGAAATTGATTTTTTCATCTCCCACCATATTATCCCTATCAAATCTATCTCAATCAAATAAAAAATTATACATTCTCAAAGAGGAATCTCTCTTGTAGTGAATCATATATTTTTTAAATTTTTCTTATATGATTTACTATATTTTTCTTTCTCCAAATCAACATCTTCTCAAATGTTAAAATACCTACTTGAGGTATTTTATAATTATAAAATATTGGGTCTAATCACAACACTATAAAAATTATATGATCGTATTCTCAACTCTGAGCTTAAGTGGTCGGAGAAGTCTCCTAGGGTCTTATCGAAGTCATAACCTATATCAACATAATATTTTTATTAGACTTCTTTTTGTCATATTGATGATAGTTTTTAGCATAGCTTGAGTGGTCTATGAAGCGACTTATGTGTTTCATCAAGCTGGATACTCTCATCAATAGGGTCAATTTTGATATAGCTCCTATTTTATCTCATCAATGACAAATTTTTAATAGAGTTATGTGATCTATGGGATGTAAAAAGGATCTTATCAAAATGCTTTCCTACATTGATAAGGCTGATATCGAGATGACCTCTCTTCTGTCTCATTGACATGATCTTTTCGGTGGTAGTTAAGTGGTCTATGTAGTGGCTTGGGGTCTTATCGATGTGCTTACCTTCATCAATATGATGTTTTTGTTATAAGTTCTACCATTTTTGGTCAATGTGATGTTTTCATTTAAGGCTTTGATATTCTGATAGAGTCTTCAATGTAGCTCTTAGTTTGTCTCATTAAAAGAGATCTTTTCAATAAAGCTTAAAGATCTATGGGATGCAAAAATGTCTTTCTAAAATGCTCACTTTCATCGCCAAAGGATTTCAATGAAACACGATATAGTCTTATTAACTACCATGATAAACATACATGCAGAATATGAATCTAAATAAAGGTTCATCGAAGGGACTCTTAGCGATGGGAAACCAAAGTAAGCAACCAAACATTGATCACTCATCTACCCTAGCGATTTTCTACTCAAAAACTGATGTCATTAGTGTTGTATACTTTTGATCGATTCTTTCAACTTCCCCATGCTCATTTATATATGTAGATGGCCTTCAAGCCCATGTTTCTATGCCATAGAGGACCACAAGGTCTTCACTTAAGGGGAAATGTGATATCACACATGTTCGTATTGGGGGATATAAAATAGGCAAAAAAGGGGGAAATATATTACCTAAATAGGGGGGAGGGTGATTTTGGGGGACGGAGGGGAGGTGGGGGTTTATATACGAAAAAGGGGTACGGGGGGTACTAGGTGGGTATTGGAGGAGGGGTTTAAAAAAAGAGCTTGAGGCAATATATTTTAAAAATAGAGGGATTCTTTAGTATTCCATGAATGCACGTGCTATGATTTAGGTTCATTAAGTGAAGCCCCCATGCAGAGGATACTCAAGAAATTTTGAGGAATATTCTTATGAGCCCTTCTACACTACAGGAGCATTCATTTCAACCTCTTTTGTCACTTTTGGATTCAATACTTCCACACAGATAAGATTTCTTCTAGTCTAATTTATGCCTTTTGTAACCTAACTCTAGTTAGGGTTTGTACCTCATGTTTCAATCAGAGTTATGCTAACTCTTTAAATGACAATTTTTTTTACATATTCAAGGTTCTCTTTGGTTGTTTTGTAGCAACTTATGCTTTCGAACAATAAATTTTTCTTTTCCTTCATCAATAAACATCTCCTTGTTACCTTTTCCTACATTCTACTATCATGTACATATTTTCTTGCCTTGTGTTGGATGCCTCTTTTATCTATCCTTAGCTTGTATGATTGTGTTAATCTTCTTATAATTTTTGGCTTGTGAATGTAATTTTTGTGCAATATCTGATAAGGGTCAACCTTTATATATGTATTTTAGATTGAACAAGATCAGAAACTATGTGTGTTTGGATGCATTATTGATGTTATGGGTAGCTACGGATAAGGATCAACCATAATTTCAATTTGATGCATCACCCCCTTTAAATTTTTGCAATCCTTCTCCTTGTTCCCTCAAAAAATAGTAGTATAGGTGCATCCTTATTGTAAGGAAGTCAACCTTATTCAAAGATTTAGGGTCACAAGTGAAAGTACCACACTTTGAGGAATTTTTCATGTTTCACAAGGTTGTCTAGGGGTAACATGTTAGGCAAGAGTGCAAACTTTTGTGACAATAGTCACCAACCTAGTAACCTACAACTTTAGATTCTACGTTATAAAGAGAGTTAATATCCACTCCAACGTGATTGTCATTGATGACATGGAATTATGGGTTCTTTATCATGTCAAATTTGACTACAAATAGATGATTGTAAGGTTGTCCCATGCTCATGAAATTGAAAAAACTAAATATGAAACTCGTTGGCCTCCCCAATTCAGGTCTAATTAGATGAACTTGTCACTAGTCCAGTAACGTGCATCTTTAGATTCTACATTATGAAGATAGTTGAGATCCACTCCAACGTGATTGCCATTGATGACATGGAATTCTAGGTTATTTACCTTTTCAAATTTGACTTAAAACAGATAAGTGGAAGGCTGTCCCATTCTTGTGAAATTAAAGAAACCAAGTATGAAAATTGTTGGCCCCTCTTCCATGTTTTCTTGGTTGGATGAAGGTGGAGGGTTTGGATGATCAATGATAGTTTCACACACACACATACGCACACACATATAAAATTAAGGGCATGGTGATAGAAGTGATGAGATCAAATACATGAAAATTATGAGGATAAATGCATCCGTGCAAGTTATTTGATATAATTTATAATTGATTATAATGAAAAAATAATTTTTATTAGAGTAAGAGAACCTAATATTCATTGATATTTTATTTTTGAGTGAATGGTAAGATTCTCAGAGAATAATTTATTCACCTATACAATACTAGAGTTGAATTTTTTAACAAAGGTAAAAGATTGCACATGAAATGTAGTATAACTTACAAAAATTAATTTCACTTACATGGAAGGGAGTAAGTAGAGGTAGCTTATTGTAGTATATTCATTTCTATCTATTTAAATTATAGATTAATGGCTCTATTTAGGCCATGTGTCATATTCTCAGTTAATATGGATTTATCCTCTTCAAATATATTAAAGTTTTTGTGTTTGATTGTAAAGGTTGCTTGATTGATTTCTAGAATGTTGGAAGTGGAAAAGGGTGATGCAATGGTGCATAAAGGTTTACTTTCTCTCTTGGTGATTTATAGATTTCCATTATGTATGATTTTCCAAGAAATTTTGAAGTGGTAGAGGGTGATGCAATAGTGTGTGAATGTTTCCTTGTTCTCTTGGTGCACTATCTTGTTGAAAAGGATGTTGAGGACAAGGATAATGTGTGTTTCCACACAATTACTTTGACATTTGGTGGAAAGGATAAGGATCATGAGGTTGGATTTAATTTTTCAATATAAATGCTATAAATACTATGGTATAGGAATTTACGTTGAAGATGCAGACATGAAAGAAAATTTTCAAAACACATTTGTATGTTTATAAGAAAAAAATGGTACAAGGATTATGGAACTTACTAGTGGTTCCCCATTGCCTCTTTTGGAAAAAGGCTGATTAGGATAGTGTGAACTTTCAAGGGGATATAAGACTTTAAATTTCAGGGGTTGAATGAGATAGTGGTTCCCTAAATGGAATTGGTTGTGTTTTTTATTAATGTAGTTTATAGAAGGGCTTTAATCTCTGATGGATAGCTCCATCTACCATGTTAATGTTCTATTCAATAATATCACAATTTCCCTAATATGATTTGGTAGTGCTATGTTTATTTTGTAATATTATTTGGTTCTCACTATTGGGTTTTATTTTAATCTTGTAGATATTATATGTATCATATGTTTTTGATTGGATACAAGAGAAAATCAAGGTTCTCTTCCCAGTAGAGGGATTCATAAATTATTAGTGGATACACAATGCCTCTATTGGAAAATGATCATATATTTAGAGTAGTGTTAATCTAGATTAAGGTGATAAAAGGCTTTAAATTTCATGGATTCGTTGAAGCAGTAGGAAAATTGAAAACATATATCTCTTACAAAATCAATCAGATTCTATAGCAAACAAAATTATGTAAAAGGAATAATGGAGAGTGCATAGAAAAAATAAAAAATATATAAAAATATTAATAGTTTATGAAATGAGTTTTTGGTAAAATATCTTAATAATCGCACAAATAAATCCATTATTTTTTATGTCTAGAAGATGGTAAAAATATAGCAATATTTAATGAAATGATATGTTGTAGTCAAATAATATAGGAAAGGTGAGATTATATAAAGAAAATTAGGTCGTGTTGTAGGCCTCAAAGGATTGTGGAGTCAAAGTGATCATGGGAGTTGCCAACACTAAAATAGGTACAGGTGATCATGATGCATCAAACGTATGGGTGATTGAAAAAATTAAACCATTCTATCCTTTTGTCGACATCAAATATATTGTAGTGGGAAACAAGGATTTTTCAAATCGATAATACATTTCTTATTTCTCTCCTGTCATGGAAAACATTTAGATACCCTTGAGTAATGCCAATATGTAGAATGATATTAAGGTTTCTACAATACATGCAGTGTTCATGTTGTCCAAGTCATTTCCTTTGAGCGAGCATCTAATGATACTAAGGGTATAAGGGGTAGACTTAAGTTTCTATTAGATAATGGATCCCCTTTCATGGATACAAAGGTAACAAGGATCAAATTTTTGCAAACTATGCATTATTTAGATCAACAAGTACTATGGTGGCTAATGGTAGTCTAATCTATAACATCTTGTTAGATGATTCGGTTGAAACTTTTATATCTTCTATGGAAAATTAGGGACAACCCAATATTCCAATTTTGATAACTAAAAGTGGATGGCCATTTGGAGTCATCGATGTGGTTACTGTAGAAAATGCTCAAACTTACAACATCTCATCAAGCATGTCCTTTTCCAATGCCAGAATGTTAAAGAGACATGAGATGACCATTATTCACTTTTCATTTAGGATCAAAAGACATGGGGTGAGGAGGAGCACCATTTCAGTGTGTTTTAAACCAATTAAATTCTTGTCTACCTTGTGTTCAGGTCATCAAAATGTTCCAGAGATCTGAAAATGTCATAACCCATTTTTTGCCACAATTTTTTTGATGAAAGTATATTTGGAGTTATCATGTGTCATATCAAATTAACCTTTCTTAATTTCTCCCAAAACTTTAGGAAATGTGGGAGTGGTCTTTATGTAAGGAGGAAGTAACTAAAATGGTTACTCACTCATTGAAGATTAATAATGAAAAAATAGAATATAATTGCAAGTGTGGGGATCCCTTCAGAGGACACAGAGAATTGGGAAGGAAGGGGTCTTTACTTTTGGGGGAGGGATTAGTTCCTAGTCTCCAAGGAATCAAATGGTAGTTCTCTATTTAAGGAAAGGGGAGAAGTATGTTTATATTACCTCTTATGAATATTCTTGTGGAGACTGTCTTGGGAAGATTGTCAATGAAAATCCATGTACAAATTCCCTACAACCGAATTGTGGATAACACCACCAAGGACATTGTAACATTCATAATATCTAGAATCTACAATATAGAATATTGTAGGTCTTGGAGAGTACCTCATTCTATACTGACCCAAAAATAAGAATATGTAGAGATTTATGATGTCAATAATTCTAAAGGAATCATTAATCAACTATGATAGCTTCTTTGCAAGAGCCCTCTTGGGGAGGTGGTTGAATATCCATTCACTCTAGAGAATGAAGCTCATGCTATGATTCAGATCATAGCTCAAAATGATTGCACAGTAGGGAATAAGAAAAGATCTCTTCTTATGATCCAGATTAACAGAGACATCTTGGAGCATATGGGTATATAGATTTTCTTATACTAGATTCCACTGTTACAAATATAATGTACTTATGATTACTAGTAGTGTACTTAGATTTTAGAAAATCTATTTTGAGTATTGGTGTTTTTAATCTATGACATATCATTTCAATTGTCTGCATTTTCTACCCTTTTCTTGGGCATTTCTCATGGAAAACCTTGCATGCCTATTTGAAGGGAGGGAAAATGGTTTGAGTACATTGGTATTTGGCTGCATTTACAACTTGTGTCTTGAAGGCTTAGATCATGATCTATACTCCAACACCTCTTATGGAAAGCATATGAGCATTTTTAAGTTCAGGAGATTCATGTTTTCCTCCAACCAATTTTTGTTATGTTGTGTTTGAACTTTGGTGCATGAGTGTTATGTTGTATCCGATCTCTATCTTGAGTGTTGGCCGGTGACCATATTTATAATCTGTTTTTATCTTTTGTGTTATTCACAATTTCCTATTCAGTGATGCAATGGGGATAAATGTATCTTGTGTGACGAAAACTAGATTAATGCCACCAAGCTCCAAGTAGTCAACTATGGACAAGCCATTAAGATATATAGATTCAAGTAAATTTTATTATTGTTTGTTCATATTATAAACAAAACTTGCAACTTTAGTTTGAAAAATCGTGTGTTCATGTGTTGCTTAATACTATCAATCTTCCTTGCCCTTGGTTGTGGAGTATAGAATTTGTGCTCCTCTCGAAGCCATTAGGATTAACCGATTGTTTCCTTTGAGGATATGATTCACCGTAGAATCCTTCTAGTCCAACCTCCAAAAAGATGTTTTGTATTAATGGATTTAACGTATTGATCTTTTCCTCCAAAATCCTTGTAAATACATTCTTAATGAACATTATAGTGAAGGGAAATATAGATTTTCAATTATTGTGCATTTCCATGGGTAAAAGTACAAACCTATGTCACACTTTTATAAAGGAAAAGGTCGACAACATGCAAAATTTTTAACTTTAATGACATAAAATTGGCATTTGTGTTTAGAATTTGAGGATGATGTAAACTAATGAAATGTGTAAAATTTGATGAAGTTTATGCTTATAGTTTTTTTTTAAAAATGAACAAAAATTGACATAGTTTTTTAATTTTTTAAGTCCATTTTTTTATTGCTGAAATATACTGAAAATCTAGGGTCTAGTTCCCACCAAAAAAGCTATATGCAAATAATATTTTTTTCCTTCGATTTCAGAATATGTTTTAGATGACATGTATAGCTAGTGCATAAAAAAAGAAAGATTGGATTTTGGTATATATATTTTGTCTATTATAACTATCCAAAGTCGGTGTTATCCGAAATCAACAATTTTTTGTTCCCACCAAATTTTCCCTATCAAATCTATACCATTAAAAAAAATTATATATTCTTGAAGAGGAGTCTCTCCTCTAGTGTTAAATATAAGGTTTAAACTTTTTTGACATGATTTGTTACCTTTTTTCTTCGAATGAGCACGTTCTTAAATGTTAAAATACCCACTTGAAGTATTTTCAACTTATAATATATTTTATGAAATCAAAACATAATAAAAATTACATGACCATAATCTTGACTAAGAGCTCTACAAAATGATATTTTTAGATTTTATAGAAAGTTAAATTTTGACAGAGAATTCAGATCTAGAAGTGAGAACTTCTGAGAGTCACCTTTTTTACTTATTTGGCTGCCACATGGGATGCCACTTAGATAGGTTCGCCTAAAACCGGTCTGGCTGAAACTAGTTCGGCTAGACCTAAGGGTGACCAAACATGGTCCCGTGGATGACCATGCCCCTCAAGTCTCAATTTTTTTAAAAATGGTTTTTGAATTAAAATAATTGCGAAATTTATAAAATCCAGCCAGGAATAAATGATTATTTAAATAAAATCATTTTTTATATTGTTTTAATAGTTTTTTGCAAATTTATTAATAATTTTATTTTATTTTATTTTTAATTAAAACATTATTCAATTAGTAAGTTTGAATTATGAATTTATTAATATTACTTTTGATTTTTTTTGGGAAGAATTTTTTTTTAAATTAAAAAAATTGACAAATTGATAAATTCCATCAAGAATAAATGATTTTTTAAATAAAATCATTTTTTTATAGAGTTTTAATGGTTTTTTTTTCAAATTTATTAATTACTTTAGTTTTTTTTATTTTTAATTAAAGCATTGTTCAATTAGTACTCGAATTGAAGCTAAAGTAGTACTTGAATTATATGGTTTTGTGTTTGCAGGTGAATCAAGAAGCTCTCAATCTGAACAGTTTTTGAAATGGGGAATAAAAGGAATAGAACAAAAAAGTATGATCGAATAAGGGATGACAAAATGAAAGTTCATACAAAATGTAATCAAGATCAACTTGTTGAAGTTCAAGAAGAACCTATTGAAGTTGAGGAGGAACCTATTGATATTCAAGAAGAAGCAATTCAAACAAGGGAGCAAATTGGTAGTTCTAAAGGTGGAAATATATCTTTTGGCATGGGCAATTTGATGGAGATGAATAAGGTTCACTTTTCAGTCAAATTTCATCTGAAAGTACAATTAAAATGTATTGCAAAAAAATTTGGGATGAATATTTTAAAAATAAAAATATGGTTGGAAGAGCTCGATTATTTTCTAGGTTATTTAGGAAAAAAAATGACTCATGTTTTGGAGTTGTTGGGTGTTGATAATAAGAAAAACTCAGTAGATAGTGTAAATCAAACAATAGTTAAAAATTTGCAAGATGCATTGAACGACACTAAAAACTCAAGTCGAGGAGCCGATTTAAGTGTTGCACATAGAGCATTGATGACTACTTTATCTAGCAGGAGGTTGGCAAAGAGAAAACAAGTACATGCAATTTATGATTTACTGAATGTATCTAGAAGAAATGTTCAAAGATATATCAAGAAGAGAAATATGTTAGATGAAAACATTGAAAAGAATTGGGTAAATATTTGTAGGCTTCCTCGAAAAGACAAAATTTATGAAGATGCAAAAAAAACTGGTCATTGAATACTGGACCGCTCACTCTCATAGTTCTTCTAATAGAAGGGATACAATATAGATGAAAGATGAAGAGACTAGTATGAAAATTGCACATCCAAAACATTTTATAGATACAACACAAAGTGAATTATTTGAAGCATTCAAGAAATAATTTTTAGATCTGAAAATATGTCAAAGTATATTTGAGAGGTTGTGCCCTTTCTTTGTATGCATAAATAAGGTTAGTGAAACTTGTTGTTGTTGAAATCATGTTGAGTTTCATCTATACTTGCAATCATATAAAAAAGTTATGGTAGTTCTTGATTCAAATATGGTCATCCCTGGAAGTACGACACAGTTTGTGAAGTCTATTTTATGTGATAAATTAGAAGATTCAGATGAGTTCAAAGTAGAATGTATAAAGAATACATGCAATGATTGTGGAGATTTACATAAATTTCCATTGCAAATTGAGAATATTAATGTTTCAACACTAGTTTTGTGGAAAAGATTTGAATATGAGACATATCAAACAAAGACTAGAGATGAATAAAAAAAAATTGTATTGAAGGAGAGTGAATTTCCCTACCTTGAGTTTATGACCAGATTTCGTACTCTAATTTATCCACATATCCAGCATTGTCATGGTGCACGATGACAAGCTAAACAGTTTCATGATTCCAAAGATTATTTTCCACCTAACTATATTCTTTCAATTGTAGATTTCTCTGAGAACTATATATTTTCCCCTCAAACAAAGCTTCAAGTTCAATATTATCATTTTGAGCAGGTTGTAATATTTGTGTAAGTGACCTATAAACATGCACAATTTGATTTGGATGAGGTAGAAAGCACCGATCCAAATGAATGCATTATCATCAAGGAGGTTCATTTCTATATCAGGGATGATAAGTTTCATGATAGGAGCTATGTGGCTCAATGTTTTGCAATGTATTTTGAAAATATTGTGAATCGTGGGATAAAGGCTTCACAACACTTGATTTGGTCTGATGGTTGTGTAGGTAAGTGTATCTACTTCAATTCATTTTGATTATCATTTAATTACTTGTTAAATTATTAAAGGATTACATGTATGTATGCATGTACAACTTAATTTTGTAGGACAATTTAAAGCCGCAAAATCCTTTAACTAGCTAGCTATGCAACATGCTAGATACAATGTTAAGTTTAAGTAGAACTTCTTTGAAAGTGGACATGGAAAAGGAGAGCACGATGGAGCAGGAGTGTGTGTGAAGCATGCACTTCCCCAAAATGAACTTGCAGGTACAAATGGTGTTCAGTAGTTATATATATATATATATATATATATATATATATATATATATATATATATATATATATATATATATATATATATATATATATATATATATATATATATATATATATATATATATATATATATATATATATATATATATATATATATATATATATATATATATTTCAAATAATGTAATTTTAGCTTAGATCTATTTACTTTAAACTGATAATTCAGAAATGTATAGGTAACAGGATAGAAAATTCAAAGAAAATTGTTGAATGGTGTCAAAGTCATTTTGCTCCTCGGGACACCAACTACAACAAACATTATTTTTGGGAAGTGAAAGGTAATTTATATTTTGTTGTAAAATTTTAAATTAAAATTTGATTTCATACTCATTTATCTTATCATAATTGTTGATCTAAAAATGTGCAACTTTCATTTCATATTTATAACAAATATAGACTGATCTAATCCTTAAAATTGTCAAATAATTGTTGGTATTAGAAATTTACATCAATTGATCACTACAGGACAACACAAGCCTCTTTTGATTCAAGTAAGAGAAAAATCATGTTTTTGTGCTCACTGCGTTGAGGAAAATCCAATGAGTCAAATTCTAGGTTCTTTACCTTGTCAAATTCTTCTTTGATATTCACTAGTGTGGCTTAAAAATTGGCGGTAGATGATTGTGTGGCTTTTATGGATCTTGTTGATGTGCTACTTTTAGAGCACTCACATAGAGTGGTAGAATCCACACAATCAAAACAACTCTTATGATTGGCACTCTTTTTTATTTGTTACCCTTCTTGGGAGGTTCATCGACTTGCATCCATAGCGGTGAAGCGTGTCCATTTGTCTATACCAAAAATATTAGAAGAGTTGTTTTTTGAATTCTTTGAATGGCTTCCTATACTGGGATAATGCTTGGAGTTTTCCAAGATAGGTGATGTAGAAAATGTGATAGATAGCTTATTGCACATAGTGCCACTAGAAGGTGTTCTGGTAAATGCTTTGCTTGTCATTGTAGCACTAGCTCTTGCCAAAATTTCAAGCACATGTGCTGGATGCTTTAGTTGTGTTCTCATGATCCATGTGTTACAAGAGGAAGCTGCAAGAATGTAGTGTGGAAGGTACTAGTTAGAAGTATCAAAAAACATGGTCTCGATGTTTCACACATAGTAGCATCTAATCTAGGAGTTATTTGTGAGATATTATTAGGACCAAGGGGTTTGATGAATTCGGGATGCATGGAATCTCAGGCTGCTATTTCTTCTTTATCAACAGCAATGAAAATAATATCTAATGAAATCTATGCTGAATTTATAAAGAGACTAGAAGAGCTTAGTGAATGAGGCTTGCACAATGGAATTATAGAAAATGATATAAATATATTTAACACACAAGGAGTATTGTATAGAAAGAAAGGAGTATACGTTGTAGAGGTTGTTACTGATAAAAATATTGACCAAGCAAAAGGACATTTTAAATTGTATGATGACCTAGAAAATGGGGAACCTGTGAAATCTAGGCTACCTATTCGTTAAACTTCAGTGAAGAGAGAGACTACAAGCATGGGAAAAAAGGATATTCCAAAGGCAACAAAAAAGCTTGATGGAGAGAAGTCAAAATCTGTGAAAGAAGAAGCATGCAAATTGCAGCTTAACGAGGAAGCAGTCGTGCGTATGATGGTCAAACATATACAAGAAATTTTGTCTCCAATGTTGAGAGCTCTTGGGGAAATTGCTATAGCCAATCCTATTTTTACCCACATGAAGCTACCATTCTTGGAAGATTATGTGATGCCACTGTTAGGCTCACTTATAGTTAACAGTGACACATTTGTGACCATGGAGAAGTTGGCTATTACATTAGAGATAGAGTCATTGTTTCCTAAATATTGTAGCCTAACATAATGGATTTAGATTAGTCATAGTCAAATAAAACTGAATAGTAATGTCTAAAAATGCATCCAATCCCATATTAAAATGGCAGCAATTCATATAATATTGCAGAAGGCATCAATTTAAGGATATATTTAATAACAATAACATGTTCAAGAGAGTGCCCAAACATAGCTGATTTCATTATAAAATATTTGTATATGAATGGTGTCCAAGTAAAAGCCCATTTATAATAAGCAACAATTAGTATCAATGAATATGACAACATATATCAAGTGTTAACTCCATTGATTTAATGTTAACTACACTACAACCAAGTAACATAGCCATTATGATTAAAAACACCAAAGGGGTGTGACTTACATCAAAGACATTAAAAATACATTCGATGCATTAAGAGAAGGAATAAGAATGATGAGACATGCCTCTTAGAAGGCAACCTCTTTATTATGCCAAGACATATTAATATCTTATCACTCCACAAGAACTCCAATTCTTGTTGTAAGGCATTTAGCACTTGATATTGCTTCTACACTGAGAACTCTTGCTACATCAAAGTCATCAGTTGTAGAAGAGCTGGTTTTACCTTCTGATACACCCAATACACAGGAGAAGAAAGTGGCTAGTGTTTTTGAAAGGATTGTTGCTAGTTGGGCAAATGCATGTAAAGATGGACTACTTCCAGCTAATTCTTTTACATTCATTTTTCTGATCTTAGAGCAGATTCTCCTATCACCAAAGAAGACAAAAGTCCATAATGATGTTCTATATATCCTTTCATTGCATTTGGATCCAGTAGTTCCACTTCCTAGGCTTAGGATGATTATGGTTTTGTATAATATTCTTGGAAACATGCCAGCCTACCAAGCAACAATTAGCCCCATGTTAAATGAGCTTTGCCTTGGAATCCATGCTAGTGAATTAGCACTGGCACTTGGATGAATATATTTGAAACATGCTCATGTACAGATTGCTTGCTTGAATGCAATCAAGTGTGTCCCTGTTGTTTCTAAGGGAGCTGTCCTTGATAATATTGATGTTGTGACAATTATTTGGATTGCTTTACACAATCCTAAAAAGTCAGTTGCAGAAGTAGTAGAGACTCTTTGGGAACGTTGTACATTTGATTTTGGGATAGACTACTCACGCCTTCTGGCAACACTTCCCCATGTGAACTTTAATTTTTGTTAGGCTGCTATAGAAGCTTTGACTGTAGCCATGGATGAAAGCCCCGATACAATATCGGACACCCTCTCATCATTATTCTCCCTCTATGTGTGGGATACTCCTAATGGATGTGATGTTGTTGATCCTTTGTGGCCTGGAAGACAGCGAATAGAACTAGCTTTGAATGTAGCAGCTAATATTTTAACAAAAAAAGATATTCCCATTGTCATCACTTTCTTGATTTCATGAGCTTTGGTTGACTGCAATATGGATGTACGTGGAAGAATGATAGATGTTGATATTATAATTATTGATAAGCATGGCAAAGACAATATATCCCTCTTATTTCCTATTTTTGAAAATTACTTGAACAAAAAGGCTACTAATGAGGAGACATATGACTTTTTTCATGAAGGAGTTGTTATATTTATAGGAGCACTTGCTAAGCATCTTGCTACAGATGATCCAAAAATATCCATAATATGGGAGAAGTTACTCAAAGTATTAAGCACCCCATCAGAATCAGTTCAATGTGCAGTATTAAATTGCTTGCCACCTTTGATAAAATTGTAGTAGGAAAATGCTCAGGCTTTAGTTTCAAGGATCCTAAATCAACTAACACAGAGTGAAAAGTATGGAGAGCGATGTGGAGTAGCTTTTGGTCTTGCGGGTGTTGTTAAGGGCTTTGGCATTTCTAGTATTAAGAAATATGGTATTGTGGATTCATTAAAGGTAGGGTTAGAAGACAAGAATTCAACAAAGGCACATGAAGGAGCTTTGTTTGGATTTATATGCCTTTGCAAAAGACTTGGATGGTTATTTTAACTTTATGTTATTCAAATTCTCCCCTTATTGTTGGCATGCTTCTCCAATCAAGTTATTGCTATTCGTGAGTCTGCTGATTGTGCTGCTCATGCCATGATGTCTCAGTTAAGTGGGCAAGGGGTGAAGCTTGTACTCCCATCTTTGCTCAAGGGTTTGGAGGATAAAGCATGGAGGACTAAATAAGTAAGTGTTCAGCTACTAGGAGCTATGGCTTATTGTGCTCCTTAGCAGTTATCACAATGTCTTCCAAAAATTGTTCCAAACTTTCTAAGGTTTTAATAGATACACACCAGAAGGTCCAATTTGCTAGTCAGATGGCTTTGCAATAGGTTAGCAGTGTGACCAATCTCCTCTTCAAGGCATACTATCCCTTATTTCTTCACCAAACTCCAACCACCAAATATGATGGCTTATTGGGTCTTCAACTTGCCCTATCCCAAATTGCATCAACTTCCCACACACTCTTCCTTGTAACTCATTCAAGATCCCTAATTGGATCCACACTATGACTAATTCAGTCACTTTCTTATCATCAAATCACATGCCAAATCAATGCATGATCCTCTCCAACAAACAAGGGGTACTTTATAAGATGTCCTCTATCATTTCCCTTTTGAAGAGCACTTATTAAACGTTAAACTAAAGATAAATCACTATGGTAGATGAAATGATGCATAAAGTACTTATAGGGTTAGTTTAAATTCTAATTTTTTTATATTCTTTGTATCTGAATTTATATGCTAGCTTTAGATAGATGCATTTGATGAGCTGTCTACTCGAAAGGCAAAGGAATTGTTCTTATTGTCTTGTCATTTACTTACTAGCTTCATGTTAATTGGCTCTATCAAAGTATTTATGCATCGATACATAGATGTAGATCCAGATATCCGAATGGCATGTATCAGAGCTATTGGTTGTTGGATTGTCTCTTACCCTTCACTATTCTTGCAAGATTTATATCTAAAATACCTTGGGTGGACTTTGAATGATAAGTTATATTCTAAAGTATTTTCACCTTTTGCACAATCAAATTTTTACTAGCATATGATTGATTGTATTTTACTCTTTTTAAATTTCATGGGATTGCATATTCCTACTGTCCAAAAAACCTCTATTGTTGCATTGAAAAGCCTATATGAGGTAGATGATAAGTTGTACCATCACTTAGCCTTTTTACATAACGATTTTGCAATAGAATTATTAAGCTTGTAGATGATATTTATGTGACTTTGGATGTTAATACTATAAGACTCTTGAAATAATTACTGAGGTCATTATTGAGATCTTTTTAAATCTCAGTCTAAAATTGAACTATTCAGTAGAAAATTGATATATCTTTTTTGACATTATTTTTGTGATTTGCATTGTAGGCACCAACTTCTTGCAGATGATGAGCTTGGCATACTATATGACCTATTGATTGATGAGTCACCACTCATTCATTGTGTTGTGGGAGAATTAGTACATGATCATCTGATTTGTCAGAAATTTAGCTCCTCTCATTTTATGCCTAAAGGTATTCTTGCATTATTCCTTTGTTGAATTTATGTTTTTTCACAAGTTGAGGTAGAAATTTTTTGATGCTTTCTCATAACCAATATTCTAGGGATGAAAAATGTTGCCTCCGAAGTTCAAATAGGGAGGTTGTTGAAAATATTGAGGGAATTTTCTACAGATCCAATTCCCAGTGATGCATTCCATTACATTGACATTAATCTAATACTTCTTAGTGATTAAACTAGATAAAATTTCAAGTAACTTAGACAAATTTATCTTAAAATAAGTGGTTTAGTCATTATGCAGATATTTATATGCTAAGATTTTTATTTTTTTGTGTAACTTTAATTCATCCAAAGTGGATGCTGCTATGTACAAGATTTCCTTCTACACTAAAAAATATTTTTTGACATAAATACAACTGGTCTATGATAGAAGAGAGGCAAAAAGCAATCATTCTCCTCATCGACATCTAGTCTTGGTTCCCTTGTCAATGATCATTGTGAAAAGAGCTAGTACAAGATTAGATAGTATCCATGGGTGATCTTGGTGGTATGTAAAGAGTGTCTCCTGAAAACTATCCATATCTCCAAGGTTGATGATCTTTCCAGGACTAGAGAGGAAGCTAATGATATACACTTGGTTGTATCTCTTTGAATGTGGTGCATTTTGAAAGCTGCTCCTATATACCAAAGAATACATTATCTACCATGTCTTGATTGAGTCGAGGATGAATGTACTCTAGTATATGCATATGAAGGAAAACAAAGTCTCATGGATCTCTTACCATAGCTGTGGATAATTGTGGAATTCAAGACATACTTAACATTTCTTGCCATTTAAAAGAGGGCGAGAAGAAGGTAATCAATACAACAGTCCTTAGGATTCCCTACAGAATTAGATGCCCAAGGTTGACTGCTTCCTAGATGTGATAGGCCAAGCATCTCTAATCAAGAAAAAGGGAAAATATGGTGGCACTCCTAAATTTCTATAGAAGCAATACTTTCTCCCTTGAATCTCATAGCTTATGGGACACCTAAGGGGAACAAGCCACATGTAATGTATTTTCCAATGGCATCATTCACTTCATTCTTATATTTCACATTGAATAACTTCACCATTGAGTTTAAAGTATCACTAGTCATCCTCCCCTTAAGCTTTGCTACCCTTGAACTATAGATGGAAAAACTTGAAATCATGTTTAGTGGAAAGAACTAGTATACCTGGTATGATTATTCTTTAAAGGGTACTAGCTCAATGGAAGAGCACCTACTTTACAAGTAGGAGGATGATGGTTCGATTCCATCATGCCCTAATATGACTAAATATATGACTAAATTAATGACTAAATATATGACTAAATAAATGACCAAATAAATGACCAAATAAATAACCAAATAAATGACCAAATAAATGACCAAATAAATGACTAAATAACGACCAAATAAATGACCAAATAAATGACCAAATAAACTACCAAATGACCAAATAAATGACCAAATGAACTGCCAAATGACCAAATAAATGACCAAATAAACTACCAAATGACTAAATGACCAAATAAACTACCAAATGACCAAATAAATGACCAAATGAATTACCAAATGACCAAATAAATGACCAAATAAACTACTAAATGACCAAATAAATGACTGAATATATAACCAAATCAATGACCAAATAAATGACTAAAATAGTTTAGTCATAAATTTGGTGATGAGATAAATGACCGGCAATAAACTACCACTGGTCACGTGACCAAATTTGGTCATTTATCTATAATTTTTGGTAGCTTATTCGGTCATATATTATTATTTTTTTACTAGTGTAACCTCTAGATCTAGATAGATCTCAGAATCATCTTTTCGATGATATCTCATTTTCTTGATTTCGACACCGTATGCTCAAGTTATGAGAAAAAAACCACAAGCTGCACTAGAGGGCCCAAAATAGATGTCAAAAGCTTGCTGATGCATGCTGATGTCAGCAAACTACTGGCCTAAAAATGATGGCTAAATGGCCATCAAGGCAAAAAAAGGCCTAGGGCTCAAAAATTTGGCCCCTAGTCATATGGGTGACCAGGGGATGGTGGCTAGGGCTCTTGGTCATGTATTGGCTCCCATATGACCTAGAGCTTTGTGGATGGGCTTTGAGATCCCTGCCTTGCCAGAGGAGCTAGTGGTCATTGCGGTGATTACCATGGCATGAAATGTTGTTAGTGACCACAATGAGTACCACAACGGACACTGTGACAGATACCACTAGTTGTGCCACTAGCAAGCATGATTAGTAGTGGATGTTAGTGGTCTATTGAAGAGAACCACTAGTGGTGGCTATTAGCGAGCCCCCAAAAATAAAAAATAGTTGCCTTGGGATTGGTGCTAGTGCCATACAACCTTCGCACAAAATCTTTTTTCTTCAGAGGTCAATTTTGTCTAAATTAGACAAAGTTTATATAGAAATAGGAGTTCTTGGGCGCTTTGTATGCAACAGTGAGGTCTGTTTGAGCCTAAAGTGACCAAAAAATGAGGTTCCCCAGATCTAACAGAAAATCCTCTAAAACATGCAAATCTGATGAACATTGTTGAATATCTCAAGAAGAGGACAAGGGAAAATATATTTGAAGCTTTGATACCATGTTGGAGTTGGTGATAAAATAAACCAAAGCTCCCAAGAAGCAAGAAGCTATAGAGTCTTGAATGTAATGATCCATGAGAGAGGAGACATCCTTGATGTGCAAAATTTTTTTTTGCAACAATCACAATGAAATATTACTGTGTTGAATTATGTTAAGAATACAAAGGAGATCAATCCTTGTAAAGGAGATCTGAAACCCTAAAAGGATGGAGAAAACTAGGTTGTATTATAATAATTAATAAACTAATTAATTATTATATGCCAAAGTTTAGCTTAAGTAATAAAGAGATAATAAGTGACTTAGTAATTAAATCAACACGATTTACTTAATAAGTAAATTGACTTATTAATCTAACAAAAACATATTATAAATCTAGAATATCCAATTACAAATTTAGGTCAGCCATAAGATTCATCACATAATAATTTAAAATAAGAATAGTCAAACTTTATTTGACTTCCCCAACATGATTCTAAAACTTGATAGATCCGATCACCTTGAACAATGAAACAAAAAGTTATCATTTCAAATCTATTATGCCATGCCACCATGACACATGGAACATGAAGAGATCCACCACAACTGACTGCATCATCAAAAGTCATCAATCTAATACCAATTGCTCAAACATTTTTTCAATTTTCCATAGAGTTATCTTCTGTCAATTGAAAGGATGTCTTTCAGTACTCCAATTCTATAGTGATCATAGTATAAAAAATATATCCTAGTTAAGATACACATAACATGACCATAATACTTGGATCCATACTAATTTGATAGAACAATCAAATCATTCACTATTTGTCACTGTATTTTCTTCTATCTACCCTATTAAGCTTTAATTGATCATAACAATCTTCATACTTATTTCCAACTACTGTAGTGATACGTACAACATTAGAAAATATCACTAAGTCTTCCTTTATGATCGCACACTCCAATTCCTTCACATACTCACCGCACATAGGACTCAACAACTCAAACACTCATCCACTCACTATCAACCAACACAGTACTTAGTTGGCATCAATGATAACACAATAGCTAATCTTAATGTCATCAAACCTATACCAATCAACACTCAATCGAGCTATATTACCATTGATGCCAACAAATACAACTTACTAGACCATTCAATACCATCTTTTGTGTCTCTTTCCTTTTGAGTGATCAATAGTAGGACAATCTCTTATTGGGCTAGTGATCACTCCTTTTCTCCCTTTCTCTTTCTTTTGAGTGATTCCTATCTCATCTTGGTTTTGGATTTGATGAAGACTTGAGTCACTAGGGGGCTTGGTGTTTCTTTGTCTTATTGACCTTGATGAGATCATCTTTTTGAATTCAATCTACTTTACTGTGAGAATGAATTTTCTCAAACTCCCACTAAGGTGGGGATAAATGTATCATCCTAAAAATTTAGCACCCATAATTGGAGGCTCTAGGACCTATTAGACCTCATTTTGGTGATTTCAAGGTATGAATGTCAGTTATTGTTGATCCAACCAATCTAAATTTTCTCCCTCTACATATTATAGCACTCTCTGACCAATTTTCAGGTGATTTTTCCTTAAACTAGTTGACTTGTTGACTTGTCCCTAAGTTTTTGAGACCAAATTTGACCCAAGTCCCAATATTGGGGTTTTTCTTACAAGGTCTTGATCTATGGTAATTCTAGATCAAATATGAATCCTAAAATGAGTATAAAAGGACATCAAGTATCCTCTAATTTGAGAATCTATTATTGTTATCCATTAATCATATGGAAACAATATATTATCTAAGTGCAAGGATTCAAGAATTCAAGAAATTGAGGATGTAGATTCAATATTTGAAGGAAAACATATAATTCAAGATCTCTAAGTCTCCATTTCTTCAAGATCTATTCAAGAAAAAATAATCTTCTATAGTTGATGAAAATTTCTCTACCATGATTGGCAAGTAGATAAATTTACAACCAAGAAAGAAGATCCATCCATCCACTCTTCTTTCTCTCTCCTTCTCCAAGTGGTTATCAAGCTTAAAAACATTCAAGATCTAGGGGTAGGAATCATAGATCCATGTATTTGTGAAGGCATCCTTGATTCTACATCTAATTCCAATCATATTTCAAACATCCTCATGGATTTGAGTGATTACTATTGTCACTAAGGATTGCACCCAATTTGCTAGGTGTTAAAACCCAAAAATCCTCTGAAACATGAGACTATTCTCAGGTTGTGGGTAACCTATTTGAGAATAGACCTCCGAATTAAGGGCCGACTTCCCTCTAGATCACTTTAAAACTGACTAACTTTTAGGAGGAAAGGGAGAGAGTGTGTAAAGAAAATAACTGAAATTGATTTGAAAAAAATAAGGTGATCCACTAAATTTGAAAGAAGATCCACAATTGAATTAAGCTTACTGCAACAACAAAACAAAACTGAACTTCACAACCTGATTCTACTACCTTAAACTCCTTAGGAAAATAGGGTACTTGAAACATAGATAAGGGAAGATGATTCCACAATTTTGATCTTTTCAGTTTGCACACGAATTAACACTATAGAGCTAAGATGAATTCTTGAACATTCAACTAGATCAACATGTAGATTAAGGATACAAGAGCATCACAATAATCCTGCATGATATTCAAAAGAAGAAATTTGAAATTGTAGGGAAACAAGAAGGATCAATTTTATTGCTAAAAAGAAACTAAGTACAAGATGTGTCTCTCAGAGATACAACACTCATATAAGAGAGAATAGAATGAAGAGCTAACCTCCATCATAAAAAAGTGAGAGGTATATAACTAAAACCTAGGAATTTGCATTCAAATCCCACAACCTCCTAAGAATGGAAAAAAAAATCTAAAAATAGACCCATGAGGCTACCTCATAAACTCAGATGCCAGATTCTCAAGTTTTTAGGGGGTAGCAGAAAAAATGGGAACCTAAAAAAAAAGGTCAAAAGAAGACCACTCTACCCCCCTAAGTCATGCACTAACCATATTCTGACGATAGTTTATAAAAACACAATCGCTAGAATTTACATTAATAAATCATGCAATGACTTAACATTTAAAATCCCATCCCACTAAGACACAAAATGGATTTAATTATATTTTAAAATGATCTCAACCCAAAAATGGGGAAACACATTTTAAAACAATTACATTTCAAAAAATCCACCTATGCCTAAAAAAAACATGGATTTAAGATATATTTTAAAAAATTCTCAACCCAAAAATGGGGAAAACATTCAAAACATTTACATTTAAAATAAAATCCACCCATGACAAAAGATACCCAAAAAACAATAAAACTCGGCCCTAAAGAGAAGGGGAAAAGTGAAGTAATGCATCATTATCAAAATCCTTCTCATCGAAAATGGGGAAACTACTGTCATCAAACCCTTCTAAACTCGACAACTAGAAAGTCTCAATTTCCACTAACACCTCTATGCTAGATATTTGGGTTCAATCTGGGAAACATCTAGCACTTTCCCATCACGGTACTACATTGTCAAGGTAGGCATGATACTTGGCATTTTTACTCTTCATTTTGATTTTGAGCACTGGCATCACTCTGTAAATTGTGTTTATGTTTTCGAGGGCAATGGTTCTAACTTTTGATTGAGCTAACTGTGAAGGCATATGATATTGCATCACTGTTGAATGTCTTCCTAGTGCTATCTTATTCACTACTCACATGTTGTTATTATGCGTTAACCTAGGGCATCAATGTTTGTGAACTCACTGCTTGCTGTCGATTCCATGGTATGTAGGCATTGTGACTTTCCATGCATGGCCTAGGGTACTATGTATTTCATTGAAGTGTTGGTATCATTTATCATGTTCATGGTCTTTGAGCTAGGGCATTATATTGTTTGTTGCTTGTTTACTGTTTGTTGGTTTTACACAACCCATGAGTTTATGGCTCACCCCTTTTGATCATTGTTATTCTAAATCATTTCCTATTACTTTAAGCTTGTGACTTGTGAATACTCATGTATTGATGATTTATTGAATATACTGCTACATATCCAAAGAAATAATCACTAGTATATTAGATCCACTATTTATGAGGAAGCCTGATGATCCAGCAAGAGGGTGTCATTTCTGCTACTTTTTAGTACTCGTATGTACAGGGCCGTGATTTTATTGCTTGCTATTTGTAAATGGTACCATGCCCTTAGTCATTTTTGTTCACTGTTGTTTGATTCCATGGTGCCCATGAGCTAAGATCATCTTGGATTGATGTTTACTGTTTACAGATGCTAATGGGCCTGTGAACTTTGGGCACCAATGCTATCTTCCATTGTTGCTTGTTTCTCCACACACAGCCCATGCTATCTCATTGTTTATTCCTATTTCTTGTTTTCAAATCCCTCAGCATCCATTTCTTGAGCTAGCCCATGAAGATTGAATTTTGGTATCATTGACATACATGTTGTATATACTCATTGCATGGCATAGAAATCATTGTTTGATTTTGGGGAAATGTTGATTGTATGCGCTATCAACGACCTCCTCCATTGATGTATTTTGGTCCATTCACTGTTGTAACTTGGTTCTTGGCATCATTACCATGTTTTGCTGATGTTTGGTATTTGAGACCGTTGCTCTATTTGGTTGGAATAATTTCCTTTGCGTAGCCCGTGAGGATCACATTTTGTAATGTGCCCGATTCACTACTAGAATGTCGATTATAAAAATTTGGGGCACCATTTGTATTTACCAGCCTGTGAATCATCAAAGGCATTGCATTCGGTATTGCCGTCACTATATGTTCATTCAACATGTTTAGTTATTTCTCATGATGCACCATGATTTATTCCTACTCGGCTGTCTCAAGGCATTAATGTTTGTATAAACTCATTTTTGGTTTTTTAAATGCTTACTGTTGTACACTTGATACTATGAAATTTTTCATTGTTGTTGCTAACATGATGCACTCATTTCTAGTGCTTATGGTTCGTGACCTTGGCAAGCCGTGAGTTATGCATCTCTTGACATGCACAGCCTGTGACTGCTCCTTCCATAAAGTTAACTGTTATAATGGATCGGGCTGCAAACTAGAACAATATCTTTTAATTACCTTTTGACATGTAATGCTTATTTTCCATTATTGCATCAATGTTGTCATGGCATTTGTTTGTGTTCACTACTAGCTTGATCTTCAGTATGCATCACCATAGTTGCTTCATGCTCATGGATTTACCACTTACTATATTCATAGCATCAAGATGCTTACTACTTCGTTCATAGCCTGTGAGCTTTTGGGTATTTGAATTAATTTCTATCTTCCTTTTATTCATTTATCTGCATGAAATTATGGTTATTTCCTTAAGAGGCACCTTCATTGTCGCTCACCCTGGCCCACTGCATGTTGGATTACTATTGGCACTGTTTCATTGTTCCATATTTTATGAGAGCACCACTATTATATTGATATTGAATGTGATCCATGATTGCATCTCAAGGGTACATGCATATGTATTCATTCTATACCGGCAACTTGTTGAGATGAATTCTCCAAGGCCTGAGCTAGCCCCTTTGTAATTGGTTCACGATGTAGATTTGATCATGTTCATGTTATAGAATTAATGTATTAAGTGTAGATTTGAAATGTATCTATGCTGTAATGTACCCTTTTTTTTAATATGCAAACTTTCGTGCTCTTACTTCTTGTTTTGATGATGCCTCAGTGTACCCTGCAAGCCCTCCTTTTGCTCTTGTTTGACCATGCTTAACTTGATTCATCCTTGTGATTCCTGAGTGTCCCATTGATACTACCTTATCTAGTTTCTTCTGTGGTTGATCATGGGTGTTCTTGGCCCATGATGCAGTCACTGATAAGGAAACTTGAGTTTTTTCTTGTCATGATCTACATCACGGGTCAAGGTCATTCATCTAGGACCCAACACCCTTGGGTTATTGTTGGATTAGCTTCTCCTGTATCTGCACATGGAACAAACATGTCAGTGAAAAACATGGTGTTTCTTTTATTTCTGGAGCCTTTATGCACATGCCTTGAGCAAAACCCTTCCCAGAGGTGTATGGCTGAGTGCATATATGCATCTTTTGAATACTGTGATACCAGGCATTGTTTAGATCCATCGGATCTAACCCATATCTCCTCCTCTCTTCTTGTAGGTTCTAGACCACAAGAGCTCTCTAGACAGGACTGGACCCAGACACCATTACCAGGCAATGACTGGTACCCCTGTACTTCATGTATATTACTTCATGCATATCTGCACTTATTCATTCAATTCTAGCAATAGCTATGCTCACGGCTTGTGTGAGCTTGGATAAATGTTCTACTTAGTTTCTTTTCCTTTTGTATAGCATACTTAACATGATACCTGCACATGTAATTCTTAGATGTAGTTCACTTCCTTTTTCCTTTCATGTACCTTGAAATGAACACAAATATTAAGAAAGACCACTAATAATTTCAAACTAGGGTACAACAGTCTAACTTAGTAACTAGGCCTCTTCAAATGAGTAAAATATTGATAACAATTACTACATCCATTCATGAGGGTTTCATGCAAGGTGAATCAATAATTTACCTCCCTTTCCCATTACTTTCCTTTATGCTATTTCAATTTCACTTCAAGGTTAATTATTAAATAGAGGTTTGACCAAGGAAAACCCCTTTCTATAACCTTTTGCCCTTCTTTTATGAGTGTAGGAATAAGTTGTGGAGTTATAGGTTTAGATCTGGGAAGAACAAACACAATCAAAAGATCCCAAAAAAATTCATTAGGTTTGGAGCAATCAAGAATAGATTGACCTTTTGACTTGTCCTTCAAAAAATGACCTATCCCTTCACTTTTTGGCTGAAATTTGTAGAGCTGAGAGTTACAGGTCCCATTAACCTAGATTCAAGGTTATAACAAATTCTGATATTTCGATGACAATAAAATTCAGATCCAAAGTTCAAATTCTCCTATCTTGTTTCAAGGTACACATATTCTTTCCTTTTCCTTGCATTTCATTTCATACATCAGATTTTCTATCATTTACTTCATCATTTCTATTTCCATATCATCATATCCTATTGAGGAATACACAAAAATCCCACATTGTGTAGATCCCGCATTTGCACCCTTAATCTCTTGGTTGTGCTAATCAAATTCCTTTTGTAAGGGGCTTTGTATTCACAATGTATACAATACCTTTGAGTGATCTACATTCTAGCATTGCTCACCATTTTACCATATACAAATAGTAATAAAATCATATTTTAAATCAACTCGTAAAACTTTTAAGAGGAGAGAGTTTGAATATGGATGATAATCTTCACTTGAGGTATTCCTCCAACTCATTATATAAGAAATTTAAAGAATAATGTAAGTTATTATGTGTTAATTTTATTAATTCTATTCAACTATCAAATAGTCAATAACAATTTTATAGCCTTCAACTTCATATATAATTACCATTTTAGGAACTTATGATTGTTGAATTCATGGTATATCTCAAGAATAATATGGAAATAAAATTAACCTTTTTTGAAATCAATAAAAGGCCTAAGCTGGAAGTATATATTATTAATGATAAATAATTGCATTCAACATTTAAATCATGTCCATAAAAAATAAGAGAACACCTAAGAATTCTATAGATCTACTACCATTATAAAGTTCATTGCTTGTTCCATTCATGGCTACACAAGAATCTTGTAATTTTAAAAGGAAGCTTATAAAAATACATGATAACCTTGACTATCTACCATTTTATCTTAACTAAATCAATCACAAAACAAATTATCAATAATTCATCAAAACCAAGTAACAATTGTCCATCAGTTTTTTGTCAAATGACTACTAAATAAAGGAGGGTTACTTGTCACAAAATAGTTTTTAACTATCCATTAAAAGGAATAACAATATTATAAACCAAATATTAAAATATCAAAAGAGCTTCACTAAGCCTAGAGAAACCTAGTCCATTGTAGATGAGAAGAAATCTTTATGGCCTTCTGGAAGGTCTAGTTTTATGACCCCTTATTTGCAAAGAAGCATGGATGCTAGAACCACTAGTTTTCCTCATCTCTCTTAGCTAACACATAGTCATTTCTCCTGCTCCCCAATCTATATTTGACTCCTTAATATATGGCAGTTGTGGTCCTTATTTGTCTACACATAGTCATTTCTCCTGCTCCCCAATCTATATTTGACTCCATAATATATGGCAGTTGTGGTCCTTATTTGTCTATAATTTTAATTAGACCATATTACATCTTAACAATTTTGGCCTCCTCTTCTTCCCTAGTCACCAAATTCTCTACTCTCTGAAAGTTTTGAATCCATAACGACCCCTCATTCTTCCATAATTTGTATAGCTTCATGAGGAAATCAATTTTTTTCTCTAATGTAAAACCTCATGGCCATAAATATTTTTTGATCCTTAATTTAAGAATAAGATATGTTTTAGGTATTTATCCATTGATAATGGCCAAATCATAATTCTTAGGAGGTGGAATGGTCAAATTATTGCCAATATTTCTTATCAACCTAGTTAAATCTTCAAGGAATTCCTTCCCAAATATTTTTCGACATAGTTTCTCTATCACAATCTTGCTCATATCTCCCAAAATCCCTAGGATGACTTGGACCAAAATTATATATGTATTTTTCAAGACCTCCTACATTAGTTTCTCTATGTTATTTCCAAGGAAATCCATTTTCTTTTAGATTGTTTTATCTTGATTAGCAACAATGATTCCATAGTCTTAGCTTCAAACCTTCATAAATATATTCTCCTCTTGGAGAAACTTTCACATTTGAGAAAAGCTTCAACTCAAACAGAAAATGGACATCTTAGAAGGCTTAGACCTATAGAGTATTTCTAGTTATGAATAAAGATATTTTTGGGAAGGATAAATGTAATACTTATGTCTCCACTCATTGAAAAAATAGAAATTAATTCCTAGAGCCATCATTTTATATGATTTTTTGTTGCTTTGTAATAAAAATATTCCTTTTTACTATTATTATTTCATCCTCTAAATTTGAATGGGGATAAAAAGTTTACTCTTACCAAAATGGTCTCTAGTCTATGTTCATTAATATTCTCCATCACATTAAATTTCAAATATAATAAATTCAACATGAACTTTGAAATACATCCTCTAATCCACTTGCAATGGTGATAAATGATATTTAGCATGAATCTACCAACTTTCCTCAAAATCTCACCTCAATCTACTTGCTTAAGCATTGGATAAGATTTAGCATAATTCCATCAATTTTCCCTCGTCATTTTAAGAGAGAGCCTTTATTTTGATGTGACAAACACTCCATCATTTCTTGAGTTTGTAAGCAAGGTTTCCATATAAATTACTAAACAATACCTTCTTTATGCATTTTTATTTTTTTTAAAAGCGACCATTAAGAGATATTGCCACCTGTTTATACCTCCTTGATAATTACTATCATAAATACTTCTTCCATAATTAATGTAGAAGAATATCAAATCAACCATTCTTAATATCAAAATTATGAATTTTAAAATTAAAAAAATGACAAGAGCTTGAGTCCAATAAATTTGCTTCTCCCATAATATTCAACTGTCCATGCTCATTATTTTCATCTACTTAAATTCATACATAGATACCTTGTTTGAATTTCAAAATGGGTTCAACAACCAATGTTCTTTTCTACCAACTCCTTCATTAAGTTTCTTTCAACATACATTTTCTTCAAACTTCACAAAGAATCTATGATTTTACAATAGTTATCTCCAAATATACTTTGTTGCTACTAAATTTAAGTTTTAGTTTGAAATGAGAGAAGCCTCCTTTGATCTTACCATACTTTCCTCAAAGCATTATGCAATGGAGGTAAAAATATTTGGGTATATGCACAAAGATGGGGGACCAAAAAGGTGCCACTTTTCTTTTTGGTCCCCCATCGACCATAGTGCGTATGCACTAAAGCGCGTGTGCCCTATAGGGTGCACACACTTTGTAAAATACTAAAAAGTGTTTTTACAAAGAGTGTGCACCCTATAGTGCGCACACGCTTTGTAAAAAAACTTTATAGTGTTTTCTGTGATTGGGAAAGCTCATTTTGCTTTCCACAAACCCATGTTTGCAAAAAAAAAACCTTCCCAAGCACGTACGTAGAATCTTTGTGCTTGTTGAATCCATATTTTTCATTCATTCCTTCATCAATTTGTATACAAAATGGCTCCACAACATCGTCAAGCTCGATCCGAAAGAAGAGGTAAGTGTTTTTACATCCCATGCCTCTTATTTGTATTGAAATTTCAGTTTTGTTAAAATTTGTTTTCTTAGATTTTATGAACGTAGTTAAGATTTTAAAATCTAGTTTTTTTAATTGCTAGGAAGAAATAATCTCCCTCAACCAAACCCTTTGTCTCCTCATGAAGAAATGAATGAAGAAACAAATGAAGAAAATAACCAAGAAAATGAACCTCAATTGCCTCCACCAATCGAGAAACATCCTCCTGGAACCCAAGAAAATTTGATCAACCAAATTGAAAGAGAGAGAAAAGAATTAGAATCTTTAATTAAGAGGTTAAAAGATTCTATTGGTACAAATCTTAGAAGGGAAAGACTTGTGAAGTCATTGGAAGGAATCTTGACCCACGTAAGCTCGGTTAGTGGGAAAATTAATTTATGGCAAGATAAAAGAGAAGAACAAAAATAATATTATGCAAATAAATAATCTTATGCAGACATAAAAAAGAAAAAAATAAAAAAAGATGACATTTGCAAACTCTTTAAAAAACTAGGGGACATAGATACTCTTAGAACTACAGCAACGAGGTTCCCAATTCATTGGTGCTTAAATGGAGACATTAAAAATAACTTTTGGGAGAGATGGTGGATGGTCTTTGATTCGCCTCCCTGTAACAATCATGAGGTTCCTATATATTTCTTGAGGAAACTCTATTGCGAGTTTGTACTCAAGGAGGTGCCAAATTATTTTGACAATCTAGATTCTTAGGGTAGAGGAGGGGGGTCATAATTTGATAGAGTGGGGGCACATTGTGACCCTAATGTACCTAGGGTTCCTATTGGCAAGCCACAAGTGGATCATGTTACTATTCCTTCCATTGTGAAGGAACATGTAGAGGTGGACACACTAGGCACGATTAGTGCTCTAACATAGACTCTCATTCAGTGTGCCACTCCTTTAGTTGAGGGTGACCATGGTTAATCTTTGAGGGGGTATATTTGTCGGTCATGTGGATGCTTGTGCACATTTGGTATTGCCGAGAGAGAGAGGAAGAGGATCTTGGAATGATGAATGATAATTTTCTAAATATGACATTTGGCATTGACACATGGGTAAATATTTCTAAGTTCATTAAATTTCTTTGATCATATTTCATTTATAATACAATAACTAATTAATCTAGTATCTATTGATTATGATCAAAATTCAGGGCAAGAGTGTTAGTGGTGGTGGCAGTGGCAATGATCCTTCTGTCCCCTTCTACACATCATCATCAATTCCACAAGTATGTATCAAATAAAATATTTTAATTAATATATTTGATTATTACATAATTATATGAATAATTGTATCATAACTTATTGTGCATGTGCATTAGTTCACCGGTGGGCCATCGACATTTACAACAAACAGCAAAGGGCATTGTGCCACTTTCCTTGAGGTATCTTTATTTGCATGTTAATTTGATTATATTTAATTAATAAATGAATGAATAACTAAATTAATAAATAAATTATGATCAAAATCCAGACACAAAGTGGTCATTGCGGTGATCACATTCTTTCACCTAGCTTTGTGATGTCACCATTGAGTCCACTGGTATATATGTAATAATGTATTATAATTAACATGTCAGTAGTACGTTCTTATATGAATGGTTATCTTATAATTTGTCATGTACATGTGCACTAGTTGAATATTGGAGTTTCAACATTGACACCACACATCAAAGGACATGGTGAAACCTTCACGGAGGTATCATTTATTCATTAGTAGGGTTGTAAAAAATATATGTAATCTTGATAAATACATAATACTTTTGTTTTTTCATTTTCATTTATTGACATCAGAGACTCCTCCCTCTGTTCGTGATACTTTGCATCATGGAGTAGCTGCAGTAGTAGCTAGTTCTGAAGCACTGACTGAGGTATGAAATAGATCACTTAATCTTAATTGTTATTTTAATAGTTTGTATTAAATTTTATAATGATATTCATGTATGTATTTTAATTATTATTTTGATCCTTGTTGTAGGGACTTATTACTGCAGATTGTCAGCATGCACCTCGATGGATGTACATAGTGACTATTTGCTAGTGGTAAGAGAATATTTTATTTTATGTCATTGTATAATTCAATTTTGATGTATATTAGTTATTGATGCTTAAATTTTGTTTTATCAGCTTGAGCTACATAAGAGTCTAGATAGGAGGATGAGCAAGTGCACTCGAAAGACTACAACATCCACTACATCTCCACCAACGGGACGATCGAAGACAGCTCAGGATTTGTTTTCTTCCCCTGGTGAGAAAGGACTAGATTAGGGATATAGATTGTATGCCTATATGGCATTAGTGGACATATTTTTTGTATATTGTATAAGTGATACGTTGTACATCCATTTGGCTTGGAGGAAGCTAGTTTAACTGTATTGAATATATTCAATGTATGACATTATTGGACATATATATTTGGCTTCATGCCCTAGGAATATATATTTTTATGTTTTAGGTATGTAATTCATGTGTTTGGTGTATTGATGTATACTAATTTATGTTTATGTGGATGTCTTATGCTTTGTAAATTTCCCATGCCTTATAGTTATGATTTTATGTTTATTGATGTATATTGTTACTGTCACCCTAAGGAGACTAACTCGACAACATTCACTATCACCCTAAGGAGACTAACATTCCTTGTTACTATAAACTTTGACAACATTCACTATCACGCTAAGGAGACTAACTCAACTCGAGGATTCTACAAACAACTTGGAATCCACTCAAGGAATTAACCTCACTCAAGGATCTAGTTGAGTTCTTTGACTTTGAAAGTCACTCCCACAACCATACTACTCAAATTCACTTCCTTGTTTCCTTGTTCTAATGTCGTCTAGCATCAACTCTATCCTAGGCCACCTAGTGCACCTAGTGCCTCCACCATGCCAAAACTACAACTAGACCTATCACCTTATTCCCAACACCATAAATCATCTTATCATGGTATATTTACCATGTTCCAACTTCCCATTCACTCCCATCAACTCAACTTCAACCATTTCTCTTCTAAAGCCTTTCTAGGCATGTTTAGTAGCCCTTCACACCATGAAATCTGCAATTTACTCACAAAATCCCCAAACAACCTAGCAAGGTATTTAAATAAATTCAAATACCCTTTTCAAAGTTATTAAACTCCTAACAACCTCAGGTTTCTACCATTTGATTGGTGAATACTTTCTCCACCCTCTAGTTCTCCATCTAGGCCTAATTAGCCCTTGCTCAAAGAAGCAACTCTTATCCCTGCTTATCTCCAGGACTCAAAGGCTTGAAATAGTATTCCTAGACCTTCCAAAACACAATATTTTTAAACTCTTAAAGTCCCACCATTCATCAAACTCCAAAATCAATAAACCCTTGTTTCTAGGGTCAATAACCTAGGGTTTTAGGGAAACTACCCTTACCTGCAACTTGCAACAACACTAAAGGTTATAACACCTTCCCCTACATCTACATATACCATTTAAACCATCCCTTACCCACTCCCTTCATTAGGCATCTTCTAGGCATGACTGGTGCTTATCAAATACACCCTTCAGTGTATGTGCTCACCAGGCCTGCCACTATTCCTTCTCACCACCTTGCTCCTTCCTTGCACTTAAAGTCATATGAAATGCATAAAATATATACAAGGAATCTCCCACCAATCTACAATTAACACAGGGGTAGGAGTACCCTTACATTTTAGGGAATTTCAGCCTTTAGTTGTTGACTGTACCCCTATACCAATCACTATCAATACACCAGTTAAATCTTTGGTGTTGTCAGTGATGAAGGTAATAAAAAGATATTATAGCCAAGTCAAAACAAATGCAAATAAAAATTCCTAAATCAAACTAAACAAGGATCACATTGAGATCTACTACAATAGTTCACTGTTGTTGACTGTACCTGTAGGCCAGTGGAATACCAATGTGCATAGAAAATTTGATTTTATTGATTCAAGCTAATACACACTCAATCCATTTCAGATCAACAACATTCTCACCCTGTCCACTCACATGGATCCCTTCCAAATAGACTCTAATCTTCCAAAGGACTGACTGAACCTACAAACTAACTTCTAACTATCCCCTAACCGATTGATTGTTAATGACAAACATTAGAATTAGTTATCAAGTTGACAACAAAAGTTGTCAACTCGACAACCCAACACCCTTTGCCCACTCTAACTACTTATAAAAGGTTTAGAGACAACCTTTACAAACCAAACTAACTTAGAATTCCTACTAACCCCTACTAACTCCAATTAAGCCCTATTTAGCTTATATTGCCAATATATAGAAGATTGTTCACATTTAGTGCTTTTAACACTATGTAAAGGCTCTAATGGCCTTAGTACATATTTATAGATCCTTATAGGTTATTTCCATCAACCCCTAACCTAGGATCATTACATAACCATTCTTAGTGACCCTTAGTTACCTTTTAGGCTTATCCTTGCCATTAAGGATTACATTTAAGATTGGGTTACAATATGATCAATACATGATCCAAATAACATTCCATGATCCAAATACATGATCAAATTTCAAAATGGACCATAAGACCTTTTGCATCTAAATACATATTTGCACTCATCCTCCTTCTCACCCCGAAGTGGTCGGCGGCATTTGAATGACTGTGTGTGCCAAACAAGGTTGTCAATAGCATTTACCCAACCATTCAGAGCTATTGGAATAGACGGTTCGATGCTATGACTAATAGTTTGAAAGATACACAATGTTGGCCATTTAAACTGAGGAACATTGTGAGTTTTGACATCGATCGAGAGTGTGTGGCCCAATTTAAATGAACTTGAATCTCTTAAAACTGAGATAGGTTATTGTAGGCCCTGATAACACGGTCCTATAACACCTGGTGACTTGATGCTACCTCACACGAGCTCTGAGATATGACCCAAAGATCACCAATTTCATGATGAAGGGACCTTGAGGGACATTTCGGCCTAGAGTTGTCGACAGTGTTCGAATGATTGTGTGGAAAATGAGGTTGCCACTAGCATTTACCCAACCATTTGGAGCTATTGGAATAGATGGTTTGATGCTATGATCGATAGTTTGAAAGATACGCAATGTTGGTATTTTCAACTGAGGAACACTATGAGATTTGATATCGACTGAGAATGTGTTGCCAAATTTAAACAAATTTGAATCTTTGAAAACTGAGATAGGTTATTGTAGGCCCTAACAACATGGTCCCATAGCAGTTGATGGCTCAATGCTAGCTTGCATGAGCTCAGATATATGACCCTGTAAAAATCACTAATTTCATGTTGAAGGGACCTTGAGGTACACTTCAGCCTAGAGTCATCATCAGCATTCGAATGATTGTGTGTGGAAAATAAGGTTTCCACTAGCGTTTACCTGACCATTCGGAGCTATTGGAATAGATAGTTCAATGCTACAACCGATGGATTGAAAGATATGCAATGTTGGCTGTTTGAACTGAGGAACACTTTGAGTTTTGACATCGACTGAGAATGTGTTGCCAAATTTAAATGAACTTGAATCTCTGAAAACCAAGATAGATTACTGTAGGCCTCGGCAACATGATCTTGTAGCACCTGATAGATTGATGCTACCTCACACGAGCTCCGAGCTATGAGCCCATAAAGATCACCAATTTCATGCTGAAGGGACCTTGTTGGACAATTTAGCCCAGAGTTTTCGACAGTGTTCAAATGATTGTGTGTGGAAAACTAGGTTTCCACTAGCATTTACTTAGCCATTCGAAGCTATTGGAATAGATGGTTCGATGCTACGACCGACGGTTTGAAAGATATGCAATGTTGGCCATTTCAACTGAGGAACACTATGAGATTTGACATCGACCGAGAATGTGTTTCCAAATTTAAACGAACTTGAATCTCTAAAAATTGCAAGAGGTTATTGTAGGCCTTGAAAACACTGTCTCGTAGCACCTAACAGCTTGATGCTACCTCGAACGAGCTCTAAGATATGACTCCATAAAGATCATTGGCTTCATGCTGAAGGGGCCTTGAGGAACACTTTAGCCTGGAGTCGTCAGCAGCATTCAAAGGACTATGTGTAGAAAATGAGGTTGCCCCTAGCGTTTACTCGGCCATTCAGAGCTATTGGAATAGATGGTCTGATGCTGCGATCGACGGTTTGAAAGATACGCAATGTTGGCCATTTGAACTAAGGAACACATTGAGTTTTGACATTGAGCAAGAATGTGTTGCCAAATTTAAATGAACTTGAAACTCTAAAAATTGAGACAATTTATTGTAGGCCCCAACAACATGGTTCCATAGCACCTGACAGCTTGATGCTACCTTGCATGAGCTCTCAGATATGACCTCATAAAGATCATTGATTTCATGTTGAAGGGACCTTGAGGGACACTTCACCCTGATTCGTTGATAGTGTTTGAATGATTGTGTGTGGTAAACAAGGTTGCCACTAGAATTTACCCAGCCATTCAAAGTTGTTGGAATAGAGGGTTCAATGCTATGAGCGATGATTGGAAAGATACACAATATTGGTCATTTCAACTAAGGAACACTATGAGATTTGACATGAATCGAGAATGTGTTGCTAAATTTAAACAAACTTGAAGCTCTAAAAATTGAGATAGGTTATTGTAGGCCCCGACAACACGGTCTTGTAGCACTTGATGGATTGATGCTACCTCGCACGAGCTCCAAGATATGATCACGTAAAGATCACTAATTTCATGCTAAAGGGACCTTGAGGGACACTTCAGCTTGGAGTCATTGGTGGCGTTCAAATGAATGTGTGTGGAAAATGAGGTTTCCCCTATCATTTACTTGGCCATTTGGAGCTGTTGGAATAGACGGTTTGATGCTACGACCGACGGTTTGAAAGATAAGCAATGTTGGCCATTTGAACTGAGGAACACTTAGACTTTTGACACCGACCGCGAATGTGTTGCCAAATTTAAACGAAAACTGAGATAGGTTATTGTAGGCCCCAACAACATGGTCTTGTAGAACCTGACAGCTTGATGCTACCTCACATGAGCTCTATGATATGACCCCATAAAGATTGCTGATTTCATGTTGAAGGGACCTTGAGGGACACTTCAGCCAAGAGTCATCAGTGGCATTCGAATGACTGTGTGTAGAAAATGAGGTTGCAACTAGCGTTTATACGACCATTTGAAGCTATTGGAATAGATGGTTTGATGCTACGACCGACAATTTGAAAGATACACAATGTTGGCCGTTTCAATTGAGGAACACTATGAGATTTGACATCGACCAAGAATATGTTGCCAAATATAAATGAACTTGAATCTCTAAAAACTAAGAGAGGTTATTGTAGGCCCCTGAAACACAGTCTCGTAGCACCTAACTGCTTGATGCTACCTTACACGAGCTCTGAGATATGACTCTATAAAGATTGTTGGTTTCATGCTAAAGGGACCTTGAGGAACACTTCAGCCTGGACTCATCGGTGGCATTCGGAGGACTATGTGTGGCAAACGAGGTGCCCCTAGCCTTTACCCAGCCATTTGGAGCTGTTGGAATAGATGGTTTGATGCTACAATTGACGATTTGAAAGATACGCAATGTTGGCCGTTTGAATTTAGGAACACTTTGAGTTTTGATATCAAGCGAGAATGTGTTGTCAAATTTAAATGAACTTGAATCTCTAAAAGCTGAGACAAGTTATTGTAGGCCTTGGAAACATGGTCCCATAGCACCTGACGGCTCGATGCTACCTTGTACGAGCTCTGAGAGATGACCCCGTAAAGATTGTCAATTTCATGCTGAAGGAACATTGAGGGACACTTCGGCTTGCAGTCGTCGGTGGTGTTCAAATGACTGTGTGTAGAAAATGAGGTTTCCACTAGAATTTTATCGGCCATTCGGAGCTATTGGAATAGATGGTTCAATGCTACGAGCAATGGTTGGAAAGATACACAATGTTGGTCGTTTCAACTAAAGAACACTATGAGATTTGACATCGACCGAGAATGTGTTTCCAAATTTAAATGAACTTGAAGCTCTAAAAACTGAGACAGGTTATTGTAGCCCCCAACAACATGGTCTCGTAGCACCTAATAGATCAATGCTACCTCGTACGAGCTCCAAGATATGACCATGTAAAGATCACTAATTTCATGTTGAAGGGACCTTTGGGACACTTCAGCTTGGTGTTGTCGGTTGCATTCGAATGACTGTGTGTGGAAAATAAGGTTTCCCGTAGCATTTACCTAGCCATTTGGAGCTTTTGGAACAGACGGTTTAATGCTACAACCAATGGTTCAAAAGATAGGCAATGTTGGTCATTTGAATTGAGGAACACTTTGAATTTTGACATCAACTGAGAACGTGTTGCCAAATTTAAACAAACTTGAATCTTTGAAAACTGAGATAGGCTATTGTAGGCCCCAACAACATGGTCTCATATCACCTAACAACTTGATGCTACCTCGCATGAGCTCCATGAAATGACCCCATAAAGATTGTTGATTTCATGCTGAAGGGACCTTGAGGGACACTTCAGCCTGGAGTTGTCGGTGGCATTCGAACGAGTGTGTGTGGAAAAAAGGTTGCCACTAGTGTTTACCCCGCCATTCAGAGCTATTGGAATAGACGGTTTGATGCTATGACCGATAGTTGGAAAGATACACAATGTTGGTCATTTCAACTAAGGAACACTGTGAGTTTTGACATCGACTGAGAATGTGTTACCAAATTTAAATGAACTTGAATCTTTGAAAACTGAGATAGGCTATTGTAGGCCTTAGCAACACGGTCTTGTGGCACCTGACATCTTGATGCTACCTTGCATGAGCTCCGAGATATGACCCTATAAAGATAATTGATTTCATGCTGAAGGGACCTTGAGGGACACTTCGGCCTGGAGTGGTCGGTGGTGTTTGAAGGACTATGTGTGGAAAAAAAGGTTGCCACTAGCATTTACCTGGCCATTCAGAGCTTTTGGAATAGACGGTTCAATGCTATGACTGATGGTTTGAAAGAAACACAATGTTGGCCGTTTGAACTAAGGAACACTGTGAGTTTTGACATCGGCTGAGAATGTGTTGCCAAATTTAAACAAATTTGAATCTTTGAAAATTGAGATAGGTTATTGTAGGCCCCGGTAACATGGTCTTGTTACACCTGACAGCTCAATGTTGCCTCACACAAGCTCTGAGATATGACCCCATAAAGATCACTAATTTCATGCTGAAGGGATCTTGAGGGACACTTTCACCCAGAGTTTTCATTGGCATTCAAATGACTGTGTGTGGAAAAAGAGGTTTCCACTACCATTTACCCAGCATTCAGAGCTGTTGGAACAGACGGTTCGATGCTACGACTGATGGTTTGAAAGATACGCAATGTTGGTTGTTTCAACTGAGGAACACTGTGAGATTTGACATTGACCAAGAATGTGTTTCCAAATTTAAATGAACTTGAATATCTGAAAATTGAGATAGGTTATTGTAGGCTCCGGTAACATAGTCCCATAGTACCTAACGGCTTGATGCTACCTCGCACGAGCTCCGAAATATGACCCCATAAAGATCATTGATTTCATGCTAAAGGGACCTTGAGGGAAACTTGATTTCATGCTATATAAATTTGACACTACAATATTTTGTATCTCCATTTAGTCCAATGAACCAATTAGATCTTCCCTACCCTTGATTATCTCAAGTATTTTCTCATGGTCTGACTCATGAACATTCCAAAGAGTTTTATTATGAAGTCTTCCCCCATATTTGATCAAGAGGACATTTAATGCAACGATGAGGTTTGAATAATGAAGAATCCTCGAACAACCACAACCTAGGGTTCTTCATAGCATATCATCTAAGCCATGTACCAATTACAACCATTACTCCTATAGGGTATTCTAATTCTTTACCATCGATAACCAAGTGATCCAATTCCTTTTTTGCCTCAACACAATGACACAAATAATAATCCGTCCCTTCTTCATTGTCTTCAGGTGCAATAACAACAAAAACATGGCCTATAATGATATAAACATAATGAGGACATTAGTTTACTAAATATTTATGATAAAGTACTAAATTAGAGATTATTTGTATGTGAAAAATTTACCTAGTTGTACTAGATCAGATAAGCGATCAAAGTCAATGGATGATTCCATTTATGTTAGTTGTAGTGATTCATGGGGAAGATAGGAGGCAAGTGGAATCAAAATATGTGTATACCATTTGTCAACCCATTCCTTTGACTCACACCCATCCCAATCTTGATCTACACATGATGAACAAAAGCATGCCATATGTCATGTGTGGATACTCCATGAACCTGCATTACAACTTCTAAAAGAGTGTATCTCACTTGATCCTGTTAGTGTACAACAATCCTCATATGGTGCAATGTTAGTTTCATCCATAAACCAAAAAAATCTATGAACTGTAGACTCACCTTCATTACCTAGACCCATTGTAGCATTACACCACTAGACAATACATCCCGCATTTGACAATGTTGCTTTCTCTTTGTACTTTAATTCTTCACATGCTAAGGCTCTTTTAATACATGCACCTACACCATTGTGCTCTCCCTTTCCATGACTGACCTCTGTGAAATTTCACATATATTGAATTCCAATAATCTTATGCATTCTGCACAACCAATAAAACATCCAAGAATTCTTGAATTATGATGCATAATTATTTGACCATATGATATGTCGATGATATTTTATGCCTCTGTTAGCCAAATGACCATAAAATAGTTGAAAGCAACTGTGTACAAACTCTGTAGAATGTGAGCAATCATTACTGATATAAAAATGATACTCCCTTAATATCTTCCTATTCTCCTCTATACTTTTAGGTGAATGCATGAATGCTATATGAACAAATATAGCAACCTATTGGGCGCTATAATACTTTGCTTGCACCTCATTCTATGGTTGTAGTGTGTAGTTCTCTGCAAAGTCCATGACTGAAACAATGGTATCAAGTGGGAATGTGTCTTTGCACAACTTGAATTGCATATCCAACCATCACGCTCTGTGTATGCCTTGCATACCCATAAATAATTTTTTGATGAAAAATGTCCATGAACTGATACACTGGAATTTTTTCAATTACTAAATCACATCTTTTAGCCTCTTTTCTATCTTTTAGATTGTATGTCATGGTCTTATATTTTTCAAATTCCACTATTTCATTACCGATTACTTGTAAAATTGTTGACCCTCCACTCTTTCACATAAAATGGTATATATTAATTCCCTTGAAGATTTAGGTGGGACATTTATGTTACAATCCTGCAAAACATTGTTAGAGTGCAAATCTACACATATATTCCTATAAACATCAAAATGGTTAGAAAATTCAATATGTACCCTACAACAACAAGTTGTGCATGTGTGATTTATCTTCACATAAAAAGATTTACACATTTCAAAATATCTCTGACTAATTTTAATTTGAGGATACATATACATAAATTTGGCAAAGAATTGTGTTTGAGTTGAATCCAAAAAATGTTTTGGATGTGGAACACAAATTCGACTACCAATTCTCCTTCTTATAACATCTCTTTGATTAGGAGATACCCGTGTGTTATTCTTCCAAAAATATTTAATCAAGGATTTCAAAGCTTCAATAATTGCTTTATCTTTTCATGTTAGTCTACCGGAAAATTCCCATAACTCATTTCTATTTGGATCTTCGACTCTTTGATGCCTTCCCAGGGCTCTCATTAGAGACTTTCTACTTATTTTCAATTTTTTGCTTGTCTTTCTAATGAGTCAAGATTTCTTCATTTGACAGCTTACTATTATTGATGTAAGTACACGTTGTGTGACATTACTATCTTTTGTGCATGATGTAGAACCCACACTCTCATATGCACTCATTAGATTCTTTACAATAGATTTTTCAGTTGACTCATCCATCGTTCTTAGCCCAAGAATCTTCATGATGGGCCTGATGGGCCTAAATTTTAGATTTTTTATCATTTCAACAAATAGTTGACAACTTCCTGTCATGTTTAAATTCTCAAAAAATGATCTCGAAATATGATTAGCATTTCTTTAACAAGTACACATGGGAATCTTCTCAGGCATTTCTTGCAAAATGTTAGTATCAATATCAATCAAATATTTTGGCTTTCTATAAATAATTCTAGGAGCATCAAAAATATTATGTGTGAATTGCATACCATCTTGAGTGCCTTCAACATGACATGATGTTGTGCCTACACCTTGGGATGTAGATAATGGTGTTCCTTCAACACGATACAATTGTGTGCCTCCACTTTGGGATGTAGACAATGGTGTGCCTTCAATATGAAACAAGGGGGTGCATACACCTTGGGATGTAGATGATGGTGTGCCTTCAACATGATACAAGGGTGTGCCCACACCTTCAGAAGTAGACAATGGTGTGCCTCCAACATTGGATGATGATGTCTCTTCAACTTGGGAACTCATAGATGATGTACCCACGTCTTCATAATTCAATTGTCTTGTTGCACACAAGTTTCTTATTCGTTGTCTTTTTGTTTCCAATTCCAATTATCTTATACTTTGTATTGATGTTTCATGTTCCTCATCCAAAGAAAAATCTTCTTCTATGGTATCCAAATTTTTTTGTTCATGAAGTTGTCTCATTCTTTCCCTTTTCTTCTCTCTGTCTCTTTCATGCTCTTCTGGTTTTAAATTCTTTGCTCGTTTCCTCGATATGATGATGATTTCTACATATGAATTGATTACAATAAATTTATTAAAATTATATCAAATTATGTATTCAACAAGTCTATATCATACCAATTATAAACCAAAAGACTCTTTATTCACAATTCACATGTAAAATATTAAAAAACTTAACTCAATCGATAAATTTGATGAAAATGATTGACTTTCACAATTAGATGTTGATTTTTGAACAAAAAGATGGTGCAAATTGATAGAATATGCTTCTTTTTCACCTTCAAGACCATGAAAAGCAAATATTTGTTGGATAAAACGCAAAAACCAAACAGTGTACAAAAAAAAATGGGCATCTTTCATGAGATCTTTAACATATATGACCATTTTTTTTAGTCTCACATAGTGTGTGCACCCTATGCAAAAACACAAAAATGTAGTCCATATTTTGACATAGCGTGCAAGTGCTATAGGGCATGCACCCTATGCAAAACTAGAAAGAAAGAGAGAGAGATAAGGGAGATAGAGAGGGTGAGAAAGAGAGAAGCGAGAGAGAGAGGGGGGGTGAAAGAGGGTAATAAGGGAAAATATAGAGGGTAGGAAGGTGGAGAGAGAGAGAGAGAGAGAGAGAGAGAGAGAGAGAGAGAGAGAGAGAGAGAGAGAGAGAGAGAGAGCATATGTGTGTGTGTGTGTGAGAGAGAGAGAGGGGGGGTGAAAGAGGGTAATAAGGGAAAATATAGAGGGTAGTAAGGTGGAGAGAGAGAGAGAGAGAGAGAGAGAGAGAGAGAGAGAGAGCATATGTGTGTGTGTGTGTGAGAGAGAGAGAGGGGGGGTGAAAGAGGGTAATAAGGGAAAATATAGAGGGTAGTAAGGTGGAGAGAGAGAGAGAGAGAGAGAGAGAGAGAGAGAGAGAGAGGGAGGTGGGAGAGAGCATATGTGTGTGTGAGAGAGAAAGGGGTGGTGAAAGATAGTAAGAAGGGAAAATATAGAGGATAGGAAGGTGTAGAGAGAGAGAGCTCTCCCTCTCTCTCTCTCTCTCTTACTTTCACTCTGACTATTTCTCATCACTATTTAAATCTATGACTTAAATAGGGTGCACGCCCTATATGGCGAGCACACTATTGAAATCTATGACTTTCATGGGGCGCACACCCTATGGATGTCATAGATTTTAGTAGTGCACTTGCCTTATAGGGTGTGCGCCCTATGAAAGTCATAGATTTCAATAGTGTGCTCACCATATAGGGTGTGCGCCCTATAGGGCGCACGCGCTTTGTAAGGCATTGGAATTTACCAATCCTAAGGCTTGGATTCTCCTTGGAGATCCAACCCAAAGGCTTGGACAATTCAAATAGGCCTAAGACGTGTTCTCCAGTAGACATACAAAAAAATGACATCTTTTTTTTGTGTGCTTCTTGTTAGGTTTACTTGTGGCTCAAGAACTTAAAAATCAGATGACGTGATATTGCAGATCTCTCTGTTAGCTATCTAAGCATACAATTTATTTTGAATTCTTATTATGTTAATTTTTTCAACTCTAATTTATTTTGTGTGTATGTCTATTTTTTTTGTAAAAAACCAACATGTAGTATTTTGGGCATAGATTTTGGTCCATTCATCAAATTTTGCAACAAGTTACATTTTTAGAAACTAGACTCCATTCTACACACTTTTACAACAAAGTAAATTTGATTTTCGATTAGTTTTAAATGATTTCTAGGGGAGCACATAGAAATTTCATATTTTTAGGATGTGTGCACTTCGTAAATTAATCAAAAATAATACATTCATAAAAAAATTACCCAAAAATTCTGAGATAAACTATGTGATTTTATCTAACTTCTCACTAGAGCGATTAAAAAAATTCAAAAATAAATTTATCATTTTAGGGGGAGCACAACAGATGCTATGTTATGTTTTTTCACAAAAAATAGGACCACTTTTTGTGCTCCCCATTTTTGAGGGCCTTAATCTGCACCATTTTCAAAATAAGTTAGTAGTTTAGGAACTAGATTTAGAGTATTACAACTCTTGTTTTTGTCACATCTTAAAATTTTGAGTCTAACTATCTTCAATTACTTGTTGAAGTTTAGATTTTGCTAATTTTTGGGAAAAAGTGGCATCTTATACCCCCTTTTTGGTCCCCCATCTTTGTGCACTTACCCTTACACATTATTTATATTAAAGTATAGTACTAAATATAATTATTTTTATAATATTAATATAAACATATTAGATATCTGATATGCTTTGGATTTTTCCATTTCTACATACTGACACCCAAGCTAACTAAAATGTCAACATTGATTTTCATGATTTTGGGCAAATGAAATATGCATTTTTTCTATATCGACACTTTTTGTCCTTTTATGATCCTACATATAGCCTAGAGGTTGTACCAAAGTTTTACAAGAACTTGATGAAGATGAAATATTTCATGGAGATTAGATCAAAAAAGATTGAAAATGTTGTAATTTGAGGAGTGATGAAGAAGATGTTGTAGCACTAAACGTTGAAGAGGATGTTGCAGGAGTTGAAAGTACAATGGTAAATGCTAATTTTTTTGAATATTAGTTAATTCAAGTAGATGGAGTTACAAATATTGTATTTGTAGAAGCTATAGAGAGAGAGTACAAATAGATGTTATGGATTTATATGGAAATACATTTGTTTATATGTAGATCATGTTGGGGACATTGCAGGACATTAGTGCAAGTGGTCAATCTGTGCTAAGCAAGAACCTACGGAAGAAGAGAGGAGAGGAGAGCTCCTTTGGTAGAGGAGGACGACCTACAGTGAAAATAAATTGACATGGGTGAAGAGGAAATTGGTGAACACTTGGTGGAGGATGATGAGAAATGTCCTAACTAAGTGCTAGAGAGAGAGAGAGAGAGAGAGAGAGAGAGAGAGAGAGAGAGAGAGAGAGAGAGAGAGAGGAAGAAGTTATCTTTGTATACATCAGTGATGAAGTTTTCTGTAGGTTGCTGACAAACTAAAAGGGTAGTCCAACGACCTAACTCCATTTATTGAGTTACTCACAAAAATCTTCCCACTTGGTGTGCCTAATATGGGAGCATATGGGTGAACTAGAAATCAACATCAACCAAAAACATTCCTCAACATAAGGGACTTAGTTGTGCAATCGAACTTATCAATTTGAAGTTTTTATTGAATTGCCATTTTAAGGCTTCACAAGGAGTTTTAAAAAATTATTTATGGAAAATTCGTAAGGGCTCAAGTAAAATACTTTTGCAAGGATAGTTTGGGAGGTATTGTGTGGAATATGAAAAGATAATTGAAGTCATATCTTTACCAATTTGGGATATTTTAATGTTAGAAGTTTGTCAAAAAATTCTACAATTTATAGAAAGTTTTAATGTTTCAAATTTCTTAAATTTTGGTGCTAAATCTTTTTGTGAGAGATCTTGGTATGTGGTTCCAAGCATACTCACCTGATTGTGTGTGAAATAGAAAACTTTAAATTTTCTCACCTATGGCACCTAATTTTGCACTTCCAAAACACTATTCATGACATAATATGTTAGCAAGGTGATAATTGTTGGATTTGAAGTTAGAAAAAATGGCAGGATTAGAGATTAAATGAAATGTTTTTTTAGAATCTATGTTATGAAAATAAATTTTGGCAACATGGGATGCATTGAAAGAGGCTCTCTTGGCAACTTACAAAAAATTGGAAGGAGGCATTAGCATTTTTTAGAGGAAATTCTTAAAATAGCAAAGTAAATGAGATATAGTGCCTATAGAAAATGTCATAGGATGGGAAATGATACACCTCCCAAAAATCTGTCATGGCTAATGGATAAGATTAAAAGACAAAGCTAAAATTAATTCTAAACAAATTAGTTATTTAAATTTAGATTTTTATAACCACATATTAAGAAATGATGAAATTTTTCTAACATAAATTAATGTTTGAAAGCGTTATGATTTTTTGGATTCTCCATTCATCAATAGATTTGAAGGTTGTAATAAGATGTCAAGAAAGGAATCAAGTAGTAATGTGAGAAAGAAATAAAATAAAATAAACAAATTGGTCACTTCTTTCATACTAGAAGATAGGTTAGGTTTATAATTAGAAATGAAATTAGAGACTGCTAAAATGGAATTAATAATAAACATCACACGAGGATGTTTTTTTAAATTTTATGGTTCCACACGAGAAAGCAAAAGAAACTGAAGCACGTACGACAAAATTATCTTTGTGATTTTCTCGGTCCACGTTCAAGTCACATTTGTGGGAGCTGTGAGGAAGTCATTGAGTTTGACTCCGCGTTCAATTCTTCTTTCGATTACCGCCGTTCTTCCACCAGCGAAGACTAACTTGAAGAAGAGTGACTGAGGGAATGTTAGTTTTTATAACAGAAGATAGCAAACATGTATTTGCTAATTAGGTGTGGAGTATTTGTGTGGTCTTGCAAAGCAGCATGGGTATGGGGCTAAAAGATAAGGACTGCTATGCTTTGGCTCTTCTCGTTGTTGTCTTAGTCTGCACAACCTATGCAGGTGAGGTTCACTCTTTGCTCAGACTGCTTAGTTTCATGGAGGGAAGAATTTAGACTTGCTGCATTCTATACTTCTTTAATTTTACATTATTGTTGTAGTCAAGTTATATTTTCAGGTTATATAAATACAAATGTTTGATAAGTAGGAGATATTTTTCCACAAGTAGTCAAATTGTGATATTGCTATCAGGATTTAACTGTGTAGTTTTTGAGTCAAACTCATTGACCCATAATTCATGAGTAGTGATTCAACACGAACCCATCTCTCATGAGAATGAATGGAACACTTAGCACTCATTGTATCTAGGTGATGCTCACAGAGGTGAAGCATCGGGACTTCCCGGGAAGTCACCCATCCCAGTACTACTCCAGCTCGAACACGCTTAACTATGGAGTTTCCTCCATGGTTAAACCCACTCTACTTGCATCCTCATTTGCAAAACCTTCACCAAGTGTTGTGCCTTATGAACCATTCATTAGAAAGCCCCTTAAGCCTCATCAATTGATAAGTAGGAGATATTTTTCCACAGCAAGTCAAATTGTGATATTGCTATCAGGATTTAACTGTGTAGTTTTTGAGTCAAACTCATTGACCCATAATTCATGAGTAGTGGTTCAACACGAACCCATCTCTCATGAGAATGAATGGAACACTTAGCACTCATTGGATCTAGGTGATGCTCACAAAGGTGAAGCACCAGGACTTCCCGAGAGGTCACCCATCCCAGTACTGTTACTTATGATCAACCAAAATAAGGCTAGGTTTTGTGGTTTTGGCCATCCCATTTGGCATGTGAAGGCTCTAGAGGAAATGATTGTTTTGCAGTAGGTAAACGGTGATTAAGGCACTCTCGTCCCATCACTTATGCAACATTTTATTATCTTCGTTCTTGTGGGCAATCAATATTTAGACATTTCGGTTGGAGCGTGTAAATTTATGATGGGAAGGATGGGATTAAATTTGCTTTTGATGTGTTGTTTTTAAGTGTGCTAATTTTCTTGACAGCATTTCAAAAGTTGTGGTTGGGATTTTTGGCGGCTTAATAATTAATATTAATGGCTGGGGGTAGCAGTTCTTGAGACCATTTTTGTTATAGAATGTTTATAGGCTATAGTTTTCAGAAATATTGAGTTACAATAGTGTGGGGAAGGGATGTTGCTAAGCTCCATCTAAAATGTACCTTTGACCAAATTTCAAAAAATCAAAAACACAACAGATTTTCGTGAAATTTTCAACATCTATTTTTCATGATCTACATATTTTGTGATTGAAAACCACAAAAAATTTACAAAAAAATCAATATATTTTTACAAATCTAGAAAAAAAAAAAGTTTGACTTTTTTTATTTTTAGTGCATTTTGAATAGAGCTTAACCGTTCGCTGCGGGAAAGTTAAATGTTATTTTAAAGTAATCCTGCGCTTTGATAGAGTGGAAAGGTTCAGTTGAGTGGCAGTGGTGATGGAGTTGTGCATTAAAGTTTCCTTTCTCTCATGGAGGCTGAGGCCAATGATTTTATGGGTTTCTAGAAAAGTCCCCTCATACCTGGAGGAAACAGTAAGGAGCAGGAAATAATGCTGAAGATGCAGATAGTAGACGACTTTTGCTACTATTGGCTAACAATGTCAGTTTGAAATAGTGGATCGACTATACAAAATAACATTAAACAACAATCTAGAGTATATTCATAACACAGTAAATTTATGTAGTTTATCTTTGAAGGCTACATCCACCCAAAAAAGGAGGATACTGTTACAGCAGAGTACACAATCTAAACTCATTTTATAGGACTCTCTCAACTCTCCAAACATGAAGGGACATCAAGGTAAGGAATGGTCAAATGTCTGTTGGATTTTACCCATTTAACAAAGGTGGTGTGAAGGGTGAAGGTGATCAAAGGGTTTAAATTTTATGGGTTGTTGGTTGGATTGAGGGCCGACTTCATTCTTAATGGTGTCAGAGTATTTGCATTCAGCAAGACTTCAATCTTGGTGGACTCAATAAGAATCAAACAACTTCACCAGCGAACTTATCTATTGACTATAAATTCATTTCAAACTATGTAATGAATATGATAAAAAATATCAATTTTAAAACATATTTCTTAAAGTTTTACAATGTAATCTTATCTTGATTGTAAGAAAACAGACCCTCTAAATTGATCAGCGTCTATTCAGTGATAAATCTAAATCTTACCGAAGGGAGTTTAAAAAACCCTCCCTGAATAAGATTTTAGATTCTGATGGCTGGATCAGCATGGCTGATGAATAGGGTTTCAAATCCTGCGACCGCAGCTCAGCCATCCAGTGAATCACATTACCAAACTCCCTGTTCTCATCAATTGTCCAGTTTTAACTCGCTACCAAATCACGTCTGTCAAAACCCACACTCGCAACTTAATTTTCTTGATGGAAGGAAAACGCTGAAACGCAAAAGATGCCATAACGACTTCTAGCACTGGAGGGCACTGACTTCTAGGTTCCAATAAAAAGAATTGTA
>BSBK01013097.1:0-7500 GCA_027943335.1 Chamaecyparis obtusa
ATCAACTCATAATCTTTGTTCATGATGTGAAGAGTTCTCATCTTTTTCATTAGGTGCAGCTTCACCAAATTCAATATTAGTGCTTCTTCTTCTTTAGAACATACTGGCAGAGTATCTTGTAATACTTTTTCTTTGATCCTTAGATCCTCTTCATTTGCTTGTTTCTTTTGGTATTCTAAAATATCCCAAACTTTATTAGGAATAGAGGTCTTTAATTCAAGAACTATTTTCTTGAACTTGATCATATATTTGATAATCATGCTATGAATCTCTGATTTGTCAATCTCACTGAATGATTCATAATGTTTCCCTACTTGATCGATTCTTCCCTCATCAACAATTCTAGTGCTCAAAAATTTAAGGCTAGGTCTGAATCCTACCTTATGAGGTGCTTGAATGTTTATCTTTCTCCTTGTAGCATGTGAGGATGGATGACTACTGCTAGCTTCTTTCTTCCTCCTGACCATTCGCTTATACTCTGGAGGAGTATCTTTGGGTGTAGAAGGAGTATTGTCATCTTTACCCTTCTGACTGTCATCTGATTCAGTTTTCATCCTCTTCAACTTAGGATCTTCTTGTTCTTCCTCTGCTACTATGCCTTTCAATTCTAAGGAAATATTTTCATCCCTTGCTCTATCAAGGTCTACTTGTGATACACCATGTATTCTCAAGATCTCAGAAGTGACCTTTGCAACCTTTCCTTTTGTTGCAGCACTGTTAAGTTTAGCATCAACTTCTCTTGTCTTTTCTTCATAGGTTCCCCACCTAGGTTCATTATCATCTTTAAGGGTTGATAGTAGTACCTATTCATAGGCTTCAAGAACTTTTTTCTCTACCTCATAGCCAAGTGGATGAATCCACTTAGTTCTAGGCTCAACGGGTTCCATACAAGTAGTATCAATCTCCACCATGAAGCATATTGTATCCTTATACTTCTCTACAATATTCTTAGGAATCCTATATCTCATATGCATCTTAACCCTAAAGTTCTTTAGTTCCAAAGTGATGTAATCTCTTAGTGTGCTTTCTATGGATTCTTTGAGGGATATTTGAGCATGGTAGGAATGGACTTGTCTAGATACAAGTTTGAAACTCTTCCAACTATATGAAGGTACATATAGATGATTAGGGACCCTAACTTGAATATCTTAGTCTTGTCATGTTTGATAGATTTGATGTTATCTATCAACTGTGCACACAAGATCTCACACAAGTTGAATTCTCCATCTTCCTTTACAATTCTGATGGCTGCCAGAATAGTGCCTGCAGACACACTATTCACTTTTCTAGTGTGATTAAATCTATAACCCAGTATCATTGACATCAATTTGATATCTTCTTTCTCAATCAGCTCAATAGTCATGCCGCACTTATCACTCCTTGACTTACATGCTTGTTCCACCATTTTCTTGACATCCTTACCCATAGGAAGGATGACACCTATCCTAGAAAGGCCTCTCATCTCATGAATTATATCACTTGTGATTCTAACTGGTACATCTCCAATCCAAAATAGATCATCATGGATTCTTCTCAATAAGATCTTTATCCATTTAGTCTCATAGAACTCATATGTCATAGCATACTCAATAATAGGGTGATCATTCCATTTGGTGAATTCATCCATGAAAGTTTTATTTGGTTTCAGCATTGTATCCATGTCCACCCTTAACCTATCTAGTCCAACAGGTTCTTTCTTAAATGTAAGCCCTTATGTCTTCCACATGCATGACACCCATAGGTGTGCGGGAGAAATTACCCTCTAAATCATCTAGGGTGGATTTAAATGGGTGCCTCTTGAAAACATATCTTTTCTTCTTACCGACATCACAAACAATGGGAGTGGCCATGACTTACTTGATAAATGCTTTCCAACTAAACTTAGAGATAATCTGAAGGCTTCCAAATTGACGCAATGAGCTAGGGTTTCTGCAACCGATCAAATGCACTGCAAACACTGATAGTTCAATCTCCAAATCTTCACAACAACTTCCAAGGCTCAATCTGCTCTCCAATCACTCTAAATTCGAATGCAATGAGTGAACAAACAACTTTTTGTGTACTTAAAGTAAGAATTCTTCCATTAATGCTCAATGCGTAAACTGACACTAGTACATTTGAGGTCAAATTCTGATGGCCATTTGTCAGATTTGCAACGCTCATTTGTTAGAATTTTGACACCTGTATCTGTCACTATTTTTGCATTGGAAATTGTGACAGAAGACATACCCATCAGTTTACCAACATCGTGTCATGTCAAAAACTTGCACATGACAATAGCTTCGTTATGGCATTTCTTGCAGTTCATCCATCGTAATTCCAATAACAAGACCTATCATAAATATACAGTCTCTATCGGAACAAACTATCAAAAAATATATTTCTGACATTAGTTTGCACCAAATTCCAATAGATCTACCTATTGGTGATATGGCCTTAATGTTGAAGGGTCTATCGAAACTTTTCTATTTACAACACTTAAATTGTTAGAAGAGCGACAGTTGTGCAACATTTCTCTGACAAGTTTCCCTGTCGAACATATAGCATTACTATCACAATAAATGTCATAAATTATTTTTCTCTAACATTTTGTATGTTGAATGCATAGCGCTTCTGTCAAAATTAATTATAAATTGTCGAAAAACCAATGGATAGGCACATTAAAGTTAACACAGGTCAAGAGATCATCATAGGTTGTCTCTTTCTTTGGTCTATATTATTGACAGAATGTTTTACCTTTCATTAGCTCATCAAATCCAAGGATTTGAAAGAATTTAATAGAATATTTTCATGACAACGTATATTATTTAAGTTGACGTTGCACTAATTTATCTACTTTGCGCACTTGTAGACTATGATGACGGCGATAAAGAAGCATGGCCATCTTCATAGTATACAAGAACATGAAGTAGATAAATTCATGTAACGTCAACTTAAATAAATAATATATGTTGTCATGAAAATATTCTATTAAATTATTTCAAATCCCCATATTTGATGAGCTAATGAAAGGTAAAACATTCTGTCAATAATATAGACCGAAGAAAGAGACAACCTATGATGGTCTTGTGAGTTGTGTTATCTTTAGTCCTAGCTACTATCCTAGCTACCTATCGATCATCAAGAATAAACACCGCCTTGCATTTATGTACACTACACAAATTGATCACAGTCTCACAAAAACATTTTACACTTGTACATCTCATCAATACTGGAGGCCTAAAGTAATTTTATATGATCACTAGCACATTTCGTGCATGGATGAGAAACACTATCCAAAGCTTCTAGATAATCATTTTTGAGAAGAGGAATGAGTGGAGGCCAAAGAAGGGATAATTGTGAAGGTTTTATAGATGTAGGTTAATGAATCATCATCTCTGTACTAGTACTTAATCTGGCCTCCACTCCATATACATCTTATCATAATCTAAAAACTCTCCATCATTGATTCTCATTATTTTTTCAGCATCTCTATGGACTGAGACCTTAAATTATTGAGCTTCTCTTTGTTTTGAGAATAGTTTAACATTCTCTACTTAACAGGGCCAACCACTTGAAGGTGGAAGCTCACCTAGCCCCTCCTAGGAGCCTCTTATGACCCTTTATGACATTTTAAGACCTCTAAGATATATTCTTAGGGATCATAAAGGGTCATAAGGGGTCCTGGGACACAACAACTAAGAAACTTAAATGTAGGCATCATGGTCACATTTTTTGGAGACACAACATAATTGAGTGGTTTTCTAAGATGATGCAAAGTAGTGGTTGCTTTGCATCATCTAGGAATAGCACTCAATTATGTTGTGTCTCCAAAAATTTGTGATCATGATTCCTACATTTATGTTTCTCAGCTGTTGTGATATGTACATCACAGTCTGTCATTGTTGCAGCTGCAGAGCCTATATTCCACAACAAAAAGGAAGACAAATTTTTAGCCTGGGTCTGGATCCTACCCCAATTGTTGAAGGATCCAGGGCCAGGCTCGAAAGATGTCTTTCCATTCTATCTACAACATTGTGTCCATCCATGATCTCAGGAACATCATCATCTTTCCACTCTTCATTTGCCAAAATATATCGCTTCTTCAACCTTGTAGAGTAATCTTATTAATAAAAGAACTCTTGCCAACATTAGGGTACCCACAGATCAAAATAGTTGATGTTATTGGTGCTTGTGCTCAAGGATATCGATTCACTATTTTGAAACAGCCAAATTATTTTTATTTCGATTGTAGAGAAAAGGAGTGGGAGAAAATGACTAGGTGAAACTTGATCGAGCATGAGAGAAGGCATTGCATTTTATTTGATCATGAATGCTCTCTGAAATGACCAATCATGTTTTCTATTCGATTCTTTTTGGTGTTTTTTTCCCCATATTCAGTAGATTAAAATCATGGCAGCAACAACTTAGCCATCTTTTTGATGTTCCAGGTATTTTACAAAGATATAGGTATGTGGATTTATTGTTCAATTGCTTGCAGTTATTGGTCAAATGCAAATATTTTGTCATGTTGCAAGGGCAAGATATCAGTTTGGTGTTTTCAGCTTATGTTAAAAGTTGATTTGGTAAAATCCTCAAAAAACACACTACATGTTCTAAAATGTAAAGAAGTTGAATGTTAAATGTAAGATATATATCTCATCCATAGTAATCAAAAGAAAGGATGAAACTTATAAGGAGATTTACCAAACCAAAAATATAAGCGAATAGGAAACATGGATTGGTACCTTATGAATTAGTTTTTGAGGTGCACAATCTTCATCAATCTCCTTAGAACAAGACCCCTCCTCATGAAAAATGCATTTAACACAAAAAACAAATCTACAAAACTAAACCAATGGCATGTTTAGAACAATTAAATAGATTAATAATAATATGCTGAAAATTCTATTATGTTTAATACACGCAAAAGGACCAGTCCCAACAATTCTTAAACATACTTTATCTGATATGATAATAACATTCTAATTAAACTGATAAAGGTTTTATCTGCATTTAATCTACCAATTACTAATTACACAAAAAAAAAATTTACAAAAACTAAACCAATGGCATGTTCTTTGTATGTGATTTCTTCATCTTTTGAGCCTCTAGCATCATATTCAACTACAAATTTCAAATGCATTGCATTTTATTTGATCATGAATGCTCTCTGAAATGACTACATTCTACTGGTGTCATGCCTAGCCCGTGCTTTATCTCCATTATTTGATGTTATTGGTGCTTGTGCTCAAGGATATCCATTCACTATTTTCAAATGTTTGGATCATTTTGGTCGTGACTATTCCTCTAGTACATAGTCAGGAAATGTAACTGTCTAATGATTATATGTAATGTTGAATGGATTAAATGCTTTATTCTTGGTAGAATTGAATGGAAGGAATAGTGTTGGTGTTAGGTTTCATTTATTATTGAATTCAATGGTTTCCAAGATGTGTTGAGGAGTTTTCTTCTTGTTTAATGTTAACTGTTCCTACACAATCCACTCATACAACAGTGAAATGCTATGTGATTGACAATTTAATACAAAGGGTCCTTTAGCATGTATTAAATACAATCTAGTCACTTATTGAATGCTTTGGAGACTACTGGTTTGATTGTCCATGCGTTACAAGTGACTGAGATTCATTAAAGGATACAAAACCCTTCATTTTGGGGTTATTGTGTGTGGATTCAAATGTAGGTTTGATTTGGTTAATGTTTAGAAGAGATCAATAAAGTATTTAAAGACAATCTTACATGTTTGGAGAGGTTTGAGAGGCACTTATAATGACTGTACCCTCACAAACAACAGCATAGACTAGTTTTACTAAGTTTCCTTTCTCTATTTTGAGGTTTCCTTTCTCTACTGTAGGGGTATAGTCAGAGGGTTCATTGAAAAAATGATCCTTTGAATGGTTACTATGAAGATGAATGATTTGATATAGCATATTGCTCATTTTACTTGAAGTTTGGAATAGCTTGTGCAAGGGTGAATGTAGTTTTGATCATTTTGGTTGTGACTGTTCCTCTACACAGTCAGAAAATGTAACTGTCTAATGATTATATGTAATGTTGAATGGATTAAATGATTTATTCTTGGTAGAAGTGAATGGAGTTTCCAAGATGTGTTAAGGAGTTTGCTCCTTGTTTAATGTTAATTGTTCATGCACAATCCACTCATACAACAGTGAAGTTACAAAACTAAACCAATGGCATGTTTACAACAAAGAAATAGAATGATAATAATATGCTAAAAATTCTATATATTCTATTTAATACATGCCAAAGGACCAGTCCCAACAATTCTTAAACATACTAGTTATCTGATATGATCAATTGTTAATAAAGGTCTAATTTTGTAGACTGCTAGCATGAAGGAAGATTTGAACTAGCCAAATTTTCCTTGTACCACACAAAAAAAATGTGTGATAACTATGTCTACTCCAACCTTAATTGTTTAATAATTCATCATATCAAATAAAGTATGTTTAAGAATTGTTGGGAGTTCTATTAGACTTTTGTTGTAAACATGTCACTGGTTTTCAAATGTTTGGATTCACGTTTGTTGATGTTACTGGCATATATGTTTAATGATGCCATTGTATATTGCTGTCACTGAAATGACTGCATTCTACTAGTGTCGTGCCCTAGCCCATGCTTTAACTCCATTATTTGATGTTATTGGTGCTTGTGCTCAAGGATATCCATTTTTTTGAAATGTTGACTCTAGTTATCAAATGGACAGCCCATGAGCTTCTAGCTACACATCATTTGTATTGATAGATTAGGGCATCAAATGTACTGTATCATTTATAGTTGAGACTTTGTTAAAAGGAAATAGGACAAAGAATGATTCTGATTTAGTTTCTCTATTTTGATCTCTAAGTGGCTTACAACCCTAGAGAAGTATATGCAGATTTACAAATGCAGTTGCGGGATACATAGTAGTCGATAATTCATAAGAAATCCATGCATCCAATTTGAATAGCAATTAATACAAAGAAATAGGGTCCTCCAATGGCCCAATCATCCAAACCTTGATTGTCCCCTCAACCAGTGACCCTTCAAAATTGGGTTATCATGCAATCAGTGAGTGATCCTTCATTCTCCTGGTCTACCCTACATCCAAACATATTGGAAATACACAATACAATGATAACAAGTCTTTCACAATCCCCCTTCCCTCAAGGGACACTATCACCATCCCTTCCACATAGCATTTCACTGTTGTATGAGTGGATTGTGTAGGAATAGTTAACATTAAACAAGGAGCAAACTCCTCAACACATCTTTGTTGTAAACATGTCATTGGTTCAGTTCTGTAAATTTGTTTTTTGTGTTAAATGCATTTAAATGGAACATTAAGCATAGTAATAATATGCTTAATCTATTAGTAAATGTAGATTAAATGCCCATAACACCTTTATCAGTTTAGCATGTTATTATAAGATACTAAAGAAAACCTACTATTTGTCAGAGAAATCTTCATTGTCCCCCACAATGAAGACAATAAAGATT
>BSBK01013097.1:12500-118172 GCA_027943335.1 Chamaecyparis obtusa
CATGTTAGGACCCCTATGGAGTCCCCGTGACCCCTTTTTACACATTGGAACACTCAAGTTTGCCTTAAGGGGTCTTAGGACCCCTTAAGACACACTTGAGCATTCCAATTTGTCAAAAGGGGTCACGGGGACTCCCTAGGGGTCCTAGTATGCCTTCTCACATGTTGGGACCCCTAGGGAGTCCCCATGACCCCTTTTGACACATTGGAACACTCAAGTGGGTCTTAAGAGCTCATAGGACCCCTTAAGACACACTTGAGCATTCCAATGTGTCAAAAGGGGTCACGGGGACTCCCTAGGGGTCCTATCGTGTGATACTCCCTAGGGGTCCTAGTATGCCTTATCATGCGTTAAGACCCCTAGGGAGTCCCTGGGACCTATTTTGACACATTGGAATGTTCAAGTGTCTCTTAAGGGGTCCCATTTTGACACATTAGAATGTTCAAGTGTGTCTTGAGGGGTCCTAAAATGCCTTATCATGCGTTAGGATTCCTAGGGAGTCCTTGTGAACCCTTTTCACACATTGGAATGCTCATGTGTGTCGAAAGGGGTCATGGGGACTCCCTAGGGGTCCTAGTATGCCTTATGATGTGTTAGGACCCTTAAGGAGCCCCCGTGAATCCTTTTGACACATTGGAATGCTCAAGTTTTCCTTAAAGGGTCTTACCACCCCTTAAGACAAACTTGAGCATTCCAATGTGTCAAAAGGGGTCACAGGGGCTCCCTAAGGATCCTAGTACACCTTATCACATGTTATGACCCCTAGGGAGTCCTTGTGACCCCTTCTGAGACATTTGAATGCTCAAGTGTGTCTTAAGGGGTCTTAGGACCCCTTAAGACACACTTGAGTGTTTGAATGTGTCAAAAGGGGTCACAGGGACTCCCTAGGTGTCCTAGTATGCCTTATCATTCGTTAGGACCCCTAAGGAGTCCTCATGACCCCTTTTGACACATTGGAATGCTCAAGTGTGTCTTAAGGGGTCCTAGGACTCCTTAAGACACACTTGAGCATTCCAATGTGTCAAAAGGGGTCACAAGGACTCCCTAGGGGTCCTAACATGTGATAAGGCATACTAGGACCCCTAGGGAGACCATGTGACCCCTTTTGACACATTTCAATGCTCAAGTGTGTCTTAAGGGGTCCTACGACCCCTTAAGACACACTTGAGCAGTCCAATGTGTCAAAAGGGGTCACAAGGACTCCCTAGGGGTTCTAACATGTGATAAGGCATACTGGGACCCCTAGGGAGTCCTTGTGACCCCTTTTGACACATTGGAATGCTCAAGTTTGTCTTAAGGGGTCCTACAACCCCTTAAGACACACTTGAGCATTCCAATGTGTCAAAAGGGGTAACAGGGACTCCCTAGGGGTCCTAACGCATGATAAGGTGTACTAGGACCCATAGGGAGTCCCTGTGACCCCTTTTGACACATTGGAATGGTCAAGTGTGTCTTAAGGGCTCCTAGGAGCCCTTAAGACACACTTGAGCATTCCAATGTGTCAAAAGGGGTGACAGGGACTCCCTACGGGTCCTAACATGTGATAAGGCATACTAGGACCCCTAGGGAGTCCCCGTGACCCCTTTTGACATATTATAATGCTCAAGTGTGCTTTAAGGGGTCCTACAACCCCTTAAGGTACACTTGAGCATTACAATGTGTCAAAAGGGGTCACAGGGACTCCCTAGGGGTCCTAGTACACCTTATCATGTGGTAGGATCTCTATGGAGTCCCCATGACCCCTTTCGACACATTGGAACACTCAAGTGTGTCTTAAGGGGTCATAGGAGCCCTTAAGACACAATTGAGCATTCTAATGTTTTAGAAGGGGTCATGGGGACTCCCTAGGGGTCCTAGTAGGCCTTATCACGAGTTAGGACCCCTAGGGAGTCCCCGCGACCCCTTTTGACATGTTGGAATGCTCAAGTGTGCCTTAAGGGGTCATAGGACCCCTTAAGACACACTTGAATGTTTGAATGTGTCAAAAGGGGGCATGAGGACTCCCTAGGGGTCCTAGTACACCTTATCATGTGTTAGGACCCCTAGGGAGTCCCCGTGACTCCTTTTGACACATTGGAATGCTCAAGTGTGTCTTAAGGGGTCTTAAGACACACTTGAGCATTCTAATGTGTGAAAAGGGGTCATAGGGACTCCCTAGTGGTCCTAGTATGCCTTATCACAAGTTAGGACCCCTAGGGAGTCCCCGTGACCCCTTTTGACACATTGCAACACTCAAGTGTGTCTTAAGAGGTCCCAACACCCCTTAAAACACACTTGAGTGTTGCAATGTGTCAAAAGGTGTCACGGGGACTCCCTAGGGGTCCTAGTATGCCTGGTCACATGTTAGGACCCCTAGGGAGTCCCCGTGACCCCTTTTGACACATTGGAATGCTCAAGTGTGTCTTAATGCCCCCTAAGACACACTTGAGCATTCCAATATGTCAAAAGGGGTCATGGGGACTCCCTAGGGGTCCTAGTATGCCTTATCATGCATTAGGACCCCTAGGTAGTCCCTGTGACCCCTTTCAACACACTTGAGTGCTCCAATGTGTCAAAATGGGTGACGGGGACTTCCTAGGGGTCCTAACGCATGATAACGCATACTAGGACCCCTAGAGAGTCCCTGTGACTCTCTACCTCCAGTGAACTATTCTTCAAAGCCTCCATTTCTTCTTAGCTAGGGTTTACGATGCTTGTAAAAGGCACATTTAATACAAAGATTTAGCTGACCACCTTTTAAAGACCTAAAAGAAACAAGAAAAAAAATTAGGCCAAAAATACATACCGCATTTCTGTGTGTAGTACTGTAAGCTTGAACAATCCAGCTGGCTTCCTCTGCTAAGGCATGAAGAACTTCATTAATGTATGCTAGTATATATATTAGTATATATATAATATATTATATATATTAGTATATTTAATACATTAGTACATATAATACATTAGTCTATTATAATACATTAGTATATATATAATATATATTATATATATCATATGCCTCTTTTTTATATATATATTATATACATAAATATATGTAAAAGTTCATTTTTTTTCATTTGCTCCCGCCCTTTTTTCATTAGCCTGGGAATATCGGGTACCCGATATGGAATCAGATACCTAATTTTTGCCAAGTAATATTTGACCAAAATATTGTCTGTCCCCACAGACCAGACAATCACAGGATTTTATACTTTTTTCACACGTTGCAAAACAAAAAATGTGATTTGGGGCCCATTGTTTGATTTTTGTCGACTTGTGGTCTCACCATGGGAAGTAGCAGTCGTCGAAAGGCTAAGCACAAGAGGAATCTGACAGATGATGAAATTCAGCCATATAGGGAAAAAGATAAGGAAAATCACCGAAGAAGGAGAGAAGGTATGTTAAACATTAATCAAGGTGACCCCGTAAATGTAGTTGTAAGTGAAGAGGATGTTCAATTTGAAAATGCATAGATGGAGATTGAAAATGTAGACTTTGGGAACGAAAATGTTGCACAAGAACCACATGAACATTATACATCTCCAAATTATATGCGAAATGAAGTCCCTTGCAATAAATATAATCAATCTCCAAATTTGGGGCTTTCAAGAACACCTAAATGGTTAATTGAAATTGAGGAGAACATTATGAATAATTGGGAAGGAAAGAGGTCACATAGAACTATTAGGTTGTGGGGTTCAAGACTTTATGATCAATTTTTTTGAAACAAGACATTGGTTGAGAAATGTCAAATTTTTGTGCAGTTGTTAAAGATGAAAAAGATGAGACCTATGCTTGTGAAATTGAAGATTCGTGTGAACATGAAAATGGAGAGAAATGTCATTGTTGTGAAGAATCTTTTCAATGCTCTCAACAGCATTGGGAAGACTAGCAGAGAAAAAGACAAGAGAGTTGCTCGGAGGGTTATTACAACCTCCTTAGTAAGTCATCAGTTGAGAAAGGCTCGTTTGATGAGACAAACTTGTGTTGACTTCAATATAGACCATAAAACTTTGGGTAGAGCACTTGCAAGAAGAGAAAGACTTGATGATCCATTTCAAATTGATACATGGGCTTATGGTGGGAGACTTCCATGTTTCGATAAGAAGCTAATAGATGTTGTCAAGGATGAAATTCAACAATTTTGGGATGCTAACTCAAGAGTGTCACCAAATGTGAAGGATGTCTTGAAGTTGAGAGTTGGCAATCAAGACCGCACTCCACATCCTAAACATTATGTGGAGGTAAGTCAAACAATGTTGTATAAAAAATTTTGTGAGAGACATCCAACATTGAAAATATGACAAAGGTCTTTTGAATCTGTGAAGCCATTTTATTGTGTACCCCTTAAGATTCGAAATACATGTTGTTGCAAATATCATGTTGAGTTTTCAATGCATCATGAATTATTATAGTCCATTCATTCTACTTTGCATACTAATGAAATGCTAGAGGATTGTGGTGTAAGTGGTCTTCCCAAATCATCAAGAGACTTGCTAGATCAATTTTTATGTCATAGAGATGATGGTTGTTTATTTTATAAAAAAGATTGCTTAAATGCCAAGTGCTCAGAATGTGGTGGCTTTTCCAAGTTTAGAACATGTTTTCATGAGGGTTTGGAACACAATTTTGGAAAGACACTCATCCAAAAAAAGGTATATGAAACAGTGAAATATACATTGAAGAGTGGAGGTGAAGGCTGTAGATGTGAGTTAGTTACAAATGAATACAATGTTGCTGATTTTATCTCAGATTTCAAGACAAATCTTTTTTACAAGTATGCAAGGCATAGTCACAGGTCTCAATGGTTGGATCAACAATTCAGGACATGTAAGGACACTTTCCCCATTGGAACTATTATATCCATTGTAGACTTTGCAGAGAACTATACATTGCAGCCCCAAAATGAGACTCAAGCTCAATATTACAATTCCATTCAGGTTGCTATTTTTGTACACATCACATATAGACATTCCCTTGATAGCACAAAAGATGAGCAAAAGAGAATCAAAGAGTACCATTTTTATATGAGTGACAATAAGTCTCACTCTCATGAGTTTGTTCAACATTGTTTCCAGAACTATTTTGACTTCTTGCAGGAAAATGGTATTGCTATGGATAGGCATCTCATTTGGTGGGATAATTGCACTGGTCAATTTAAGAATGCCAGAATGTTTTATTGGTTGTGTATAATGCATGTGGAGAGAGTTGTACCTCATATTTGGAGTTTTTTTGAGTCAGGTCATGGCAAAGGGGAGCATGACGGAGCAGGTGCGTGTGTGAAGAGAGCTCTAGTTAAGGAGCAATTGAGGATTTTAGGTATTCTACTTCTTGATGATCATTCTATTGTTGATTGGTGTACGTTAGCATTGTCACAGGGGGGGACTCTTGATTCTACAATCCATAGATTCTTTTGGTTGGTTGAGGAGGGAACTATAGGAGATAGATTGGATTGTCAAATAGTGAAAGAATCTTCAAAAATGCATTCATTTCAAAGCTCCAATAGTAGTACATGGACCATTTGGACACAACAGTTGGCTTGTTTTTGCCCCATGTGTTTTTAGTATGATTGGGATCATTGCGAGTCAAGTGAGTGGTTGGATACATGGGTTGCATAGTATCTGACTCCTTTATCTTTGACACTCTCTATAAGAAATGATGACATGAACACTTTAGTTGACTATGACCATCTTTCAGATCTTCTGAAGCTAGGAGATGTTTTTCCATTGGTTGCACTATAGGGGAATGATGAGAGGTCAGATTATTGGTTAGCACATTGTGTACAAGGTAAAAAAAAGCTTGTACAACCGATGACAGATGGTGATGGGTTCACATATCCTACTGGTTTAGTTGTTGTTGTGGGAACATGGCTATGAACATACATGATTAGAAAGAATGGAGTTCCCACATTTGAAGACTGTGAGAAGCGCAAAACTATTCTCATGTATTCACACCTTGTTATAGAAACAAATGTCAAGTTGTCAAAGCATCAAGGAAGACCAAAGACAAAAGAACTTTCAACTATTACTACTGCTGATCATGAAGCACTATTAGAGACCCTGAAGCAAAGAGATGACCCTTCAGGAACACTTGACTAGGTAATAAGTTAACTTAGTGCATTATTTTCTAAGTTCATTAAGCTTAATTTCAATACATTAATTTGACCTTTCTTAGATTGTATTTTGAGTCAATAAACTTGGTTTTGTATGTGGATTGTAACTTGTGCAGGAGCACCTATGAAGATGCCTATGGTCACCATGGATCTAATCAGAGATAGGAGGACAAAAGGATCCTTAATGGTTAATTGAGATCTTTTGAAGCCTATAATGGAAATTTGTAACAATCAATTTGATTTAAAAGCTAAATGTCCTAAAACTCTTCATAAGGACTTATGACCAAAATCATGTATGGGTGGCCAATAGTGCCAAGAAGAGATCTTACATGTCATATAATTATGTCATTTGCATGGTTTGAATTCTTACATGTTTGATTGTTGTTTCTAATGCTTTAAGGATACTATTTTTTATCATTTCAAACAATCTATAAAAGTTAAACTTCAAACATAAAAAGCTCCACAGTTCAAATTTCACAAGCTTAATCATGATTAATTTCACAGTTCAAATTTCAAACATACCACTAACAGTCAGATGAAAGTAGCATGTATCTCAGACCTCATGAGAGGTATCAAAAAACCATCAGGTGCTATGGGATCATGTTTTTGAGGTCTATAATAACCTCTCTCAGTTTTGGGCAATTCAACTTCATTTGCATTTGGCAAGGTGATCTCAGTCGATGCCAAAACTTGTAGTGAGGGTCAGTTGAAAGTGGCTCAGCAGTGTATCTTTCAAATTGTCTGACCTAGCATCGAACTATCTACTCCATTAGCTCTGGTTGGCTGGGTAAATGCCAGTGACAACCCCTTTCTACCCACAGAGTCAACGGAATGCTCGCAACCACGCTCGACCCAAGTGACCCCAAGGTACACTAAGCATGATTGGGCAGCGATCTTCCAGGGCTCGTATCTCGGACCTCATGAGAGGTATTGAAAAATTGCTAGGTGCTACAAGATCATGTTTTCAAGGTCTACAATAACCTCTCTCAGTTTTGGGTGATTCAACTTTTTTGGCATTTGGCAAGGCGACGTCAGTCGATGCCAAAACTTGCAGTGAGGGTCAGTTGAAAGTGGCTCAGCAGCATATCTTTCAAACCATCTAACTTGGCATCGAACCATCTACTCCATTAGCTCTGGTTGGCCAGATAAACACTAGTGACAACCCCATTCTACCCACAGAGTCACCGAAATGCTCGCGACCATGCTCGACCCAAGTGACCCCAAGGTGCACTAAGCACGATTGGGCAGCGATCTTCTGGGGCTCATATCTTGGACCTTGTGAGAGGTATTGACAAACTATTAGGTGCTACAAGATCATGTTTTTGAGTTCTACAATAACCTCTCTCAATTTTGGGTGATTCGACTTTGTTTGCATTTGGCAAGGCGATCTCAATCGATGCCAAAACTTGTAGTGAGGGTTAGTTGAGAGTGGCTCAGCAGTGTATCTTTCAAACCGTCTGACCTAGCATTGAACTATCTACTCCATCAGCTCTAGTTGGCCAATTAAATGCTAGTTATAACCCCATTCTACCCACAGAGTCACTGAAACACTCCCGACCATGCTCGACCCAAGTGACCCCAAGGTGCACTAAGCACGATTGGGTAGCGATCTTCCAGGGCTCGTATCTCAGACTTTGTTAGAGGTACTAAACAACCATTAGGTGCTATGGGATTTTGTTTTTGAGGTCTACAATAACCTCTCTCAGTTTTGGGTGATTCAACTTTTTTGGCATTTGGCAAGGCGACGTCAGTCGATGCCAAAACTTGCAGTGAGGGTCAGTTGAAAGTGGCTCAGCAGCATATCTTTCAAACCATCTAACTTGGCATCGAACCATCTACTCCATTAGCTCTGGTTGGCCAGATAAACACTAGTGACAACCCCATTCTACCCACAGAGTCACCGAAATGCTCGCGACCATGCTCGACCCAAGTGACCCCAAGGTGCACTAAGCACGATTGGGCAGCGATCTTCTGGGGCTCATATCTTGGACCTTGTGAGAGGTATTGACAAACTATTAGGTGCTACAAGATCATGTTTTTGAGTTCTACAATAACCTCTCTTAATTTTGGGTGATTCGACTTTGTTTGCATTTGGCAAGGCGATCTCAATCGATGCCAAAACTTGTAGTGAGGGTTAGTTGAGAGTGGCTCAGCAGTGTATCTTTCAAACCGTCTGACCTAGCATTGAACTATCTACTCCATCAGCTCTAGTTGGCCAATTAAATGCTAGTTATAACCCCATTCTACCCACAGAGTCACTGAAACACTCCCGACCATGCTCGACCCAAGTGACCCCAAGGTGCACTAAGCACGATTGGGTAGCGATCTTCCAGGGCTCGTATCTCAGACTTTGTTAGAGGTACTAAACAACCATTAGGTGCTATGGGATTTTGTTTTTGAGGTCTACAATAACCTCTCTCAGTTTTGGGTGATTCAACTTTTTTGGCATTTGGCAAGGCGACGTCAGTCGATGCCAAAACTTGCAGTGAGGGTCAGTTGAAAGTGGCTCAGCAGCATATCTTTCAAACCATCTAACTTGGCATCGAACCATCTACTCCATTAGCTCTGGTTGGCCAGATAAACACTAGTGACAACCCCATTCTACCCACAGAGTCACCGAAATGCTCGCGACCATGCTCGACCCAAGTGACCCCAAGGTGCACTAAGCACGATTGGGCAGCGATCTTCTGGGGCTCATATCTTGGACCTTGTGAGAGGTATTGACAAACTATTAGGTGCTACAAGATCATGTTTTTGAGTTCTACAATAACCTCTCTCAATTTTGGGTGATTTGACTTTGTTTGCATTTGGCAAGGCGATCTCAATCGATGCCAAAACTTGTAGTGAGGGTTAGTTGAGAGTGGCTCAGCAGCGTATCTTTCAAGCTGTCTGACCTAGCATTGAACTATCTACTCCATCAGCTCTAGTTGGCCAATTAAATGCTATTTACAACCCCATTCTACCCACAGAGTCACTGGAACACTCCCGACCATGCTCGACCCGAGTGACCCCAAGGTGCACTAAGCACGATTGGGTAGCGATCTTCCAGGGCTCGTATCTCAGACTTTGTGAGAGGTACTAAACAACCATTAGGTGCTATGGGATTTTGTTTTTGAGGTCTACAATAACCTCTCTCAGTTTTGGGTGATTCAACTTCATTTGCATTTGGCAAGGCGATCTCATTCGATGCCAAAACTTGCAGTGAGGGTCAGTTGAAAGTGGCTCAGTAGCATATCTTTCAAACCGTCTGACCTAGCATCAAACCATCTACTCCATGGGCTCTGGTTGGCTAGGTAAATTCTAGTGACAACCCCATTCTTCCCACAGAGTCACCGGAATGCTCGTGACCACGCTCGACCAAAGTGACCCCAAGGTGCACTAAGCATGATTGGGCAACAATCTTCTAGGGCTCGTATCTCAGACCTAGTGATAGGTATCAACAAACCATTAGGTGCTATGAGATCATGTTTTTGAGGTCTATAATAACCTCTCTCAATTTTGGGCAATTCAACTTCATTTGCATTTGGCAAGGCGATCTCAGTTGATGCCAAAACTTGTAGTGAGGGTCAGTTGAAAGTGGCTCAGCAGCGCATCTTTCAAACTATTCAACCTGGCATCAAACTATCTACTCCATTGGCTCTGGTTGGCTGGGTAAATGCTAGTGACAACCCTGTTCTACCCACAGAGTCACCGGAACCCTTGCGACCACGCTCGACCTAAGTGACCCCAAGGTGCACTAAGCACGATTGGGCAGCGATCTTCCAGGGCTTATATCTCGGACCTCGTGAGAGGTATTGACAAACTACTAGGTGCTACAAGATCATGTTTTTGAGTTCTTCAATAACCTCTCTCGCTTTTGGGTGATTTGACTTCATTTGCATTTGGCAAGGTGATCTCAGTCGATGTCAAAACTTGCAGTGAGGGTCAGTTGAAAGTGGCTCAGCAGCGTATCTTTCAAACCATCTAACCTGGCATCAAACCATCTACTCCATCAGCTTTGGTTGGCTAGGTAAATGCTAGTGACAACCCCATTCTTCCCACAGAGTCACCAGAACACTCGCGACCATGCTTGACCCAAGTGACCCCAAGGTGCACTAAGCATGATTGGGCAGTGATCTTCTGGGGCTCATATCTTGGACCTCATGAGAGGTATTGAAAAACCATTAGGTGCTACAAGATCATGTTTTTGAGGTCTATAATAACCTCTCTCAATTTTGGGTGATTTGACTTCGTTTGCATTTGGCAAGGCGATCTTAGTCGATGCCAAAACTTGCAGTGAGGGTTAGTTGAAAGTGGCTCAGCAGCATATCTTTCAAACCATCTGACCTGGCATCAAACCATCTACTCCATTAGCTCTGATTGGCCAGGTAAACACTAGTGACAACCTCATTCTTCCCACAGAGTCACCAGAACGCTCGCGATCACGGTCTACCCAAGTGACTCCAAGGTGCACTAAGCATGATTGGGAAGTGATCTTTTGGGGCTCATATCTTAGACCTCATGAGAGGTATCAACAAACTATTAGGTGCTACAAGATCATTCTTTTGAGGTCTACAATAACCTCTCTCAGTTTTGGGTGATTTGACTTCATTTGCATTTGGCAAGGTGATCTCAGTCGATGCCAAAACTTGCAGTGAGGGTCAGTTGAAAGTGGCTCAGTAGCGTATCTTTCAAACCATGTGACCTGGCATCAAATCATCTACTCCATCAGCTTTGGTTGGCCAGGTAAACACTAGTGACAACCTCATTCTATTCTGCAATCATTTGAAATGGAGGAAATAAATGAAATTAGCCAACGGAGTACGAAGGAAGTCATGATACCTTGTTTCCCCGTCACAATGAAAGTGAAATATTTTACAATACATTAATCCAATTTGGTATCAAGACTATGCCTATTATTGTAGGACCATTGACATACTTGTTATCCAAGCCTACAAAGGGAGTTGTCAAAATATTCGATCTCCTCTTTCTCCTCGATACAATTCTTCTTGTCTAAAAAGAGGTTGGGTGGATATATGGTTCAGTTACAAAGGACATTTTGACTACTTTCAAAATGCATTATCATGGATGCTGTTCTATATATTGTGTGCCCCCTAGGCCAGCTTTCATGGGGTCTGCTCCAATTAACCTTTCAGATTAGCTTAATCAAGTTGTACATTGGGCTCGTGGATCAGTAGAAATTTTTTTGAGTAGACATTGTCCTATTTGGTATGGTTATGAAGGTACACTAAAATGGTTGGAGAGGCTATCAATGCCACTATCTATCCAAGGACATGCCATCATCCTCGGGGTCGGTTATAATTTTAACTATCGAGTCCCATAAAAATTGTGACTTGGAAGCATAGACAGTATATGTAAACTATTCAACAGAATGCCTGCAAGCAGAGCATGACATATGAAATTACAGATAGGAGCAGTAGAACTAGTAAAAGGTATCCAAAAATGAAGTTTCCAAAGCTTTGTTAGGTTAGACTAGTCGATGACAATGAGAATTTGTTTTGCACATCGATAGTATTGGCATTCAAGAACATGATAATCTATAACGCAATTTCAATATTAAGACATTATCATTTCCTAAGAATACCCCAACACCGAATGTCAAGGAGGACCTGACATCTTCCCTGATGGACAAAACCTTGTTTCATGCTTGGTTGTTCAATTCATAGAGGTCTGGGACTATATCAGTGGGAAACTTAAGAGCAATTTTCAATACCAAGCTGATGATGCCTTCATGATGCATGATAATGTAGTTCTTTGTGTTGACATCAGTCATGATTCAGAGATGTTGGCTCAGGTTCATAGGGTGGGAAAATTGAGGAGGACATGCTTCAAAAAAATGTTTCTTGGTGTCACTTGCATGAAGCGGTATGTTTGTGGAGAGCCAAAAATGACACACTCTAGTTATAGCACCAAGCATCCAATCAAAACATAGAGGCATTAACACTTGTGTTGCAATAAGATCCAGATGGCACTATTCTATAGGAATAGATCCATTTTGAAAGATGTAGAGCACCAAGTAACATGGACTTTCATAACAAAATATTACTAAGGCACTCACAAAGGGAGACTTTAATGTATTCAAGAATGAAGATGTGGATAGACACGTCCTCAAGAATTAGTTATTATAACAGGAAAGAAACTGACCGAAAGGGGAAAATAAGTAAGGCTCATAGAGGAGATTTTGGGGGTTCCAGATTTGGCCTAACCCAAGAGAGTTTGTGCCAGGGGAGGGATAGATTAGGATTTTTATTGTAATGTAGGGAAAGAGGGATTTTATTTTCAGATAATGATTAATGTATAGGAACATTAGAATCTTTGTTGTTTTGCTGTGTTCAAAGAAGGATATGTCAACATATTAAAACTTTGATTTTAGATGCTCACTTTCTAATTGATATTCATCTTTGAATGATATTGGTTTGTTTTGAATGCATATTTGTTACATTTGATCATCAGTACGATCATCTGTGGACTTTATGCTATAGTTTTTCATGTATTCGGAAAGAACCATTCGTCTTTCTCTCTTAGTTTCTTTTTGTAATGCATTGTTTAGGAAAATGAAATTTGTAGCATTTATTGTCCTTTTCTTTTCAGTAAATTAGTCCCTTCACATCTATCTCATGTTTACGAATAGATGTTTGTAAGCCTTTATTGCTTTCAGGTTAAAACCATTATCATTTATAGTTTAGTTGATTCATTGTAAATCCTACACGGGGAGCTGTACCTAGATAATTCAAAGGGCACTTACGCTTCTCAATAGCAAAGTGACCCAACTGTTGGTGTTGGTTGAGTCTTTTTGTTTGGGCTTTAAGGGTCATTTTGTAAGCATTTCTTTGGAAGACAAATATGTTCACCAACAGGAAGTTAAACCTCAAACATAATAAGATCCCTGAATAGGGTATTCCAGAGTAAAGAAAAACAAATGCAACTTCAACAAGATATAATTTAAATCATAATGATAATCATAGTCAAGATATAACTTCACCATTCAATTCCATAAACATGAATAATAAATATGTATATACAAAAGATGATGCAAATATAACATATAAATGAACATGTTCTATATATGTATCAAATGTATCAAAAGTATGTCCATAGACAAATATGGCACATGCCATTTCAAAATGTCTACAAAATCAATGTTTTAAGGTGTACAATGTGGCATATATGTCATCTCAAAATGTGCCAAGTGTCATCTCTAAATGGCCACAAAACTAAAACTACATCTTATGTTGTAGGGGGATCATCAAAATGTAGCCTCTTTGAAGAAGTGTTCAGCTCTGATTGATCCTGCATAAAAAATGAGTTCAAACAAAAGTTAGATTGCTTACTTTATATGATATATATATATATATATAATTCATAATTTTCAAACACTAATTTAATTAAAATTATAACTGAATACAAATAAATTTGTACCTGGTCTCTCGATCGCCTACCATGATCAGGTGTCCTAGCATAAGCCCTAGGTAGCGAAGGGACCATGCCAACAATACCAACTCTGACCTATAAATATATATTTGCAATAATGAGATTAGTAGAGTGGTGCAACATAGAGTAATAAATCTACAAAATAGGATGATAGCATAATAAAATTACAAATTGATTGAACTAAAATTAGAACTTACATCTGGTAATCCCTCCTCTAGAATAGTGGGCTGGGTCAACAAAGAAATGAAAGATTCTCATGGGCCCTTCCTCACAGTTGGAGTAACCTATGAGAGTAAAAAGATTGTCAATTATATATCAGTGTACTTCATCATAGCAACCCTAGTTACAAAATACAAATCACAATATGTAAAAGTCTACGTACAATAGGGCTATCACTTTGAATCGAGACGCTTGTAACCCTATGCCACCGAACCAATGTCGGGACATCATCAATAACCACACCCTATACAATAAAGTGCAAGTAAAATATTTATTACTACACACAAGTGGCATACATATGCATGCATAATTAATCTTAAACAATTAACTACCTTTCCTTTGTTGACACCTGATGAAGGAACCCCCTCATGCCCCCCACTAACATCAGCTGTAGCCTACAAGAACACAATAAGATGACAATATATATTAGTAAATGTATGAATTTTATTGCTCTAATTGATAGAGATTTAAGCATGTACACCAAATGATATAAAAAAAAACTAATGGGTACATAATTTATAATATACCGTATAGTCATTAAGGCCAAATGAAATGGCCGAAAGTGTGGACTCATCCACCTGTCTCACCTCCTCCTATGTCATCGACTGAACATAAATGGAAAAAATATATATACATAAGTGCATGCAATCATTAAAACTAATCTAAATAAATAAATTATTTTTAAATTAATTAAGTCATGTGACAAATTTATTTATAATTTTTACTCTTACTATATCAACAGGAGTCAATGGCTCTACGTGCACCTCCTAAGCACTCTCATGAGATGTAGATGCTCCATGAGGTGTTGCAGCCTCTGCAATAGCCTCTCCTGTATCCCCCTCATCAATATCATGAAACTGATATATATCAGAATCAGTAAGTGATCCGAGGCACATATGGGGCTCATATACATGTGAACTCTGATGAGATGTCGATGCACCGACATCATCCACAGGAGGCAACATTGACCTAGTCTATGTGATCAAATGATCACTCAGTAAATGAATGGCCCTAATAGTCTATTCAATAGCCTCTCTAATGATATCGGGATGCTACACTGGAGGAGGGGGTGTGACATCAGTGGGGGGGACAAAGGTAGTGGCCTTTCGATGCTAGGAAGATGGCCTAGTTTGAGGAGCTCCTCTGCCTATGCCCATGTTGGGCCTCATACTCCAATAATCAACATGGTGACCAAGCAAAAACTCAGCATACAATTTTTTAAGGAAATAAAATGGGACCTCCAAATTGCTATGTGGTGGTTTATCAAAAACCATCCACCAGCGATCCCAAAATTTTGTGCGTGTTGCTTCATTTGTGCACCATTTTATTGATAATTTGGGCTTTTTGGGGTCAACTGGTATTCCGATTATAGGATCGACAAAAAGGATGGCTATATCTTCCTTACTTATATTAAGGGCCACAATCCCATCATGGTCAAGCCCATCATCAAATTGGGCGTGCATATCAACATGCCAATGAAGAGCAACATTATGTTGCTGCATGAGTGTGTCAATATTTCCAACAATTGTATTTAGTGTGGCAAGCATGGGACCTAATGTAGGTATATTTTGATACATGTTTTGGAAACCTCGTATTGTGTTCAAATTTTCTTCTATCAAATCTTGTAAAGATTTAGGGTTTAGATATGGGGGATTGTTTTTGAGATTATTATTTGGAGGGTTATTTTCTTCATTGTTGTCAGCCATGCCCGATTAAATAAAATAAAAATCTAAATTTCAAATATTATTACAAATATAAATAAAAAACCCTATTTAAAAAAAAACCCTACATTTAGAATGAAAATGAAATAAATTAATAAAAATATACAAATAACTACGTACCGAATATGCTCAGAGTTGAATTTGTTGTTTCCAATATCAGGTACCCGAAAATATATCGGGTATCAAAAAATTACGGATAGAAACTTGGAAAAAATCACCAAAGGAAATAAAGAAAAGGGCCCGCGGGTGTCAGATTTATGGCAAAGTTATCGGGTACCCGATTAGGCTTGTGCTTTGGTGGCAGGTTTTCCTAGGTGTACTAACACCCAGACCTACTAAAAAGTCAACAAGCACTTTCATGCACTTTTCAATGAGTGAAAAGTGAATTTTTTCACATCGCCACTTTTTGGCCCCTCATCTTCTTGCACATACCCTATGACATTTAAGACCTCTAAGATGTATTCTTAGGGATTGTAAATGGTCATAAAGGGTCATAAGGGGTCCTCAAACACAAAAACTAAGAAACATAATTATAGGCATCATGGTCACAATTTTTTGGAGACAACGTAATTGAGTTGTATACTCAGACGATGGAGAGAAACTCCTGCACCCTCGATTCCAAGTTGACTATATATGTTTTCTCATGAATACAATGTCCTCCAATAGATATGTTCAATTTGGAATTGGGGGTGTGGAAGTTTCTCTACACCGCTTGGGTACACAACTCAATTACATTGTCTCCAAAAGATTGTGACTATGATGCCTACAATTATGTTTCTTAGTTGTCGTGTTTATGTGCATGTTTTTTTATGTATTTTGGATAGTAAGTCTAATTTAATTTGTCTATGGACTAAGACCTTAAATCATGTAATGAGGATGCTTAGAACACTAGTATATGCAATTTTCATTATTTAATAATAAAAATCTATTAAAATGTTTATACCTTCTCCCATTTGCTGGTGTAATTCCTCTTTGAGTATCCCCTTTCTCCTTTGCATCCAAAATGAACTCATCAACTCGCACCAATAGAAATCACTAAATATTTCTCATTGATGAATTCATTGTTATCTCCATGAATTCACAACTGAATCCATATTCATTGCTTCCTCTATGAAGTCACCACTGCCTCCATACATTGCTCTTAAATTCGCTGCTTCCTCTAAGTTTGCTTAAGGCAGAGAATCAAGGTTTTGGGGGAGGGAAGCACGTTATGTTTTTGGTGCTTCTCTCCCTAGAATCCAACACCATATATATATGAATTGAATTATCTTCAAGAGGGTTGACCTGGTCTTATTAAATATATTTAATTTTAAAGCCAAGAGGCCGACCTTGGGCCCTTAACTAATTCAACCAACACACATATATAGATGAAATAATAATCTCCTTATTATTATAAATCACACAAGGGTATTTATTTGATTAGTTTGATCTTGGCCGAAAGGCTATAATTATTAACACTCTACACTGGTACTCAATCTGGCCTCCACTCCATATACGTCTGCTCAGAATCTAAAAACTCTCCATCATTGATTCCTATCATTTTTTTAGCATCTCGATGGACTGAGACCTTAAATTATTGAGCTTCTCTTTGTTTTGAGAATAGTTAAAAATTCTCTACTTAATAGGGCCAACCACGTGAAGGTGGAAGCTCATCTGGCCCCTCCTAGGAGCCTCTTATGACCCTTTACGACATTTTAAGACCTCTAAGATGTATTCTTAGGGATCATAAATGGTGATAAAGGGTCAAAAAGGGTCCTAGGACACAACAACTAAGAAACATAAATGTAGGCATCATGGTCATAATTGTTTGGAGACACAACATAATTGAATGCTATACCTAGACAATGCAACACAACCACTACTCCTGCAGTTCTAAGTTGACACCGTGGGATCCAAAAACCAAAGATAAGGAATCTATATATGGTTTTTGGATCCCACAGTGTCAACTTAGAACTGGAGGAGTAGTGGTTGTGTTGCATTTTTTGGGTATAGCATTCAATTATGTTGTGTCTCCAAACAATTGTGACAATGATACCTACATTTATGTTTCTCAACTATTGTGATACCTATATTTATGTTTTTGTCATTACTATCTTCTCTATTGATCAGACCTCCACTGCAATTTCTCTAATGAAAATTTCCAAATTCACTGTTTGGTATTCCTTCATCTCCCCTCAACTCCATCACTTATGTTTACAAATTAAGTTCCAAGAATCATAATGGCGCCTCTCATCATCACAACTAATCCATGCTCAAACTTCAGCAAGACTTCATACCACGCATGTTCATAGATTACGTTCAATGCATTATTTACGTTCGTAAATCAATGTTGCATACAAATCTATGGACGATGCTTGGTATGAAGCCATGCTCAAGCTTAAAAATGATAGTCAATCCATAGTCAAGGTCAAAGAAAAAATAGAACAACCAAGAAAACACTATACGTTAAATCATGTGATTGATAGCAGATTGGGGCTCACCTGAGCCATAAACATGAAGAATTATTCTAAAAAAAGATGTAAACCATATATATGCAAACTTGAGGCAAAGAGAAGTTACGTCATATCTATATTAAAATATTAGTTACAATATGAAAATACTAAACTAACTAATTCCTGAGTTCATCTCTGCATATGGTCGCAACAAAGATATGTGATTACAATATAGAGAAGGTAGCGTAAAAATATAATTTTAGAATTTGCCCTAGCTTGACATGTTTTGCACTCAAATCCTTCATCACCAATAAGTGGAGATGGGTGGCTAGATGCAGATGAGTTGTCATTGACCCAACTAAAGTATCCGTAGCCATTATTTCCCTGTGATGCCCAGTCTACATTAGTTCTTATATTATAATGAGTAGTATTTACATTAGAAACATTAAATATATACACATCAGCAACCTTTTCTCTATTTGGGCAGCACCAAAATTGTCATCCAGGGTTGTTCGGTGTCCATAAAGTCTTCAACACACACTGCCCACCACCACATCAATAGATTGGCACATTGACAAGAGTCATCGAGCCTATATATCAATAATGCACCACACCATCATTACTACATTTATTATTTTTTTATGAAATACACCAAGGAGTACCATCAGAAATATTAACCATTTACAATAATGAAAAGTAAACCTAAATCAAATAGCTCATTTTTTTATCAGCATGTGTAGTCTCTGTGTATATGAAAAATGAAAGAAATATGAAGCTGAAATAAAATAGTGAACAAAATAGTATTCCACATAGACTAAATGAAATATATCATCAAAAGAAGGTGACAAAATCCTGTCATGAAGCACAGACATAGGAAATCAAAAAGGGACAAAAGACAAGAAATAAGAAAAATCATTACGACTATAGAAAAATCATTTATACTATAAGCAAAAAAAGAAACACTCTTTGTCAACAATTTTCAAAATCATTAGGACTATAGAAAAATCAAGTTCTATAAATGGATGGTTCTGATATTGCTTTGCCATTACAACAATTGAGCATTCATCATTTGGTACTTCTTGGTGTATTCCATTTAATTTTTTCAGTTGTCATGTTTATGTGCATGTTCTTTAGGTGTTTGGCTTCTCTCCCTCGCAAGGGATGCGTCGATAGGTAATTGATTTGAAAGCATAATGATTTGACAGTCCTTTTTCAGGATAGGCATAATCATCCCGCCAACCTTAATTAGCAACATTTGTGATATATGTCAAGTACTTATAATCAGCATACCCAAAAAATAGAGACTTAGTAGTAAAAGCATGTCCTTTGGTTTACTAGTTTACTTATAATCAGTATGTCCTTTGGTTTACTAGCTTAATCTGGTTTTAAAATGGTTTGTTTCATGTTTGAATGTACCATTGAATGAAGCTTGGCTATATTAAGTACAATCTTAAGACTCATGACTCTTCAAATTGTCTTGTTTCCTTCAGAACTCCAAACATGTGTACTTTGACTAGCCCTCCTACAAATGGACTTGTGATGATTTTCACAATAGTACATGTGTAGGAGGACTACTCAAAGTACTTCTTAGGAAAATCTGAATGTTCATCACCTGTGCATACAAGAGTTGATCATAGAAGGTATATGCATAGGTGAAACACATGCATATTTGACCAAGCAATACTGGGAGCTAGACCCAGCAGAAAATAAATTTGTGGTGACTTTCACAATAGTACATGTGTTGCTAGGTAAGCTCCCAATAACGCTTAGACAAATATGCATGTGCATCACCTATGCATATGAAGTGGCTCTAATGGAAGATACAATCACTAAATTTTGCATTATAAGTGCCTCTCAAACCTCTCCAAACATGTAAGATTGTCTTTAAATACTTTATTGATCTCTTCTAAACATTAACCAAATCAAACCTACATTTCAATCGACACACAATAACCCCAAAATGAAGGGTTTTGTATCCTTTAATGAATCCTAGACACTGGTAACGCATGGAGAGTCAAACCAGTAGTCTCCAAAGAATTCAATAAGTGATTGGATTGTATTTAATACATGCCAAAGGACCAAATGTATGAAATTGTCAATCACATAGCATTTCATTGTTGTATGAGTGGATTATGTAGGAACAGTTAACATTAAACAAGGAGCAAACTCCTCAACACATCTTGGAAACCATTGAATTCAACAATAAATGAAACCTTACACCAACACTATTCCTTCCATTCACTTCTACCAATAATAAAGCATTTAATCCATTCAACATTACATATAATCATTAGACAGTTACATTTTCTGACTATGTAGAGGAACAGTCACGACCAAAATGATCAAAAATACTTTCACCCTTGCACAAGCTATTCCAAACTTCAAGTAAAATGAGCAATATGCTATATCAAATCATTCATATTCATAGTAACCATTCAAAGGATCATTTTGTTAATGAACCCTCTGATTGTACCCCTACGACAGAGAAAGGAAACCTCAAAATAGAGAAAGGAAACTTAGTAAAACCAGTCTATGTCACTATTTGTGAGGGTACAGTCATGATAAGTGCCTCTTAAACCTCTCCAAACATGTAAGAATGTCTTTAAATATCTCTTCTAAACATTAATGCATGGACAATCAAACCAGTAGTCTCCAAAGCATTCAATAAGTGAATGTGAATGTTTGAAAACTTTCCTCTCAACTTCCCCAACCACTCCTAATTGGTTAGAGGGATTAGTTGAGTGTTTAGACACTCAAACTTCTTAAACATACTTTATCAGATATGATGAATTGTAATATCAACAAACATGAATCCAAACATTTGAAAATAGTGAATCGATACCCTTGAGCACAAGCACCAATAACATCAAATAATGGAGATAAAGCATGGGCTAGGGCACGACACCTGTAGAATGCGGTCATTTTAGTGAGCATTCATGATCAAATAAAATGCAATGAATTTGAAATTTGTTGTTGAATATGATGCCAAAGGCTCGAAAGACATTGCCCATCAAAGATACCAATCAAAGATGAAGAAATCACATACCTTCTCTCACGCTCAGCTTGCACGAATGAAGATTTGATAGCCAAATCTTCCTTGTACCACACAAAGAACATGCCATTGGTTTAGTTTAGCATGTTATTATCATATTAGATAAAGTATATTTAAGAATTGTTGGTAAGGATAGGAATAGTGGAGATTCTAGAAATATCCCTCTAACCGATTAGGAGTGGTTTGGGAAGTTGAGAGGAAAGTTTTCAAACATTCATATTCACTTATTGAATGCTTTGGAGACTACTGGTTTGTCTGTGCATGCATTACCAGTGACTGAGATTCATTAAAGGATACAAAACCCTTCATTTTGGGTTATTGTGTGTGGATTCATCCACTTTAGCCAAGAAGATCAAGAAGATGGGGCAGGATGACATTGTGGTAGAAGAAGTATTTAAAGAAGCAACAAGAAGCAATAGAAAAAATTTTAGTAGTTTGGAACAACATTTGAGAATCCATGAATGGTATGGGTAAGGTGACCTTCATTCTTGGCCGTGACTTCAATGAAACATTGGATATGGCTGATAAGAAGAAGGGTCACTTGTTGATAGTGTTCCTTGAGGGAAGGGGGATTGTGAAAGACTTGTTATCATTGTATTGTATATTTCCAATATGTTTGGATGCAGGGTAGACCAGGAGAATGAAGGATCACTCACTGATTGCATGATAACCCAATTTTGAAGGGTCACTGGTTGAGGGGACAGTCAAGGTCCAGATGTTGATAGTAATTTTTTGAGGGAAGGGGGATTGTAAAAGACTTGTTATCATTGTATTGTGTATTTCCAATATGTTTGGATGCAAGGCAGCCCAAGAGAATGAAGGATCACTCACTGATTGCATGATAACCTAGTTTTGAAGGGTCACTAGTTGAGGGGATAGTCAAGGTCTGGATGTTGATAGTGTTCCTTGAGGGAAGGGGGATTGTGAAAGGATTTTTATCATTGTATTGTGTATTTCCAATATGTTTGGATGCAGGGCAGACCAAGAGAATGAAGGATCACTCACTAATTGCATGATAAGCCAGTTTTGAAGGGTCACTGGAAGAGAGGGGAATGAAGGATCACTCACTGATTGCATGATAACCCCACCAAGAATTCTTTCCTTTAAGTTTCCACAATATCTCAAAATATGATCATTATTCTTTACTTTCTTCTATATGCTATTCTTTCTATGGTTTTGTTATCTCAGAAATATATCAAAAACATTGTAGATGTGCATATAAAAGTAAAATATTGTCCTTCAATTGTTCCACATTGAAGCATTTCCTCTTGGGAGTATTCTCTTTGTTTGTACAATATCTATCAAAAATGCTTCCCATATTTCCTACAACTATGAAAGGAATAGTGTTGGTGTTATGTTTCATTTATTATTGAATTCAATGGTTTCCAAGATGTGTTGAGGAGTTTGCTCCTTGTTTAATGTTAATTGTTCCTGCACAATCCACTCATAAAATGGTGAAATGCTATGTAGAAGGGATGGTTGATAGTGTTCCTTGGGGAAAGGGGGATTGTGAAAGACTTGTTATCATTGTATTGTATATTTCCAATATTTTTGGATGTAGGGTAGACCAAGAGAATGAAGGATCACTCACTGATTGCATGATAACCCAATTTTGAAGGGTCACTAGTTGAGGGGACAGTCAAGGTCTAGATGATTGGGCCATTGGAGGACCCTAGTTCTTTATATTAATTTCTATTCAAATTGGATGCATGGATTTCTTGTGAATTATTGGCTACTATGTATCCTGCAACTGGATCCGTAAATCTGCATATACTTCTCTAGGGTTGTAAGCCACTTAGGGATCAAAATAGAGAAACTAAATAAAAATCATTCTTTGTCCTATTTCCTTTTAACAAAGTCTCAACTATCAATGATACAATACATTTGATACCCTAAGCTATCAATACAAATGGCACCTAGCTAGAAGCTTACGGGTTGTCCATTTGATAACCGTAGTCAACATTTCAATAAAATGGATATCCTTGAGCACAAGCACCAATAACATCAAATAATGGAGTTAAAGCACAGGCTAGGGCATGGCACCAGTAGAATGTGGTCATTTTAGTGAGAGTAATATATAATGTCATCATTAAACACATATACCAGTAAGATCAACAAACGTGAATAAAAACATTTGAATACAGTGAATTGATATCCTTGAGCACAAGCACCAATAACATCAAATAATAGAGATAAAGCACTGGCTAGGGCAGGACACCAGTAGAATGCGGTCATTTCAAAGAGAAAATCCCTCAACAATGAAATGAAATGCATTCAAATATGATGCCAGAGGCTTGAAAGATGAAGAAATCACATACCTTCTCCCGTGCTCAGCTGTCGCTCCTTTTCTCTCGCTCTCCAATCAAAATAAAAATGATGAGGTTGTTTCACTTTTTTTTTTAATGTATACCCCAAATCTGTCAGAATTTCGATGGTCAATTAAACAACCATCGGAATACCGACATCATCAAGGCCTATTACAAAAAAAAACACCAAATTCATAAGAAAAAGTTACCCGTTGGAAACTTCTGTCGAAATTTCACCCCAAATGTAGTAGTGCAGGCTATCACTTCAAAATTTTAAACTCAAGCTCCACTAACAATCAGCATGTGCGCTCTTGCACAAAAGTTCCTATACACTCCAAAAGCTTAAGGCCAAAGGTGCATACTCTGAAGATGAGTATACCATCCACGTAGGGGTCTAGAGCTAAATTAGCTCCCCCTATGACCCTAAGGGCCATTCATGCAGATGTAGAGGGTGCATCCACTGGGGATGCATCCAATACATTCTCATCAGCTTTGTCCTTCTTTCCTTCTGACCAAATTAAGCTTCCATCTTCTGAGGCTTTCACAAACTTGACTTCTACTTCAGGATCCAATACTGGTTCTTTGGTCTTTTTAGGGCTTTGCATCCTTGATCTACAAAACTTTGAGATATGTCCATCCTTTTTACAGGAGTGAAAAATGATTGGAGGTCTATTATTCCTTGATGCATTGACATGTGTCACCATTTTACATGTTCTGGCTAAGTGACCATTATAGTTACATATATGACATGTAACATTCTAAGAACTTCTTACATTTGTCTGATTTTGTTTCATCCGATCATGTTGAGTCCTGTTCTTCTTACTAGTCTTGCAATTAATAGCTTTATGACCAAATCTATTGCATGAATAACAGTAACCATCAAAAGGTCTTACCTCTGTACAGTTCCTTGCAATATGTACATTCTTCTTACATGCAAAAAAAGTGTGTTCTCTAGGCTTGCACTCATTCTTAGGAGGACCACCATTGTCTTTGGTTTGATCTTCAGTCTTCTCAGTATCAATAGAGTCTTTTTATGTCTCCTTTCTTGCTCATATATTATCAATCCGATTTTGTGCTTCATTGTATCCAATACAGCTAGTGTCCCCTTTGACTCTTCTTGCATAGAACTGAGATTCTATCAAATCAAAATTGGTGTGCAATTTGTCAAAGTGATTCTTTTCTTCTTTCAATTGAGACTCCAAGCTTTCTTTGCAATTCCTTAGATCTAAGATTTCCATGTTTGCTTGCTTTAGTTCCTCATTGACTTGAAGGTTCTCCTTGACCTGTTCATTGTAGACATCTTGATTGTTCATCAGTTTGTCATCAAATTCTTAGAGCTGGCTCAATAGGGATGCATTTTCTTCATTCAACTTCTTGACTTTTTCTTCAAGATCACTGTTAGAGTGTCCTTTCAAATCCTTTCTTAGTCTTTTGATAACTAATTAAGCATCAGTGACTTTTTCTTTTAGTTCTTCAATTTCTCTTTCTGAATTATCTAGGTCCTCAAGAGCAGCTTCAAGATTCTTCTTCAGATGTCTCATTTATTCTTTGTCCATGATCTCCTCAAGTGGTTAAACTTATTTTGCTGAGGACCAGAGCTCTGATACCAATTGTTAGGAATAGGAACACTGAGAGGGGGGGTGAATCAGTGTTCACTATATTTTAACTTTTCACTTTAATCTTAATGCTGAATTATAAATGCTTAAGTACTGATTTAAACATTCACATAAACATGAAACATGAAATCAACACATGACACCAATGTGGTTACGGGGAAACCCAAATAGGTAAAAACCCCAGTGGGACTTGATACCCACTAATATTCTACACTAGTGTTTTGTGATCCTTGTTAGAAGATCCTTTACCCTGTTACAAGTAGCTTTACAATGGTTTAAGTACAGTAGACCTTGTTAAGGGTCGGACCCTATTAGGAGTCTTTTACAATGATCCCTATTAGAGCAGTGGACTCACTATCCTAGAGTTCACTTCTCAAATGGTGAAGGCTACAACCTTCTGATTTCAGATACACACTATACCTGTGTGTGTGCAAATTGTACCTGATCTGTAGACACACCACTTCAGTAAAACATTAGAGGTTAGCTATAATCAAAATCGTGCAAAATTGAAAACTATCTAACCAAGAGATTTACTGCCTTCTAGTAGGTGCGAGATTGATGTTCTCAGATTGTAATCAAGATCAGTGACCTAGACGACACCTAAATGAAGGATTTGAATGCAAAAGATGGATATGAAATTGAATGCAATTAATCTATATTTTTTATATTTTCTATGCAATAAGAATGATAAACTGATATGCTATAAATGCTATTGAAAACTGATATGAAATGAATGCTAAATGATCTAACAATGAAGATTCTAACAATGATATGAAAACTATGCAATTGAAATTGATCTCACAAAGCTTTGAATTCACAAGTTGATTCCTCAGCCTCCAATTCTCCAACGTGATTGTGCAAAAATATGAGATGAATTATGAAGAGCTGAGCCTTTAATTTATAGAAATCCAGGGCTTTGGAGGTGCATGGATAAAAGCCATAAATCACTCAAATAACTCAGCTTGATTTTTGAGTTATTTTTAAATAAAGGATAATTAACTCACAAAAACATGCAAAAGCACAGTTCAATTCGAATTAGAAGTTTAGATCAACTTTAAAACTCAAAAAGATGTTGAGTTTCAAAAAGCTAACAACTTGCATTGATTTTCCAATTTGAGTTTAACTGGTCTTTGAATGTGCACATGGATAATTATGATTTAATAAATAAATAAAGTGATTTATTCTCAACTTAACTGCTTTTAAAAATAAAACAATTGATTTAGGGGTTAATCAATTATTTAATCAGACTTTTATTAAAAACTATATTATTAAATAATGACAACATGCTTTAATTAATTAAATAAGAATTTAATCAATTAAAGATAGGAATTTTGATTTATTGTCAAAATTAAATAATACAATTAATAATAGATAGAATTAAATTTAATTAAATAATTAAGTGGCAAATACTAAATCTAATTAATTAAATATGAAAATATTCAATTAATCAAATTTTAGGATAAATGTGATTTATTGCCCAATAATCATTAAATTAAAGATAATTAAGATAATTAGGAATATTACTAGGAATATTCCCCGATGCAGAATTTAAGATAATCAATTAGGATTCGATGATGTTTAGATGTGCCTTAGGTTAGGACTTTGATGTCAATTTCATTCGAATTGTTGATATTGGAGGTTAATGAACATCTAGCCCATTTTTGGGGTATTACATTTTGCCCCTCTTTGAATTACTGTGCGAAGCGCAGTGGTTCAAAGATAGTCTATGTTTGATAGAGATATGAACCTGATTGAAAAGATAAACCGATCTCAAGATAAAAACCGATTGAAAGATATTGAGATAGGAGTTGATTGATATTGAATTTGATATGAAGATAATAGGTCCTGAATGACCAAAGATAATGTTCACTATAATAGCAAATGAACCTATGATTGCGAAAAAGTGTCAAAATACCTGATTCTGAACCTTAGGATTGATAAGAAGTGAGTGACCCGTTCTAGACTTGATTGTCTTAGCAGAACTAGCAGGTATCACATCCGAACCCTTCAGTTGCCGAAGAACCAAGGAAAGAACACTATGATCTGATGGTTGCAAAAACTGATACAGTTTACAAGATTAGGAGAATACCAGATTGATATGGATCTTGATGAATCTGATATGCCCCAAGTGATGATAGATTTGCCCCGAGAGATGAGGACTTTTGATGAATCAGTAACTAGACATGATTGTTTGTCTTGATCACTGATGAAAGATATTGATAGATTTGATTGACAGACTTTGAATTGATGTGCAATACCATGCCCCCTTCAGGATTAAAATTGAAATCTGACAAGAAAAAGTCAGCGTTGATAGTTCAGAAGCATGCTAATTGATTTGAAAAGTGGTTATACACGTCCGAGAATGCATTCTACATCATTTGGAGGTCCTGAAGACCAAGTTTGACTAGGTTAAACCATGAGTTGACCATGGTTGACCAAGTTGAAATTTTGATAGTTTAATGAAAGATAATCAGTTAAGTTGAATACTGGATTTTTGTGATGATTGAAGGTTGATTATGCAAGCAGTGAATAAGATAAATGATCTCAGATTTTGATTTTGATCCCGAAAAAGGATTCTACCTGCTATTTCATTGGATGGACCTTCGTGTGAGATTCAGCTCTTGTTAGACTTGAAGATGCAATTTGAAGAATCATTTAAGCATTGAAGTTTGTTTAATCATTGTGAGATCATGCAAACATGCAAAATGCAAAGAGACATGCAAAATGAAATGCAACCTAAGACCTAGGACCTAGTCACTGATCATATGTCGATTTGTTATCATCATTGAACTTTTAGGTAACCGGATAAATCAATACAATGCCCACTAGCCATGAAACCATAGACATATGAATATCGATTTGTATGTGCAAGAATCAATACAACACCCACTGGTTATACAACCATGGACATATGAATATTGATTTGTTTTCAGAATGTTGGATTAGATATAAGCACCAAGGCACAAATGCCAGGATGACCTAAATATCATGTTGATATAGCAATTTGTATAAGCATCAAAACATAAACGTCATGATGACCTGAATACGCCTTGCATTGCAAACACATCAAACAGTCAAGAGATCATTCTAAATCCAATGTGAATTACCCGTAGTGACCCTTTATCATTCACATCCTTAGGCAAGATCGTGTTTCACAGTAGGAGAAAGAATGCACTTCAAAAAGACAATAGTTAGATCAAACTTCCTTGAATTTTTTGGGTATCAATGGTTGAGGTATGCATGGCCATCCAATTTGAGATAGAGGCTCTTATAGTCGGACACCATTTTAATTCGAAATTTCCAAAGTTGTTAGATTTTCACATACAAGCAGAAAACAAAGAAAAGATTATGCCCCCAGTCATCACTCTCTAAATCCTATAAAGGACATCATCGAAGAGCTCGAAGGGACACAATATGCAAAAATCTCAATGCAAATCAGTAAGCATACAAGGAGATAAGAGCATGAAGCATAGATTGTTTTCAGTTTGAGTTTAATTGTGTTGTTGTAGATGCAAAATCCTTTCTGGAGACAAGACTGACTGACTGACTCACATGAAGCTTCAAAGGACTTTGACTAGATATGATCCATCTAAGATACATGGGAGACCATAGGATATGACATTGATTGCCCCCAAGTGTTAAACATTGATAGGATACAGACGCTTGAGCTGATTGGTGTACAGACCGACTTACTAAAAATTGGAAATTTTGAAACAAACCGGGAGATATGTACAAACTAAAGCAAGACTGAAAGCTGGGAAAGACCAAGATTGTGCTGATAGATGGAGCATTTGGAACAAGTGGCACCCATTTGCTGGGTTTTCACCATCTTGGTAGAGATTCTATTTTTGCTACAAAGGCGCCTGTTTCCAGGTTTTCACCAAGGCACTTTTTCTTTTTCTCATTTTTTTTTTTTTTTGTATGTTTGATATTTTTTTGATTTTTTTGTGAATCATCAAGGCACCTATTGCTAGGTTTTCACCAAGATGTTCATTTTTTCAGGACTTTTCTAATTTTTAAGATTTTTTTAGGACATTTACCAAGCACTGAATGCCTTAGGCATAGAATTTCTTCAGATGGAGAACATTGATTGGTTCTCGGAGCTGTTTTCCTTCAGTCATTGAGAGTTGATAGGCACCAGAGCTAAAAGTAGCAGTGATTACAAAGGGACCCAGCCAGTTGGGTTCAAACTTCCCCTTGCGTTCTCGATGGGATTGATTTTTAGGATTTTCTCTCAAGACTAGATCACCAACCTGAAATTCTCTTTGTCGAACTTTCTTGTTGTAGCCTCTAGACATTCTTTTCTGATACACTCTGAGATGATCATACGCTACTTGCCTATGATCATCTAGTAATTCCAGTTCTTGTAACCTAGACACTCTGTAGTCTTCATCAGTGACAAGTCCATGCATTCTGATTCTGAGTGATGGGATTTCAACCTCAATAGGTAGTACTACTTCAGACCCATAAACTAAAGTGAATGGTGTAGCCCCAGTAGGCATTCTGATACTAGTTCTATAGGCCCAGAGAGCTGGATTGATCATGAGATGCCAGCCTCTTCCTATTTTATTCACTGTTCTGTGCAAGATTTTCAAGAGATTTTTGTTTGAAGCTTCAGCTTGTCCATTCCCTTGAGGATAGTAGATAGATGACCAATGTTAAGTAATCTTGAATTTGGCACATAAGTCATCTAGGTCCTTGTTTTTGAATTGTCCCCCATTGTCTGTGACTATGGAATGAGGGATCCCATATCTGCAAATGATGTAGTTCAGGATGAACATAGAGATCTGTTTCCTTGTTGCTTGTGTTAGAGGAACTGCTTCTACCCATTTTGTAAAATAATCTATAGCTGTGATTATATGGGTATGTCCATTGGAAGAGTGCAGATGGATAGCACCTATGAGATCAAATGCCCATTGTTGAAAAGGCCATTGTGTAGTAAAGGGAATCAAATCTCTCCTGGGAGCATGAATCAAGTTGCCATGTACTTGACACTATTGATAGTTTTTAGCAAATTTAATAGCCTCTTTCTCCATTTCAGGCCAATAGTACCCAGCCCTAATAAGTTTTTGAGCTAACATTAAACCATTTGAGTGTGACCCACATATACCCTCATGGACTTCCTCTAATGCATGTTGAGACTCTTCCCATTCTAAACATCTAAGCAGTGTACCATCTAGACCTCATTTGTACAGATCATTACCAATGATGACATATCGGGATGCGGATTGGATAAGGTTTCATTTCTCAAAATGGTTAAAGGACTCGGGGATGATTTGGTCATGGAGATAGGAGAACAGATTTTTGTAGCGGGATGAATCATAACCTACAACGGTGCAGATCATGCGGGTTTCAGGGGAGTCATATGCAGGATAGGATAGGGCTTCCACTAGGAACTCATAGCGTAGCTCATGTTTGGGCTGTTGTAAGAGAGTAGATAGTGTCACCATTGCATCGGCAGCCTTATTCTCCATTTTGGGTATTTGCTCAAATGTGATAGAGATGAAGTATTTCTTTAAATCATCTACCATTCTCTTGTAAGGAATGAGCTTTTTATCTTTGGTTTGGTACACATCATTGACTTGATGGATAACCAATTGTGAGTCTCCATGGATGTGCATCTCTGTAACTCTCCACTGTATTTCCATTTTCATACCATTGAGAAGTGCCTCATATTCAGCAATATTGTTTGTGCAAGGAAACTTTAGTCTGAATGCTTTGGGTATCGAGTATCCTTGAGGAGTGATGAACAATATGCCTGCTCCAGATCCATTTTGTGTGTAGGAGCCATCAAAGAATAACTTCCATTCTCTAGAAGAGAAGTGCATGATAGAGGAATTGAGAAATTCCATTTGCATGGGTGTATCATCAAACAGTGGTGCTTTAGCTAATTGATTAGCAATGACCTATCCTTTGATAGCTTTTCTTTCAACATATTCAATGTCAAATTCGCTCAAGAGCATGACCCATTTAGCTAGTCTACCTGTGAGGCCAGCTTTGCTTAGTAGGTACTTCAGTGGATCAATCTTAGCTACCAAATGAGTGGTATGAGCTAACATGTAATGTCTCAGTTTCTGTGATGCAAAGATCATAGCAAGACAAGCTTTCTCAATCATAGAATAGTTCTTTTCATATGCCACCAATGTTCTGCTTATATAGTAGATGGCTCTTTCCTTTTTGTTCTCATCATGCTGTGCTAGCAATGCCCCCAGTGATGTATCTATTGCGGAGACATATAATATTAATGGCTTCCCATGAATAGGAGGCATTAAGATAGGAGGATTCGAGAGATAATTCTTGATATGATCAAAATTCTTTGCACAGTCTTCATTCCATGCAAAGGTCACACCTTTATGTAATGTCTTTGTGAAAGGCTGTGATATGTCCGCTAGCTGTGATATGAATCTTTTGATAGATTGAAATCTGCCTTGTAACATCCTCATTTGACTAATATTTGTGGGAGGTTGCATCTCTATTATAGCCTTGACTTTAGCTAGATCAACTTCAATGCCTTTCTTTGAAACTATGTATCCTAAGAGCTTTCAAGAAGTGACACCAAAAGCACACTTCTTAGGATTTAGTCGGAGACTAAACTTTTCCATTCTATCTAGGATCATGCTCAAGTCAGTTAGATGTTCAGTTCTGATCATTGATTTTGCCAAGGTATCATCAACATAGTCCTCCATTGTTCTATGCATCATATCATGAAAAATAGATGTCATTGCTCTTTGATATGTAGCTCTAGCATTTTTGAGTCCGAATGGCATAACATTCCAATAGAAGGTTCCCCACACACATGTGAATGCAATTTTCTCTTGGTCTTCTGGAGCAATTTTGATTTGGTTGTATCCAGAAAAACCATCCATAAGGGAATACATTTCATAGCCCGCAGTCATGTCCACTATCATATCAATGTTAGGTAGTGGAAATTCATCCTTAGGGCATGCTCTGTTCACATCTCTAAAGTCCGTGCACACTCTGATTGAACCATCTGGTTTTGAAATAGGTACAATGTTAGAGATCCACTCAGCATAGTCTATGACATGGATGAATCCAGCTTTGAGGAGTTTTTCTAGTTCTGCTTTGACTAAGAGTGCCACATGAGGATGCATCTTTCTCAATTTTTGTTTGACCGGTTTTACCCCAGGAGCAATGGATAGATGGTGCATAATGAGATTGGGATCCAATCCAAGCATATCTGAATATTTCCATGCAAAATTGATCTTTTTTTCTAATAAGAATGTAGTGACTTTCTGTTTCTCTTCTTCTGATAGAGATTGTGCTACATGTACCAATTGTGGTTCCTCTGTTGTACCCAAATTGATGGATTGAGTGGGCTCAATCAGAACTAGAGATCTATTCTGTAAATGACTCAGAAGGACATCAAATATCTCATCCTTAGGTGCCTCAGAGAGGTTTTCACCTTCATATACATCTTTTCTTTTTACTTTTGTAGGTTCTAAGACTGCCACAAAATGGTTTTCACCCTCAGAACTCTTTTTCTTTTTATTTTTATTTTTTTGACTAAGATATTTGATGTCCGACTCGGTCATGCTGATGCTCGGTTCGTTGATGGAAGTCCTCATAGGCTCGATTGGATTGAGGTAACAAGCAAGGGCATAGTCACTTGGAAAGGTGTAGATACCATGGCTCGGGTTCATGGAAGTTCGGTCAATAAGATCAGGGTGTTGGATAGTTAAAGTAGGAAAGGCTTGGGATATGGTGTTCACAGATGTGGATATGTCATCATTGGTCATAACCCAATGCTCAAGTTCAAAGGTGATATTACAGCTCAAAATGTTCAATTCATGAATAGGCTCAACATCATCATGGGAGTCCTCTTCAGCCATAGGTGGATCAGACATGTTAAGTTGATTGTTTCGCTCTAGACCTATGTTGGGTTGAGATACATATTGGTGAATAACATCAATATATTTCTCTGTGATAAGATCATCTTCTTCTGGAATGGCATCCCATTCATAGTCATTTGACTCAGCTTCTAATTCAGGATCTCTAGGAAATCTTAGAAAATGTGTGAAATTGGGATGAATACCCCAGGAAGGATTACCCTCAGTCTCTGACTTGAATTCATATTCATGGGAATTAGTGTCAGAATAACTACCCCCTTCTTCTTGATCAGTTTGACTGCCTTCGAGATTGGTTGGTTCTTGTGGTGCAACCATCTCTTGCACTATAGTAGGTTCTTGTGTGTCTACTACATTAATTATTTTGATAGGATCATCTTTATCATCAAGAAGATCTTTGATCTCTTTAGGCAATTTTTCATAGGGGATGAGTTCTAAACTATCTGAATCATCATCTGAGAGTTTTGTTTCTTCTTTCTTAAGAAGGGGTTCTCCTGGTGCAATTTGTTCTATGACATGAGAACAACCACCTTTGAGATGATAGGGTTTCTTCTTAAAGCCTAATCCACCCGTATCTTTGTTGGCTCTACCAATATGTGAAATGGGTGTCACAAGACCCTTTCCTCTGATTCCTAGAGGTCCTTGACTGGAATATCCCATCTTGGCTATCAATTTGTTCCCTAGACCATATGAATTTGAAGGGATTGTAGGTGCTATAGATTCACTAGGTTGAACAATTTTGGATTCAAAATCATCTTTGTATAGCCATGCAAGCACAGCTTCATCCTCTTCAAATTCTTGCTTGGATACTTTCTCCGCCACAAAATTTCTTTTGTATGCCTCCATAGGTTCCTTAGGTTCTGATTTAGATTTCTTCAAAGATTGTCCATACGACTTAGGTGAGATTGGGAGAGATGTCAGAGACAAGACTAGCTCTATAGTGTGTTCTCCCATCCCATTGTCTTTGATATTGATCTCTTTAGCAATGTCATCCATCTTAGATGTGGAAGCAACATTTAGCTACTTGATGGAAGATTCTCTGTTATTGGGAACAAGCTTATCGAAACTTTCTTTCAATGTATTGCAAGTTGTACTTAGATCTGTTGGGATAGTAACCTCCACTCCTTCATAGGGAAATTTCAAGCATTGATGGTATGTAGAAGGAATAGCTTGCATTTCATGTATCCAGGGTCTCCCTAGAAGGATATTGTAAGCCAATGGTAGATCAAGCACCTGACATGTGGTATCTTTGATGATCAGACCCACTCGGATAGGTAAGACAATGGTGCCTTTAGAAGCTCTTTCTTGTTCATCATAGGCTTTTATGGTGATCTTCTTTCGAGGATCAATAGCCATCTCTGAGAATCCCAACTATGTGATTAAGTTGTAAGAAAAAATGTTGAGGCCTGTGCCCCCATCTATCAACACACGTTTGACTCGACGGTTCTGGATCAAGACTTCTATGTGCAAGGGCTGATTATGTGGGTGACTTAGGGAGTTGTCATCTTCCTCTGAAAAGGAGATATATTGTGGAGACATTAGATGACCAACCATAGTCTGGAACCTGTCTAGATCTAGATCATCAGGAACATTAGAGCTGAGCAAAGCTTTGTCTAGGATATCTATGTGAGCTGGAGATATTCGAAGTAACTCAAACATAGAGATTTTGGCATTGGTATGCTGGAGTTGTTGGATGATGCTATAAGATGTAGGTCTTGTATCCTTTGGATTGGAAGATTTCGAGGAAACCTTCTATTTAGAAGTAGATGTGAGATTGAAAGGTATCTTAGGGACATTAGATGAACTCGGTGTTTATCCTTTCAGATGAGCCTGAGCTTGTGATTTGGTAACCGCATTAGCTGAGGAATGATTTCTGTCTCTTCATACAATTGTGATGACATTGCAGCTCTCAGAGAGACATGGTTCAACCATATTGATGACAGCATTGTTTCCAGGGTAGGCATAGTTGACTTTTGCCCCCATGTTAGGCTGAGAAGTGGAAAATCCCTTGCCATGTTATGGAAATGATTCTGTAAATGTTGTGTGATCATTATTGTTGGTAGGATTATTGATTGTGATGTCCCCTTGATCTATCAAGTCTTGAATGGTATGCTTCAAGTGGAAGCATCCATTAGTTCTGTAGCCTTTAGTCCGATGGAAAGCACAAAATTTATTATCTTTCCACCAATATGGTTTTGGATCCGGATCAGGGTTTCGGATTGGTGGTAAAGAGATCATGTTATCAGCTATCAGGGTTCTCAGGGTAGATTCCAAAGATTCTCCCAAGGGAGTAAACTTTCATTTATTATCCCATCATTTGAATGGCTTCTTTGGAGATGGTTCAGTAGATTTTTGCTCTGAAGCTTCAATGGCTTTGGTGGCAAGGGTGAGATTGTAGGCCGGTGCCTTTGATGGGGTGCGAAAAGTGTCAACAACACCATCAGAGATGATACCTTTGTTTCTATTTTAGCTCTTGTTTTTATCTTTTGAGCTAGATCTAGATTCAGACTTGTCCTTTTGAAGTGTGATTTCTCCTTTCTTGACAAGTACTTTCTCAATCTTGATCGCATTATCCACCATTTTATCAAAAGATACATGATCTTGCATTTGTAATGGATAATTGAGCTCTGGAACAAGGTTATTGATAAAGATTTCAAGTTTCTCCATTTCAGGAATTTGTCTAGCATATAGAGAGAACTTCTTTCTCCACCTCTTGAGGAAAGTTAGGAATGATTCCCCTGGATATTGCTTGAGGTTACAGATATCAATCATGGTGACCGAATGTTGAATATTGTAGGAATATTTTTTATAAAACAATTTAATCAATTCCTCAAAAGTTTTGATCGTAGAAGGTAATCTTGAAAACCACTGAATGGATGCTCCTCCCAAGGATCTAGGAAAAAGATGCATTAGATAAGTTAGTTCATGCATGAATTCCATGGATTGCATACAGAACTCTCTGACATGATCTTGAGGATCAGAGTGTCCATCATATTTGTCATACTTTGGTATCTCCACTCTTTTTGGGAATGGTGGCATATACAAGTTTTTGTCGAATGGAAAAGGACATAGGGCCTCCATGGAGAACTCCTTGGGTTCCTTCTCCTTCTTAAGATTGTTAAATTCGACTTGTATAGCATGCATCTATTTTGTCATAGCTGTGAGTGGAGTTTCTTCCTCATGTGTGATTATATCATCAACGTTAAATTTGGGAGGAAGCTTAGCCCCTTCTTGGGCTAATTGTAAAAAGTATGCCTCTCTATCCACTTTCAAGAAATGCCTCATCATTCTCTTGAATTCATCATCATTCTGACATCGATGGATTTCAGAGGGGGTAGGTTCTTGGTCGGCATTATGTTGAGAATGGTGTCCTTGGGACCCTCCTGCTAGAGAACCATGGTTTGTCCCTGCTTGAGACATGGTAGGAGTTTTTGGGCTCCCTAGAATAGATTGAGGAGGAGTTTTATGGTTACCTCTGTGAGTTGATATAGGAGGTATGTAAACAGTTTTCAATCAAAAGTTACCAAGACCGTCATCTTCGTAGATACCTAACTTGATGAGTTGTTCAAGAGTTGGACCCGGGGTGTTGGTCAAAAGTAAGTTCTGAGATGTTTCTTCTGATTTCTTGTGTGAAGAAGCTCTGGTCTCCACCATTAACTTTGAATGAAACAGAAGAAAAGGATGAAGACAACTGAAGAACAATTTGATTCGAGAAAATTGGATGACACAACCTTGTCAAGATTATGATAGTTTTGAAGATCTGATGAGATGTGGGTGAAGGAAACTATACCCTAGATGTATGGGATAGATCGCCCAAAAGATAGCGGACACGAGTTCCCAACACTTAGTCTATTTTTGAAGATTGATTGAAGATTGATAGTTATGACAAAGTTTTGACACGAGATAAAAAAGGACTCAAATTGATCAAACAGAAGACTAGATCGGATTCAAAAGATCAAACTTGGAAAATGGTAGAATGCTCAATAGCTACAGCTCTGTTCCTAACACAATGATATTTATGACAAATTCTAGAACTAGGCTGGAAACATTGGATATCTTGCAATTTGACAATTTCTGACAACTCTCTCAAATTTTTCCAAATGACACTCTACAGACTCGTACAACACTGGGTAGTCTATGAAATGACAGTTGACAAAACTCGTACGACACTGGGTTCTCAATCATACGATAGATGGGCAATATTGAAATGACACTTGACAAAACTCGTATGACTGTCTGACTTCCTAAAATGACTTTTGACTCCAGAAAAGATTTTACGTCATTTTTTGCAAAATTTAAGGTCTTCAGTTTTGGATTATTTGCAAATTGTACTGTCCAGATTTTGAAGGTTATACCAGATTTGATTGTTTTTAATAGCCAAGTAGATAAACAAGCATGCAGAATAGCAAGCAAGTGATTCCAAGCACATCTGAAAACAATGAACAAGGGCAAAAGCAACCTTGCGCATGAACAATCAAGTGACCAAATTGTGCTAATCCCTGAGAGTACTAATTGTGTATGTTCTGAAAAGTTTTTCAATAACACACATATACCTGAAAATGAAAAATTGGCCTCTCTAGTGTTTTTAGTAATGGCTTGACTCTGCAACTTTTATGATTCAAAGGGGTGAACTCCAATCCCGGCGCACCAGAGTTTTGACATAGTCTGAGAACTTAATCTTCAAGAGCTGCTAGGGAGATCTGACAACCCAATAATGAACCATACCCGTGGAGATTTCTTCCACAAGGACATTTATATAGCCACTGTCACTACCATGGTGAAAATGGCTATTACCGCTTGAGGTTTCGTCAATGCAGTTTGCCCTGTGAAGGGATTTTCCGCTATGGTTAACCCTCTCTAAAGGTGACTCATAGATTTATACCACAAGGGGACTTGGCTCCAGATCCAAGGTTTTTGACACCTTTTCACTTTTAACCCAAACAAAGCAAGCAGATTAATTCGACATGCTAAGACAAAGTTTTGTTCCACCAAGGTCTGTGATATCAACTCCACATGATCTATCAACCTCTCCGGGGAGAGAATGTATCAATCAATAAGAAAAGATGCACTAACCAATTTTGATTCACCAAAGCTCATGATATCAACCCCACGTGATCTATCAACCTCTCCGGAGAGAGAATGTGTCGATCAATAAGAGAAGACTCACTAACCAAGTTGAATGTGAAATGCACTAAGTATCCTCCCTACCTACAAGGATTCTGTCGTCAAGAAAGATTTCTCTAAGAATCCAATCTCTCAAGAATCATGAATAGTGTTCATAGGGCCTAATTACTATGTGAGCACAAATATTTTTCCGAAAGCAAATCTACCAAAAGTACCCAAAAAGCAGAAAGAGGAACACTTAATGCTTAAAGCAAATATGAGATGAGTCCACAAGGTGGAACACTTAACACCTCACACAAGCTGAAAATGAGTCCCCAACTTAGAAAACAAGTGAGTTCCTAAAAGCACAAAAGGGTTGCCAAGTGGAACACTTAACGCTTCTGTCCTGTTGACCCCTCCCCTTTATGGCGCTGAGATTGCAACCACGAGGCAGAAATGAGGGGCCGACGGATTAGTGAGTCCAATAACCCAAGATAGCAATCAGGATCAATCAAAAGTATTCTAAGACTACTTAATGAATCCTTAAGGGGTCACAACCTAGTATCAATTATGCAAGTGTGTAGAAATAGATCAAAGCATGAAAAGATGAACACAAGCTAGACACATAAGAGATTTGTTTTAGGATCCAAATTGAAATATTATTAGCTTGAGAAGAATACCTTAGATCTAATGCTCTGCAATCCAGAATTTAGCACACGTCTGAAAGTACAAAACCAAGACAAATCAACAGTAAACTGTAAGCATTAGAAATCAATAATCTAAAAGTACAAATATGCAAATTCTGTGATCAAATGGAAAAATTTGAAAATGAAACCAACATTCTTGGATTTGGCTTGGAAAGAGCTTTCCAATGATATATCACACTTAAACTTTCAATACCATATGTGAAAATTTCACAAAAAAAATGGGTGCCAATTTTCCACGGATTCTGAAAATGCCAAAATTTTCAAAAAAAACAAATCAGAAAATAGAAAGCTAGCGTGATCAAAATAGGCATAGGCATGATTGAAATGAGCATAGGCATGACTAAAATGTGCCCAGGCATCATTTAAATACTCATAGGCATGATTTAAATACTGACAGGCGTGACTAAAACTGGCAGATGTGTGACTGAAACTGGCAGATGCATGACTGAAACTGTCAGATGCGTGACTGAAACTGGCATATGCATGACTGAAACTATCGGATGCATGACTAAAACTGGCAGATGCATGACTAAAACTGTCAGATGCGTGACTGAAACTGGTAGATGCGTGACTAAAACTGTCAGATGCGTGACTGAAACTGTCACATGCATGAGCAGAATGCTTGTAGGCGTGAGCAGAATGCTTGTAGGTGTAAGCAGAATGCTTGTAGGCATGAACAAATTTCTCGTAGGTGTGAACAAATTTCTCGTAGGCGTGATCAGATCACTTGTAAGCATGAACAAATTGCTCGTAGGCTTGAACAGATTGCTTGTAGGCGTGATCAGATTTCTCGTAAGCGGTGTTAAATTGCTCGTAAGCGGCATTTTTCCTGTTTGCGCAAAAATGATGAAAAAGTGATGCCAAAAATATATAAAATTAGATAAAAATGAAGAGAATGAGGCTCAAGGCCCCACGGTGGGCGCCAGAAATGTGTGTGTGAAAATTGTACCTGATCTGTAGACACACCACTTCAGTAAAACATTAGAGGTTAGCTATAATTGAAATCGTGCAAAATATAAAACTATCTAACCAAGTGATTTACTGCCTTCTAGTAGGTGCGAGATTGATGTTCTTAGATTGTAATCGAGATTAGTGACCTAGATGACACCTAAATGAAGGATTTGAATGCAAAAGATGGATATGAAATTGAATGCAATTAATCTATATTTTTTATATTTTCTATGCAATAAGAATGATAAACTAATATGCTATGAATTCTATTGAAAACTGATATGAAATGAATGCTAAATGATCTAACAATGAAGATTCTAACAATGATATGAAAACTATGAAATTCTATGCTAAGATATAAAAACTATGCAATTGAAATTGATCTCACAAATCTTTGAATTCGCAAGTTGATTCCTCAGCCTCCAATTCTCCAGCGTGATTGTGCAAAAATATGAGATGAATTATGAAGAGTTGAGCCTTTAATTTATAGAAATCCAGGGCTTTGGAGGTGCATGGATAAAAGCCATAAATCACTCAAATAACTCAGCTTGATTTTTGAGTTATTTTTAAATAAAGGATAATTAACTCACAAAAACATGCAAAAGCACAGTTCAATTCGAATTAGAAGTTTAGATCAACTTTAAAACTCAAAAAGATGTTGAGTTTCAAAAAGCTAACAACTTGCATTGATTTTCCAATTTGAGTTTAACTGGTCCTTGAATGTGCACATGGATAATTATGATTTAATAAATAAATAAAGTGATTTATTCTCAACTTAACTACTTTTAAAAATAAAATAATTGATTTATGGGTTAATCAATTATTTAATCAAACTTTTATTAAAAACTATATTATTAAATAATGACAACATGCTTTAATTAATTAAATAAGAATTTAATCAATTAAAGATAGGAATTTTGATTTATTGTCAAAATTAAATAATACAATTAATAATAGATAGAATTAAATTTAATTAAATAATTAAGTGGCAAATACTAAATCTAATTAATTAAATATGAAAATATTCAATTAATCAAATTTTAGGATAAATGTGATTTATTGTCCAATAATCATTAAATTAAAGATAATTAAGATAATTAGGAATATTACTAGGAATATTCCCCGATGCAGAATTTAAGATAATCAATTAGGATTCGATGATGTTTAGATGTGCTTTAGGTTAGGACTTTGATGTCAATTTCATTCGAATTGTTGATATTGGAGGTTAATGAACATATAGCCCATTTTTGGGGTATTACAATACCTGTAGGTGAACTGTGACTATGACACTGCTTGTCAGATCAATTCCTTTGGTGCATTGATGCTTTGACCTCTTGAAAAGCTGTAATACATCATATGCTCTCTTTTCATACCTCTTCTCTTCTTAACACAACTCTATTACAACTTCCATACCGAATACAATGGGCGCATCTTATATTTATATGCTCATATAAACAAAACAATTAGGTCGACCCTATAACTAATTACGAACAACACTTCCAAATGAATTGGATTAAGCATGCTTACAATTATACATATAAACATGTCAGAAACCTAAATACAATGGGTGCATAGCCTTTAAAAAATTATATTATAATCACAAACCAAAAATGCTAATTGGTTGCTCTATGCTTTGATCTCTGCTGGCACACATTGGTTGTGCAACTTCAACTGACTGTAACTTTCACATCTTTGCATATCTACTTATGTGATCATAGACTAAGCATACATATAGTCTAAAAACCTTAAATTTTAGGGCGCATACCTTAATTCATCCGTACACACGTGCGCTGATGCTCTAAGCTGCAGGAACTCTGTACACTATCTAGTCTTCAACACTTAACTAAATTCTGATCTTTACACTAAGTGCACTGACTCCAAACTGTTATATGACTTTGTTGCAATAATGACAACACAATATCTAGTCATATACTTTAGTATAGAAAACTTTCCAACAATTCATTGGGTAGACATGCTTGATTTCTTATGATTTGTGTATCTTCAACAATTATTGTAGGTCCCAATATCTTCCTCCTCTATTTTGTATGGTATGAGCAAATCTCTCCTTTGCATTCACAAATGGGTGCTAAGTGTATCCTCTTCTATATCATTTATATTCTTTCTCACATTTGCAGTTTGGTTTTGATACCATGTTAAGTTTAAGATCGCTGCAAATGTAATAGCACTTTTGTAAAAGTATGTACTTTCCAAATGCATCGATCTAATTTATTAATTGAACTATATAATTAATATAAGAATAAATAAAAGATTAACTTTATATATATATATATATATATATATATATATATATATATATATATATATATATATATATATATATATATATATATATATATATATATATATATATATATATATAATATCAATTATTAAATATATTAATAAATATATATATATATATATATGTATATATGTATATATAATAATTCAATTCTCATAATAATTATATAATCAATTTTATTTATCTGGCCGATGCTACATACATCAACAGTGTTAATTATGTAAGCTAAATAATTATTTCTTAGTAAGAGATATTTTTTTATAAGAAGTACACAATTGAAATCATAATATTAATATTATAATATTATTATTATATTAAATCTAAAAAAAACTTTTAAACATTTAATAGTTAAATAACAATAATAAACTATATTCTATTTATATGATAATCCTTTTAATTTTACTTAATTTAAAAATACTTTAGTAATTAGAAAAATTTTAAATAATTTTTAAATATGAAACATCCCTAAATGCCCCATCTCATTATAGACCGATTTAATTAAATATATTTTAAAAATTTCACATATGGGTCCTTTAACTCTTATGAAGCTCATGAGGAAATATTCAATTTAATTGTAACATAAGTATCTTAAAAATAAATGACTATAGGGGCACGTTGCGGTTCTAGTCACCTCCACTTAATCCAAAAATAATAGGAGGATTTCTAGGAAATTTTGAATATGTAGAAGAATATGACAGAAAGTTAATAATTATACATCGAAGGATATGAAAACCATGATTTTATTTTATTTGCAAGATTCACAAAAGTGTTTTTATTTGTTAGATTTACGAAACCCTATATGTGCTTTGGTAAAAAATTAGGAAGTTCAAAAATAACAAAATTATATTTTTATAGAAATAAGTGGTGAAAATAATGCATTGTTGATATCTTTTAGAATCCAAGAATTTTGTGTATAAGAATCAAACTAATTTAACCGATCAAATGATAGAAAAATGATTTTTTCAAATTATAAAGTTAAAAAAATGCAACTAGAATTTAGAAAACATAAAATTTATAACAAAATAAAAAATACAAAATACTATAATTGATTTAAAGTATTTTATTTAATCACTAGTTAAGATGAAAAATTCAAAAAATGATACAGTAGTACTTAGGCTACCAGAAAGTATTAATAAGACTAGGAACAAGACTACTAAAAGGTGAGAACAAAAGCAGAGCAACACATCCACTAGAAACAAGGGTCCCAACCCAAAACTATTACTTCTCTTTCAACCAAGTGAATTTTGAAAGTAACCCCAAAAACTTATACTAAAGAGATCACCTTTATATATAATGAAAAGAGTAAAGGAGGTAACAAAAACCTATTTCTAGTAGAAACTAAACCAAATGGAAGAGATTTGAGATCCATATTAATTCTTGGTGGGTGTGTGCGTGTGTGTGTGTGTCTGAGAGAGAGAGAGAGAGAGAGAGAGAGAGAGAGAGAGAGAGAGAGAGAGAGAGAGAGAGAGAGAGAGAGAGAGAGAGAGAGAGACAGAGACAGAGACAGAGAGACAGAGAGAATTTAGTCTAGAAACTTGATCTACAAAGCCCTCACACATAGGCCTTTAATTGAACAATTTATTCCAAGAACACCCTTTGAATGCAAAGATAATACCTTTCTATACCCTACTTTACAAACCACCTTTATAGGATTAGCATAAGAACCACAACAAAACATATAGTCCTATTAAGATAAAAATTGAAGTGAATCTAGAAAATCATAGCATTAAAGCATAAATAATAGCTTACAAGTAGAATGAACCAATCTCAAATAGAAGGAAACAAAGAAAATAAGGGAACAAAATAAGAAGAGGTCCTAGCCATAAATTTAACAATAAAAGCCCCCAAAAAAGGTCTTCTAGGGTAAAAACTAACTTTCAAATACCCCATGATCTAAAGCACATATAAAACACCATCCACCAACACAAAATAATTCTTAACTTCAATAAGAGAAGTAGGAGAAAATAGGATAAAATAAGTAGAAGCCCTCTTACAAGAACCAAAACTTTTAATTGATCAATGTATAGTTTACTCAGATTAACACTTGCAGAAGGAAGAATCCAACAACATGAAAAGACCACAAAATAATTCATCTAGAAAAACTCCACCTGAACAAGAGAAGTAAGAAAAACATTTGAGGTAATGCCAGAAAAATCTTCCTTAAGGAAACCAATCCTAGAAGGCTCTAGAACATTAGGCAAGGTCATTGGAAAAATCTCAAAATAATAGTCATGTAACAAAAAAATTAAATATTTTTTCCATATCCTTATATAGGAAACTATTTTCTCTTTCAAAACACCTTCTGCTTGGCATGTGCCCAATAAATCAATCTTAAAACCCAAAAAATGAGGAATATCCCAAGATGGGGTATTATAATATTTTCCTTAAAAGACTAAGAACCATCACACCTATCACTTAACGCTGTTAAAATATCTATCTTGTATAGAGGTACATTTAGATAATGGTACCCATATAACTTAACGAAAACTTATTCCTATGCAAGAAGTATAAAAAAGGTCACCCCCTTCCAAACTGAGAAAACAATTTGATCCAACTGAGAGGGGTACCCACATAAAGAACTCCAAAAAATGATGCATCCAACTCTCCCAATAAATATAAGCAATACTAAGCACTAAGATGGTAGTAAACCCATTTGGAACCAAGTGCTAATAAACACACATCATTTTGACATGCTTGGTGGGACTCTAATCCCATTCTTCTATTCAGTTTTTAAATTTTCAACATCTTGAGAAACTAAGATTTTTGGATCGGTGTGTCCATCTAAATTCAAGTATGGATGACAATTCAACCGTATATTTTTGGTGTGTCTATAGGTTAATCAACACTTTTCCTAATAGGTAGCTCGACCTAGTTTGATCATCTTTTTTATCTAGATATATCTTTATTATAGTGCTTTGTTATCTTGATTTTGGGTTACATAGTTAGGTGCTCCCACAATAGTTAAGTTTTTGGCCCCTCTATTTTATGGCACATCCACCTATCAATCAGCTCATATAATAATGGGTGCCTCTACTTGGTTAGTGTTTGATCATATTTTTATCATATATCTCTCTATTTTAGTATTTAAATATTTCTTTTTGATTAAATAGTTGGGTCATCCCACAATAGTGGATTATACTTTTTTCAATGAAGGAAAAATGCCTTTGGCAAACAAACTTTTGGAAAGTGCCTTTGTTCAAACAAGTGTGTTTGAAAAAATAGGAAGAGCCCCTACATTTGAACATATATGTTTGAAAAAACATATGATACCATGTGCCTTTTAACAAAGGCCTTTATGGTATTTTTTTAATTAATATTTTAATAGGTTTTCTCAAATGCCCCCTTCAAGAGAGCCTATGTCGAACAATTTTTTTATAGAAAAAGTATATAAACGTGAGGTGATAGATACTTTGTCACTATCATCTTGATGATCTAAACTCCACAAGGTGTTACAATGAACTCTATTGGAAAGTTTTAGTGGATGAATCTCATGAGCATGCTACAACATCTATTTCAGCTCTACTATACCAGTGCACCAAACTCTTCATTTTCCTGTGCAAAATTGCTTGTATATTTTTTTAAATTTATTCTATTTATTTACTTTTTGTATTAAAATCTATTTTATTTCTTAGGAAAAATTTTGTTTTTTGTTAAATTTTAAAATTTCTTTTTGAATGTATGTATTTTTTTTGTATTTTTAGATTTATAATTAGCATATTCTTAGAAAAATAAATTACCTCATATGATTAGGTGACCTACTATTTCTTAGTATCTTACTTTAAACTCAAAATTTAGCATTATACTAACCCTATATTATTTAATATTTTTAGGAATCCATTCCTTATTAAAAAGGTAATTTTTATTAGACAATATTAATTTTTGACTCCCTATAAGGTTGTATAACCCTAAATTTAATATAGACAGGAACTAGATGAACATATTATTATGATAAGAAGAAATGTGTATCCTAGTAGGGGCATCACATATTTATAGGTATATCAAATAAGTTAAAGGAACAACATTCACCCTATTAAAAAGGTCTTTTCTTCAATATATTTCAAGTGCATAGATACTTCTATATTAAAAATCCTTCATCAATTTAGATAAATTCTTCATGTGAACAATTCTTTCACTTGATATATCCAAAAAATCATCCTACCTTATCGTATTATTTCTAAAATGAGTCCTCCTTCGTACAACTATATGATTATTTCTTTGATCTACTAAGAATCACCTAAATATCTATATTACATAAATATAGGGAGATCTTGTATCCTCAATTTTACAAGTGTCTTGGTATAAACTAATATCTAATATCGAAGCTTCAAAAAACTTTGAGAAATCATAAAAAGTATGTAACCACCAATGAAATATTGTTATTATGTCATTAGGTCACTAAGAAGATAGGGAATGACATAAAAACCTATTATTTAGATTGTACATCACTAAATATATTCATTAGAATAAGTTATGAAGTAATTATAACTAAGATTGAATAGTATAGAATTGTATAACTTATATAACTAACTACATGATAGAAGAAAGAAATATAAAAAAATAGGGATAATGGATCCTATTTTCATACTAATAAATGATAAATAGAAAATTATAGATTTATTATCTAGTATTTTTAAATCACCAACCCTTTTTTAAATTAGCTTATTCAAGACTGTATTGAATTAACCATAATCTAATTCCTAAACAAGTTTAGGGTTTAGGGTTTAATTTATTGATATTTATCCTTATATATGTTTTACCTTCTCCTTTGTTCATGAGGTCTGACCTTTATAATCTTATTTTTAAATAGGTTTAGTGAACTTATAGTTTTGGTTTTACTTAATTTATTGTATCTATAGGCTATATATTTATGACCTTCTAGGTGTTCATGATGTCCTAGTTCATAAAGGATTAAATGAGTCCACTTGTCTACATTTGAAAAATAAATAAAACTCAAGTCCTTTAAAAACTACAATAATCCTTTTAATGAAGAAAATTAGCACATGTTAAAAACATGCTAGCATAGTTATCTATCTAGATGGATATTATGATCAAGTATTAATGCATATCAAAATCTCAAATTCTTACCAGATTGAGAGATTAGCAACAACAACACTCACACATTTAAGGCAATCTCAAAATCACCAAACCCAAATGCAATATCAAAAGTGTTTAGACCGTACAATTTAATAAGATGTAGCCATTTTCAAAGTAACTAATACAACAAATCATTAAAAAAATACATCCTTTGTTATGTCTAACCCCTATTTGTTTCTCTTTTGTAACACCTCTCTAACCCTAACAAAAGCTAGTAGGCATCACAATCCTAAGTTTATATTTAAATGCTTTTCGATTGAGTCTATTGGATGTTGTAATATCTTTTCTATCTTTAACTGAAATGATCGCCCACTCATGGTAGTCAACTTAACATTCATAAAAGAGACAACAAGCTAGTGACTAACACTTTAAAGGGTTGCGAGTTAGAGACTAAGAAAAAAGGTACAAACTTCATTTAAACTTAGACTTAGCCATTTTTCAAAAGATACACAGTCAAGACTTAAAGGCGGGAAGGATTTTTAAAAACCAATAGACACCACCAAGACAAAAATTTAAACCAAAACCACCTGGACTTAACACAAAAATCTTTGGATCAACACCTCCATCAGTTCCTATTTTTATTAGTGTACTTATTTTTTATATGATTAAATTATTATATATATATATATTATAAAATTTGATTAAATTATATATTAACATAATTTTAAATTTAATATTTTTATATTATTTATACAAATATATCAGATATCTCAAACATCATACTTTCAATACCTATCCGGTATTTGTTATTGTTAGGCATTTTCCATGGCCTAGTGTAATGATACCCATGACTACTTAAAAGTCAACACAAATTTTCACGTTATTAGATAGATGAAATGCACTTTTTTTTTGTATCGTCATTTTTTGGTCCCTTATGATCCTCCACATACCCATATGAAATTCTATTTGTGATCTATTTTTATTGCGTTATTTTTTACCCTCTTTTAGTTGTTTTGAATTAGTTTTACAATACAAACAATGACAATAATAATGTAGATAAAAATATAATATTGCAACACCTTTACAAACTATAAAGAATGAACAAAACTCAGAAATAACACTACTGGAAATTTTAGATTTAATTCATGATTTGAATTTTTAATATTTTTCAAATATAATGACAGCCCAATCCATAAAATGACATAATATATCAAATTCACATATACTAACAAAATGTAGCTAATAAATGACTAGAGGTGCTCACAAAATATGCATTCTAAAGGCACCAAAATACTTCCAAAATGGATACCTAGGTTTGGAAATGATAAAAAAAAATAAAGAACTTCAATAAATACATATAATGTCTTTTAAAAACTTTAAAACTACTAAACAAAAGCTCTTGTAACCCTTCAAGATGTGGTACAGTTCTAGGGAGAAGATATAACTAGAAAATAGAGATAAACCCTATAAAATCCTCTCCAAACTAGTTCTTTTAAAATTTGATATACAATACGATTTGAAAACCCTATTATATAATCTCTTAATGCTCAAATGTGATCTCTGAATAAAATCAACAAGTATTCTCTACATTGTATATCTCAACAACATAGAGAATGTTTCCTGCAAGGGTTTTTAGTCTCACAAACCAAAAATGAAGACAATCTCCTGACAAAATAAATATCAAAATAAAACTCAACAACACCCAAAATGATATCCCCAATCCTCCCTTGATAGTTTTTTAGCTACTTTTTGTTTTTTTGAAAAAAACACTTTTTTTAATATTTTTTGAAAATATTTTTTTATTTATTGCATTTAAAAAAAAAAAATCACTTCTTTTTCCTTTTTTTTGTTATTTTTTTGGGAATGCTTTTTTTTCTTTTATTTAATAAGAATCACCTCCCTTTTAACCTCTCAATATAGCATTAAATAATAAAGGCCCATCCATTAAAATAATTCACCTTTAATTTTTTATAAACACCCTCTATAGTCCCTTCATTAAATAAATAATATAAAATAATGATAAAGTTAAATATTTTATTTTATTTTATTAATTTATAACATATTGTTATTTAATTCAAAGCTCCTAGACTATATCAAAGTAAATTGATCATCAAAATTGGACCCACTGATAATACTAAAAAATATCAAGCATGCCAACTGACTCTATTGATACTCATAATTAACTTACTAAAAATAGTAAGTGTGGGAGAACTAATCCAGAAAGGCTCCAAAAATAAATATTAAACTGGATTCATTTGTTAAAATGTGAAATCACACTTGATATTGCTTCCAAGATTCCTTAATCCTAATCATTAGCCTACAAGAATTAACTAAATAGATGGATTACCTCACAATGTTGTACTAACTTAAGAACGAGACATTACATGTTTTATATTTGAAACATTATTCAAAGAAATAGGAATAAATTATTCATTTTTATAATAATAGGAGAAAGATATGATGATTGGAATAACACAAAATTCAATTAGGGGAATGTTGAAAGTCACATAATCAAATGGTTGAAAATAGAGGCCCTAAAAAACTCACAAATGAAACCAACACATTTAATATAAATTGAAAGATAAATGATAAACTGGCATTACCTTGAATAGCATGTGAATTCCTTGTGTTGACTAAAGAGGATTCCACAAGCATTTGGAATGGTGGAGATTGCAATAGTTGTGAGCGAAGCATGCTAAAAAATTATTAAGGTAAAATGTTTAGTTGAGAATAGGGTGTAATTTAAGAAATCCACTATTTAAACTTCAAATGAAATAAAGTGGGAATTAGTAGGAGTGTAGTCCATGCCACTTGACACATAGTTCTAATGTGACATTTAGAACCACATACAAGATATAGTAAACATTTTTAAGTTTTAAATTGATCTTATGAGGATTTTAAGTTATTTTTAAATTTGATTTATTGTTGAATATATGCATGTATGCATCTACAATTAGGAATACCAATTGGAGGACTTTTGAAATTTTTTATAGTGGTGGTAGTACACAATTATTGGAGAATTTATATGTAGGTATTGACCAACACCTTCAGATCGCCATTTTTGGACCTTTGTACAGATAATGAGTCCTCCAACATTCATCTAAATATTTGGAAACTGAAACAATACCTTTAAGTCTGGTACAAAGAAATAAAATTAAAAAACTATTAAAACTCAATCAAAATATATGAAATTGGAATGAATGAACATTGAGTACTCTCCCCGTAAACTTAATAAAAGAGAATCATACACACTTTTATAAATTGACCAAGAGACTTGTAATTTGATCATTATCTTTCTCAACAATCTAGATATAACTAGTAATTTTATTTACCAATAGCTAATTGCATTTGAAAGCATTAGTTTTTAGAGATACTCATTGGAGAACTGAATTTTAAATACCAAATATATTACTTATACACATGATAGATTGATTTTCTATTCCGCCATCAAAATTATATGGTAAAGCTATTTATTTGTCCATTTTAAAAAATGAACACATCAGCATTCCCCCAACATCAGGGTGCCAAGGTTTCATGTTCCCTAGAACAGGTACACTAAAAGAGTTAAAGATACATCTTAGACTCTTATGGGAACCATCTTCCTCAACCAGATAATATCCTTACACTCCATTAAATAAAGAAGGTATGAATTTCATTTGATTCTTGCATCCTTAAAAAAGTGTACTGAATTTGAAAATATCTATCAACAAAAGGCTAATTAGAATAGAGGATCTTAATGTCGACCATACTAGTATGAAATCAATGATAATGGTTAAGAGTTAGTAATCTGATTTGTGAATTAATGTTAATTACTAGGATTAAACAAATGACTAGTTTTAAGTAAGTCAATTTGGCTAACTTAATGTACGTGTGTTAATGGTTAATTAGTGAAAGAAAGAATTAGGAACACTTGGTTTGGTGCTCTAAAATAAATCTAGAAGATATAAAAATTAATGGTTAGAAATCATATGGTGTAAATATCACGAATGTTTATAATTATCAATTCTATTGATGCATTTAGATGATTACAAATGCTCAAGATAGAATGTTTCTCTAGTAGAAATGTTAGGGAGCCATAAGAGGACTTAGATTACATAAGGGTTTGATTTTCCATTCATGAAAATGTGCATTTAAGAATGTGTTAACCCATTATTACTTCCGCTTTCAAATTATGTACATTGTAAAGGATCAATGTAATTAATATCTAAGTAAATGATGCAATAGTGTCTACAAAATCCGTATTATTTTTTTAAAAAAATTATTGTACCTATTTTGGGTTGGAATAGTATTGTCCTCTCAGGTTCCTTAGCAGGGAGAACTACACTCTGGTTGCAAGTTCAGAGTAGTGAGCTCTTGCCTTCTTTGCAATTAGACTATATACATCAATGAATTATTTCTATGTGCAAGTGCTCATTGTGGTTATTCCCAGTTTATGTTTTCCACGTATAAAATCTTGGTGTTCATGTGTTGTTGTTTTTATTCATTATTTTATTAATGTTTTATGTGGTGAATATTGAAGTTAGCTATTTACTCAAGTGTGATTTTGGTTTATGTCAATTCACTCCCCCTCTCAGTATTTGGAGTATGTTTGATAATTATATATCTGATTAAATTATTATACATATTATTATTATATATACTATAATATATGATTAAACATAGAAGGACAAAATCAACTAGGTTGCGGCCAACTAATTTAAGGGATTATACTCTAATGTTGGACATATGTGCCCAGTCAATGTTCAAAATCAACTCCTTGAACGCATCCAATGTGCTGTTACTCATAGTGATAATGTTCATCTCACTGAATGTGTTTCTGATGAGGAAGTCAAGATAGTTGTCTTTTCTATGGGTGCCTATAAAGCTCTGGGACCTGATGGTTTCCCCCCAGGTTTTTTTTAAGAGTATTGGGATATTGTTGGATTAAAAGTTTCCTATACTACCATAGACTTCTTCAGAAGGTGGTGACTGCTAAAGAACCATAACAAGACCTATATTGTGTTGGTCCCTAAGAATGAAAACCCTACCTCTATGCTGGACTTTAGGCCTACCAGTCTTTGTAACATGTTTTATAAGATCCTCACTAAGATCCTTGCTTGGCCAAATAATAGTATCAGAAACCTAGAGCAATGGACTACCTATTTCAAGATTGGACACCCCAAATGATTCCTAAATGAATTATTTGGTCTCATATAATTATCGACCAGGGACGTAAACTTGGAATGGCATTTGCAAAGTATATGCTTCAAACTTTCTCTTTCTAAGACTATCTAGGGAATTCAAATGCTTATGCTTTAGGAAAGCTATACTAAAACTAGTAAGCAAATGTATTCTAATCAAAGCAGGAAATTGCAGTTAGGAACTACTCCAACTGACTGTGCTGTAGGAACAGGCTACTAATTATGATATTAGTAGCTACAGGAACAACAAAGTTCTAATTACATATAAATGAACAGGAAAATGAACTCTACACTAATAGAACAATTCACTCATCAAGTGGGTGCCCTTGAATGAGTGAATGAGAAATACAATCAAGATGAAAGATGCAAACTTGAACTGAACATTCTATTCATCCATAAAATGATTACACTTGATTGAAATAGTATGCAAGATTTCTATTAAAAACTAGTTTGTTCGACTAACTCCAAAAGAGTCACAATAGTCAATTATTTAAAAGGAAGCTACAATTATCTCCTAAATCTACGATCAGTTCATAAATGAGGATCGGTTACAACTCATAAAGTTTCAAAATAGAAACATTATTGACCATAAATAATCCCAGAAATATAGTGCACACTAAATCTATGCATTGCATGCAATAGAAAATATCAATTGACTTGCTTGCAAAGATTCTACAATCTACGGTTGGCTTTGATGAATCATGTGTGAGTATGTTGGTCTTTTAGTATCCACAGTCAAATCCTACAAAACAATCAATGTGCACACATCCAACCATATACATATATATCCACATCATCAATATTAGGAAAAGGTGTAAGTCTTAATTAACACTCTTGCAAATCCTATGGCTATAGGAGGTAACTACCCAAAACATAGCTTAGGCAAGGAAACATCCATTAACATGTATAACTATTGTATTTACCATTCCTGTCCATGAATTTAAGCAGATATTATGTCTTTAGAAGTAGCCACATTTCCATCTTGTGTTCACACACATATATAACATATACATAGAAACCATAAGTTCATATTCTTAAAACCATAAATTCATGTCTATGTGCAATCAATTTGTTCTAGAAAGAGGATAAAAAGCACTGAGAAAGATGGCTATTTAAGAAGCCCATAATTCCCCCCAACTAAACTATTGCTGGTCTCCAACAATCATGAAGTTCTAAATCCTGGCACAGACCCTCAAATCACTAGTTGTTCTCTGTCCAGACTCATCATTAACATAATTAAAGTATCCATGAGTTTCTTTGAGTCTTTCCCATCTCTATACTTCAACGACCATGTCATAATCTATGACACTATCGTTCATCACTAGCAATGGCTGTAGGAAGAGTGGAGGTTGAAACCTTAATGGAAACTAGTGGTTAAGGAGTGTCCTTCCCAACATAATGTACCATAGAACTCTTCTTGTAGCAAGGGTTAGATTCTATGGTGAGTGAGGTTCCTTTGACTTTAGATCATGTGACATTCTTATCCACCTCTACCTAGAAGCATTGATTATTGTGGCAACATCTCGTGAGGAATGTTTGTCCCAGTCTGCAAAAGCTTGTTCTCACACTGATATATCTTATTGGCTCCACTAGTGTTTCCTGTGACAGAAAGCCAATCAAAATATGTTTGCCTAGAGTGCTGAACTTCAGGCCTCATCATCAAAGGAGCTGACATTTCTTTGTATGGCACAGCCTGATGCTCCCTACTTATCTCATTCTCCATCCAAGACATAACTGCTCTTAACTATACATCCCCTACATAGAGGAGTGAATTCCACTCTATGTCATCAGGAACTACTAGGTTATGTAAGTACAATTCACACAATAGGTTTTTCAGAGTCATTGGAGTAGACTGAAAGGCATAGTAAAATTCATGAGGATTTGATATAGAAGGATTGAGTCCTTCTACAATTCTTGTTAATTTGAAATTAACCAGTTTCTCCTTAAGGAATAATGCATACACTGGAGATGGTGATTTGCATTCCATCAGCTTTGGAATTAATCCTATAATCTTATCAATCCTCCGCTTCAATATCTCAATCTCATCTGATTTTTGCTCCAACTAAGAATCTTGCTCACTAATGACTTGTTTCATTTTTTCCTTTTCTAATTCCCATTGTGTCTTCTCCCATAACAACTATTGGTATAAGTTTATCCCTGCAGCCAGGGGTGTAGACAAATCTGGTGGGGGTAAAGGTTCCTGATTGAGTATATCCACCCATCCAGATGGAAAGTGAGGAGTTTTAGTTGTTTTCTTCGGTGCAGAGGACTTCTTGTTCCATAAAACAATTGTCCTTATTACATTGCTTTCCTCACTAACATCAGCTGCTACCTTAGCTAGCATTTCCAACCCATCCTGACTACTCTACTGGGGTATTTCTTCAAAAATTTCCATCCCAAAGTTAGGGGTTTCTTCTGAATTCATACTAACATCCAGCCCAGTAGAATTATCTACAAATTCCTCTGTGTCCTCAAAGTCCTCGTCACTATCAATTAGTATGTAGTTAATTTTAGGATTAACCTCTATTTCTGGACTCTACTCTCTCAATATAGTGTCACTGGCTACAGTTTGATGAAACATTTCCTCAGAAGAGTACTTTTCCAAAGACTCATTTTCTATAGATTCATGCTCTATGGATTCAGAATACTCAAGGTTAACAATAGGAACAAAAGCTTCAACATCTTTCTCAGAAAGCCTTCTACTTCTCCTCATAGGGGGTATGGATGAGCTTGGAGGACTCTTTCATTTCCTTCTTTTAGTGACTACCTCCTCTGCAACTGCTTCAAGAGGGTTTTTAGAATTCTCCTCCCTAGGGGAATGTAGGGTTTCTTCCACATTATTAGTATTATCACTAGGCTGAGGTTCTAATATTTCTTCTTCTAGCTCTATTGTTTTACCCTTATCCTTCCTAGATGTAGACCTAGTCCTTACAGATGGTGAAGATTCAGGAATATTGGGAACTTTTGTACTTTTGTTTTTCTTCCTCTGAGAAGTAGACGCTCCAGCATTGAAATTTCTTTTTCGAGGTGACCTAGAAATGGAAGGAGAGGCTTCAGGATCATTCTCAATTCTTTGAACAATTTTATGAACCCCAGAGGACATTTTCTCTCTTTGACCAACACCATGACCTCTAGGGCCGACCACTCTAGGTTCAACTTCATTCATTTGCAAAAATTCTTCCCATGTCCCAACCTTTTTTCTATTCAATTCCATTTCTACAATTAATTTTATTAAGAAATGATGTGAAATAGACTAGTTGCTTCCTGACTGGACTAATAAAGCTTTCTTTTTCATAATGTTAAATAGGAAGCTGGGAAGATTTACCAGTTTGTTGTCGTGCCGAAGATGATTGAAAATTTTGAAATGCAAAGCATGTAAATACTTGTAGCATCCCTCATAGGTGAAGTACTGAATAACAAATGCGGCCAGCTGAATGAACTCCAGAGGAAAAGATAATCACCAAGTTCCTTGCTTCTTGTTGATATCTAACTGAGGATCACTGTGCAAAGTGAACTGGGCCCTCACCAAATGCAAGTCAAAATCTTTCACCCATTGTTCACCTTCTTGTGGTAAACCAGTCACTTCAGCTACTACATCTTCTATGAATTCAATCTTCAAGCCTTTAACCTCTACAAATCCATCCTTCAAGGTAGATAAAAATTGCAAAGTGACTTCCTCATCAAACCCTTTAAGGCTTAAACAATAATCCAGCCATTCTCTTCTTTGAAACATTTCACAAGTGGATGCATCATCTAGAAGAACCCTATGATCCACTAACTCATGTCATTGAAGGTCACCTCCCATTGCTACTCTCAAATAAGTTTTAAATTTCTAGAACTACAACTCCCACAGAGCTCGATAATGGCAACTCACAAACCTCAATGCATTACAGAACAAGATGTTCTAGAAGAAAATATAGTGTACAAACTGCAACTTGATCCATAGAATTAAAGATTTTTGCATGAAATATAATGATATAAGTTTTGCATAAAATCTCATAATAGCTCACGTGTGCCAAGGCTGCCACCCTGAACACATCGCGACATATCATTAAAAATCAAGATCAAACATTAATATCTTTAATATCTTTAATTCACTTCAAATGTGATGACACAATCACAAAAGGACAGATCATCAAGTCATGTTGCAGACACAATTCAAAGACAAGAACTTTAATTTTACATGCTAATTTGAAAATTTGAAAATAGAATAGTTCCCCCCCCCCCCCAACTAAGTAATGGCATGGGTCCCACCAGGCCAAGTTATGCAAGAGTGAAAAATTAAAATGACACAAAATCCTAAAAATTAATAAATAAAAATAATATATGTACGAGTATATGTGGCACGAACCTGGAGGTGCTGCAGGAAGATTTGTTCAAAAAAACTACACCTGCATAATTGAAGTGATGGGATGGGATGAATGGGTGGAAAAGAGAGAAGATGAGATGGAAAATTATTATGGATAAATGATTCCATGAAATGTGAATTTTTTATTATGGTGTTCTTGAATGGAATCAAGAATCGGCAGAATCCTAGGGGGAAGATCCAAATTCTTGGACTACAGGATCACTTGCTTCTTCTGTGCTCTGGAACTGTTTTAGGAATTCATCATAGCTAATAGGTTTGTGGTAAAGTTTTAGGCGATGCTCGTTGACAAGCAACTTGAATCTAATAGTATCAATGGTTGAAAGTTGTACGACTCCATTGTCAAATACTGATATGATCTCATAAGGCCCAAGCCATCTTGTATGAAATTTCCTGGGTGTGTGCTGGTATCTTGAATCATACAATAGTGCCTAGTCTCCTACAAAAAATTTCCTATCACGAATGAACTTATCATGCCATTGTTTTCTTTGCTATTGTATCAACTTCGTATTTTGGAGGGTAGACTTTCTATATTCATCCAATCCATTTAATTGCAATGACCTATCTTCTTGTGCTTTGGTGATATTGATATCCAGATCTAAGGCTGTGAGAAGTGTTTTATGCTAGAACTCAATCGGCATAGAGGCTGATTTTCCATATACCAACTCAAAAGGAGTAAACCCTATGGTGGTTTTCCATGTGGTGTGGTAAGCCCATATGGCTTCAGGAAGGCATGTAGCCTGATCTTTTTTATGCATAGCCACTATTTTGGTGAGAATGGATTCTATCTCCCAATTTGTGATTTCAGCCTGACCATTGGCTTGAGGATGATAGGGTGAAGATTTTCCATGAACCATGTACTCCTGCATCAACTCTGTGATAAGGTTAGAGGTGAATTGTGCCCCCTGATCTATGACAATTTCCCTTGGTACTCCAAACCTGGTAAATATGCATTCATAAAGAAATTCAGCAACTTTGTGGTCTCTAGCATGTCTCATGGCTTTGGCTTCAACCCATCTTGTTGGATAATCAGTACATACTAAGATGTAAGACTTTCCATGAGAAGAGGGCTCAATGGGTCCAATGAAGTCAATACCCACTTATCAAAGGGTGTGACAACTACCTATGGCTATAGGGGAATTTCATCAAACTTTGTGGGTCATCCCATACATTGGCACCTATCACAGTGCCGAGTATGTTTTGCTACATCTTTATGCAAAGTAGGCCAGTAGTATCCAGTTGTCAAAATTTTGTAGGTTGTCCTCTTTGTAGCAAAATGTCCATCGCATGCCTCATCATGGCATGCCTGGAGAATGTCATAAGTTTCATCCTCTCAAACACATCACCTTGTGACTTGGTCTGGTCCTATATAAAACATGAAGCTTGATATCCAAGAGAAGTTAAAACTCTTCTCAACCAATAGACAACACTATTTAGGAGAGAAGTGAGGCAGTGTTCTGCCTGTAACAAGGTAATTGGCTAAGTCTACATACCATGGATTAAAAGAATCAATAGAAAAAAAAGTGCTCATCAAGGAAGATATCATCAATTGCTATAGGATCATCTGGCACTTACAGTCTTGACAAGAAATCAGCCACTACATTAGCCTTTCCTAGTTTTTCAATTATCTTTACATCAAATTCCTGCATGAGGAGTAACCAGCATGCTAATCTACCACTAATGGAAGGTTTATTCATTAAGTACTTGATAGCTGAATGATCAATATAAACAAATACTTCATAGCTTGTGATGTAGTGCCTAATTTGTTTAGTGCATAAACAACTGCTAACAACTCTTTTTCAGTAGCAGTATAATTTAATTCTGCTCCTTGCAAATTTTTACTAATATAGTAAATTGAATGTTCAATAATACCTTCCTTTTGTCCCAGAACTACTCCAATAGCATAGTTAGATGCATCTATGTGGATATGGACTGGAAGCTTCCAATCAGGTCCTCTGAGAATAGGTGTTGTTGTTAGAATATCTTTCAACTTTTGGAATGATGCTTCACATTCCTCTATCCATGCAAATTCAGCTTCTTTTTTCAACAAGTTGTATAATGGTGCTGCAAGTTGGCTAAAGTCTTTTATTAACCTTCTGTAGTAACCAGCATGGCCAAGGAAACTCCTAACATCCTTTTTCTTAACCAGTGTGGGAAGTGTGTTGATAACTGCAATTTTTGTAGGGTCAACCTGAATTCCAAATGATGAAAGGTAGTGTCCTAGGACTACTCCCTCCTCCATCATCATATAGCACTTCTCACTATTAAGAGAGAGATTATAATCTTGACATCTCTTTAGGAATTTGTCCAAGTTAGCTTGTGCTTCCTCAAATGTGGTTCCATGAGTTGTGAAGTCATCCATATAAATTTCAACACAATCAGCAGCAATGTCAGAGAAAATACCCAGCACTACTCTCTGGAAAGTAGCAGGGGTGTTACACAATCCAAATGGCAAGACTGAATAAGAAAATGTTCCCCAAGGACAAGTAAACATTGTCTTATCCTAGTCTTCTGGTGATATTTGTATATGATTGTACCCACTGAAGCCATCTAAAAATGAAAAGTACTTTTTACCCACAAGGTTATCAAGCACTTGGTCAATGAAAGGTAGTGGAAAGTGATCTTTCTTAGTGGCTTTGTTAACTTCTCTATAGTCAACATAGAATCTCCACTTCCCCCCTTTCTTTGGAACAATTACAAGAGGATAAACCCACTGATTGTCAAAAATAGGATAAATGAAACCTGCACTAAGAAGCTTCTGCAACTCAGTCTTCACTATGTCTCTCAGAGCAGGGTTAATTCTTCTTTGAGCTTGCCTTACTGGCTTGTGTTCTGGGCTTATATATATTTTGTGAGTACAAATTTTGGGATCTAGCCCTTTCATGTTAGTGCAATCCCATGCAAAGGCTTGATGACTATCCTATATAAGCTTGAGAAGACTAGACATCTGAGATTCAGTGAGGTTTTTATTAACATTCAGCTCCTTTCCTGAAATAATTTCAACTCTCTTAACTTTTTCTAACATATGGACTTCTGCTATTGATGGAGACTTTATCTCATGGGGCAAAAAGGTATGGAGATAATCTGGTGTTGTAGGAAGCTGAGATATGGTTTTCTTGGGCATTATTGTTTGAAGGGAATAATTTGGATCATCACAAGATGACTCCTCAGAACCATATTGGTTGGTAAGGATTGATGCTAGTATATCATCTTCTTCTTGTGATACCATGAATGGATTCCTCTCGATGACCATAAGTTTTTTCATAGAATTTGCTTCAAGGACAGCATCTCCTAAGTCTAGCTAGACAACCTGATCAAGTTCACTTTGGGATTTTGCTAGAGAATATAGAGTTAACTTCTTGGTATTTATTCCATCTAATATGGTCATCTTTCTTTAATGGCATGAAATGCAAGCATCATTCGTGGCTAGCCAAGGCCATCCTAAGATTAATGGGTATCCTCCTAGGGTGGCTTTGGGTGACAAGACTATGAAATCTGAAGGGTAATCTAAGGAATCCAAAGTAACTACAATATCCTCAACCATACCATCTAGCTTGACTGTGGAATTATCAACTAACTACAATATTTTTGGTGTGTCCCACAAACCAATGATACTAAGTCTCAGCAGAACTTCCCTAGTTATAACATTGATTGATGCTCCCAAGTCAATTAGAACATTCTAAATTTGGGTACCATTAATGTAAATGGTTACTACTGGACTTCTTGAATCTGAATACTTAGGCATGACAAATTTTCTTAGCATGAGATCACAGAGTTGGCCTAAGACATGGACAATATCAGGGTCTTTCTGATGCAGGAGCATCCTGGGTGTAAGAGCAATCTTGCATCACCCAAAAAATATTTCTATTTTTGTATTCAATAAGGGCTATCTTGTGCAGAGTTGCTATTTATGGAAACTGGCTATTTTTAGTAAGTTGGTCTTACGATCTCAGAATGTTCTAATTTTACATGTGGAGGTTCATCTCAGTCATATCAGCCTACCAACAAAGTTTCATGGCTAGATCAGGTCTAGTTTTGAAGATATTGAAGATTTTCGGTATTGGCAGCAAGGTATAGAAACTTTGAACTCAGTTTTGAAGGCTTTAGAGGCCCTGGATGAGGTTGAAAATTTGGGTGACATGCACTTTGCATGGTTCAAGCCTGTAGAGTGCTTTGTGGCATTTTCAGAATGGGGTTATAATAGCCAATCGGGTCAACGGGTGATGACTTATGGTCCTCAGAAGTTGGGTCACCTGAAATGGCAGAAAATAATTTTTCTTCAAAATTTTTGTTTGGGTTTCAAAACTCATTTTGAGCTGACTTTGATGTAATAAATTGTAAAATAAAATAATTCTAAGTTTGGTCGGCCCTAAGGGCTAAATTTCTAGAACCTTCTCGGGCAGTGGAAATTGCCTATATAAAGAAAGCCCGTAGTGTTGTCTAGGGCAGTTCCGGGTATTGATTCGAGGCTTTGTCCTATAGAATATTGTAATGGAATGCCCATGTGGCTTACATATTGTAATTTTGAAAGTTTGTAATTCGACATTTGTGGAGATAATAAGAAGCCAATTTTTTGTTCTTGCATATTATTGTTGTTGTTTCTCTATTTCTGTTATGTGTTTGTGGTATTAAGGGGAGCACCCTTCATCACTTTCTTTTTCCTTCTATGTTTTTTGATAAAGTCTTCTTTAATTTCTTTGGTATAGACTAGAATTTCTTTAAGGGCATCCAACAAGGGAATCAACACTGTCATTTTCTTGAGCTCATCAATCAAATCAGTGGCTAGATTTTCTTTTGGAGGAACTGCCTGAGACAATCTTTGCGGATAAGGAGGATTTTTAGGCATTGGTGTAGTTTGAACAAGAGGTGGAACATTAATAGGCTAGTTCATGGGTATGTCCTCAGCATCAGCAACTTCAGTTATTATTGGCTCCTTGGGTGTAGGTAGTTTAGTTCATGATCTAAGATGGATATCATTTATTTGCAAGGAATAAGCTTGCTGCTTATTGTTAGGATTTAGTTCAGGAAGTTGAGTTGGCTTTTGAGGTTTTCTATTTTCCATAGGAGGTGGTGGCATAATAGCTTGCTACTAAGGTGGGGGCATTATTGCTTGTTGCTGACTAGACTGATTGGGTCCCCACTGAGGTTGTGGTTGCCAGTTACCATGAGGTGGCCATTAGCTATTCTGCTACAGCTGCTGATAGGAATTATATTGTTGTTGGTATGGGTTAAATGGTGGCTGTTGCAGATAGGCTTGGTTATAGTGCGGCTATTGATTAGCCCAGTTGTAATTCCAATTCTGACCTTGAGGAGTAGAATTTTGAGGGTCTTGGTTTGGCCAATGGCTACTATTATTATTATAACCAAAATTATTTAGTGGCTCTAGAGGCATACCTTTTCTCTAAGCCCATGGATGCCTTTGAGCAACATAGAAAACTTCTCCATTCTCCTCATCTATGGATTTGAACTCGGTGGGCATTGGGTTGATGTCCATAGATGCAACCGTCTTACATTTACAATTCCTCTTCTTTTCTCTGTAATGAGAGCATAACTCAACAAGCACAGCATCTGACTCTTCTTTCTTCCTCCTCACTTGCATACTATCTAGCTGAGTGGAAACATCATTAATGATGTCTTTCTTGAAGTCAGATAGAAAATTAGATAGTTCTATTTTGGATACTCCTAAACCACCATTGGACTTATGCGGTAGGTCTCTAAGTCCCCTACCCTTCTTCAAAGTGGCCCTTGAATAATTTTGACATATATTCTTTATGTCAGCCCAATTTTTCTGTGTGATATCTCCTCTTGCCATGAGGTCTAGAGCCTCAATACTTCCATCATTCACACCCTTTAGGAAAAGGTGTTTCTGAGATGCCTCATTTAATTAATGTTCTATGTTACGCTACAGGTTGAACATGAATCTCGATACATAATCCTCCAAGGTTTCATCCTCCTTCTAAGACATTTTAAAAATGTCATCACCTTTCAAATCTTGACCTCTACAGTACTCTTTATACTTAAAAAGAAACATAGTGCACATGGCATTCTAGTCTGCTATAGCATTAGGACCTAACCCCATGAACCATCTCAAGGTAGCTTCTTTTAGAGTTGATGGAAACAACTTTAGCTTGTGGGCATCAGTGGTATAGTCATAACTCTAACAAAGAATATCGAATTCAAAGACGAAGGTCTCTGGGTCTTCTGTAAGGAAGCCATAGAATTTGGGAAGTGCAACAGTAGGTATATTCTTCAAATTTTGGTTACCTTGCTATTGAGGTATAGGAAAAGGAAAGGGATCTTGAGCAGCCATTCTAGGAGGAAGACTTGGTGGTGGTGGTTGATATATAATAAGAGCAAGTGGGTTGTCTTGGTATTTGGGTTCAGCAAATAGGTCATTCAAATGCAGTGATTCCTCAGATGATGAAGAGGATATGTCTTCTTGAGCATAAGAAAATGGATTTTCAAAGGGTTCTTCTTCTTTGTTTTCACTTTGTGGTTCTTCAACTTGAGGATTAAATAGATCAAATGGTCCTTCTTGGTAATTATGAGGAAGAAATCTCCCAAGGTGATCTCTCCTTCTATGCATAAAATGCTTACTTAAGACTAAGTACTAGATTAAAACCAAGAATACAACTACAAGGATAAGTTTGAATTAACACCATCCCCAGCAACGATGCCAAAAATGCTTGGCCAAATAATAGTATCAAAAACCTAGACCAATGGACTGCCTATTTCAGGATTGGACACCCCAAATGACTCCTAAATGAATTAATTGGTCTCATTTAATTATCGGCCACAGATGTAAACTTGGAATGGCATTTGCAAATTATATGCTTCAAACTTTCTCTTTCTAAGACTATCTAAGCAATTCAAATGCTTATGCTTCAGGAAAGCTATACTAAAATTGGTAAGCAAATGTATTCTAATCAAAGTAGGAAATTGTAGTTAGGAACTACTCCAACTGACTGTGTTGTAGGAACATGCTACTAATTCTGATATCAGTAGCTAGAGGAACAACAAAATTCTAATTACACATAAATGAATAGGAAAATGAACTCTACACTAACAAAACAATTCACTCATCAAGTGGGCCCCCTTGAATGAGTGAATGAGAAATACAATCAAGATGAAAGATGAAAACTTCAACTAAACATTCTATTCATCCATAAAATGATTACACTTGATTGAAACAATATGCAAGAGTTCTATTAAAAACTAGTTTGTTTGACTAACTCCAAAAGAGTCACAACATTCAATTATTTAAAAGGAAGCTACAACTATCTCCTAAATCTATGATCACTTCATAAATGAGGATTGGTTACAACTCATAAAGTTTCAAAATAGAAACATTATTGACCATAAATAATCCTAGAAATATAGTGCACACTAAATATACGCATTGCATGCAATAGAAAATATCAATTGACTTGCTTGGGAAGATTCTAAAATCTACAGTTGGCTTTGATGACTCCCATGCCAGTATGTTGGTCTTTGAATATCCACAGTCAACTCTTGCAAAACAATCAATGCACACACATCCAACCATATACATATATATCCACATCGTCATTATTAGGAAAAGGTGTAAGTCTTAATTAACACTTGCAAATCCTATGGCTACAGGAGGTAACTACCCAAAACATAGCTTAGGCAAGGAAACATCCATTAACATGTACAGCTATTGTATTTACCATTCCTGTCCATGAATTTAAGTAGATATTATGTCTTTATAAGTATCCACATTTCTATCTTATGTTCACACACATATATAACATATACATAGAAACCATAAGTTCATATGCTTAAAACCATAAATTCATGTCTATGTACAATCAATTTGTTCTAGAAAGAGGATAAAAAGCATTGAGAAAGATGGCTATTTTAGAAGCCCATCAATCCTATTCAACAGAATGAAGCTCCTCCTAGACAAATTGATCAGTCCTACTCAGAAAGGTTTTTTTTTAGGGAGGCAAATCCTGGATGCGGCCATATCCACCCATGAAATTATCCACTCCATGGATAGGAGAAAAGCACAAGGTGGTTTCTTTCAACTTGAAAAAGGGCTTCGACAGGGTGACCCTCTCTCCTCCTATTTATTTATTATGGTGGTTGAGGTCCTCAATAGGAATCTGACCATGCTCTCTTTCACAAGAGGTAGGAAAGGAATTAAACTTGCTTCCACTTTGTAGCAAGATGTTCTAGAGCATTTTTTGGATGATACTTTCCTCTTTGGGTACTCATCGATGATTGAAGCTAGACATTGGAAGTACCTATTGGAGAATTATGCCATGGTCTTGGGATAGTGCATCAACTATTAGAAAAGAAGACTTTTTTTCCTCAACACCCCCAATGAGACCCAAACCAGAGTGCTTCAAATATTGGGTTTTCAGTCAGCTTCACTCCCCTCTACCTACCTAGGCCTCCCTCTCACTATCAAAGAGGTCTCCCAAGAATTCTGGAATTCCATCCTGGAAAGAACTTAGAAAAAGCTTGTTGGATGGAAATGGAAGATTCTGAGAAATGCTGGTAAACTTCAACTGGTGGCCTTTTCTCTCCAAGGGATTCCTATCTACTTTCTGTCCCTCTTCAAGATCAAAAGAAACATGGCGGATAGGCTCGAAAAGATACAAAGAAATTTTTTATGGGTGGGCTCTAAAGAGAAAAGGAGGATGTCCCTAGTCAATTGGGAAATGGTTTTTCTTCCTAAATGGCTGGGTAGTCTGGGCCTTAGGTGAATTGGCTTGCTGAATAGGGCCCTCACCATGAAAGTGGCTTGGAAGCTCACTGAAAGGAAAGTGGATTGGTGCAAGATAATGGAAGCTAAGTATCTTCAAGGGCACCCTTATGGGATGATGTACCAGAATAATGACCTTCCTAATGGTTCCAAACTCTAGGCTAACATCTACAAATGCAAAACCATGCTATCTAAGGGTATTTTCTAGCAACTAGGGGATGGGAGATCCATCTGATTCATGAATGACTCTTGGATCCAAAATTTCTCTACCCTAGGTGGAAGATTTGGCCCCCTCATGAACTACCTCAGGCCTACCCTTGGTAACAAAACATCCAACTACATATCTAAAGGGAGATGGAAGGATATAGCTCTTCTTGTCAGGGATAGACCAGAATTAGAACATGTGGCTAACGAGCTTATGGAAATATTGGTGAATGTCAGGATTCCTGGAATTGTTGTCCATGACTCCATCATTTGGTTCTCCATCCAAGTGGGAACCTTCTTGGTCAAGACTACTTACAACCTTCTTCTGAAGGAAGAGAATAATCTGGGAGATTGGAATAAGGTGTGGATCCCACACCTTACTCTGAAGATCAATTTCTTTTGGTGGATGCTTATGCATGGTAAAGTCTTAACTCATGAAAACCTCATAAGAAGAGGATTCTCCCTAGCTAGTAGATGTGTCCTCTACAAAAAGGAGGAGGAAATAGTGAACCACCTATTCATACATTGTGAATTCTCTTCTTGTGATGCAGGAGCATCTTGGGTCCTTGGCAATCCTATGTCACCAAAAAGAATTTGAAGTTTTTCTGTGTTGCTCAGTTCCTAGTTTGGCTGATTTGGTCAGTAGTTGGTCAGTTTCCTTTGGTTACCAAGGATGGTTGGTCATTTCCTGGGTGGTCAATTGTTTCATTAGCACTCAATGATGCTTGTTTGTTGCTCGGTCATCCTTGTTTACCAAGTAGTTTATTTTGATTTATGTTGAGGCTGACTTGCGCATTTATTTTGGGTCATAGATTTAATGTTGGAATCCATCATTGGGAAGTGTGTGGTCCTAGATCTGACCATTCATTTCGTTGATTATGGATCTGAAGGCCAACTCATTTTGGTAAACTCTTGTATAAATGTAGTTGTTTGGTTAGAGTTTGTAGATAGCTTTTGGGGAGAAGATAGTAGATATCAGAATTGTGATTTGTGATAGATCCTCACATGTTTGAGGAATTTTGTAATTCTTTGTAATATCAGGTCATAACTGGGAAGGCCTTACAGCCCGGCATATATGGTTATATTTGATGAAATATATAAAATTCTCTTCATTCTCTCTCTCACTTGTTGTTTTAGCTTCCACATGTTGTTGAGCAAGCTAGATCATTAGGGTGCACCATTGATTGGCCCCTCCCGACCTCTACCTTGTGTCAGGTGGTATCAGAGAAAGGTGAGATCTTGATCTAGGTCTGTGGATCTAGGTTTGTAGGTTCCTCTTGAAGCCCTAGTTGATTGTTGTGGGGTAGCAGATTGCGATTTGACCTGCAATTATAGAGGGTTGTCAAGATGGTTCATGGGATGTGAGATGCAGATCTAGGATTGGCTAATATGCTAATGTAGATTACTGCTAGGTTAGAAGCAGTTGAAACAACCCAAAGAAGAGGCAGACATCTTGAAGATGTTAGTGATGATGAAGTTGAGGAAGGATAGGTGAATGTAGAACCTGTACTGGTGATGGATCAAGGTGAAGAAAGATTTTTGAAGGCTTTGACAAGTTTGAAGTTGACACCACATTTCAATCCTTTTGAGTATGGTTGAAAATTGGATTCTCATGAATTGGTGGATTGGATCACCAAGATGGAAAAGCATTTTGAATATGAGAACATTCTTGAAGACAAGAAGGTGAAGATTGTAAGCAAAAAGTTGAAAAGTCATGCATCCTTATGATGGGAACATCTGCAGCTGGATAGGAAAAGGAAAGGAAAAGACAAAATCAAGGTATGGAATAAGATGGTGAATAAATTGAAAGAAAATTTCTTACCCTATGATTATCAGATTAACCTAGTTTGGTGAATGCAAAGTTTGAAGTAGAAAGATAGCTCGATAAAGGAGTGTACTGAGGAATTCTATAGATTGGATATCAGATCTGGACATGATGAAGATGATGTGGAAAGAATTTCTAGATACCTGAATGGTTTGAGAGTTTCCATCCAAGAAGAGATCAACTTGGTTAAGTTGGAAAGCATTAAAGAGGCTTATCAATTTGCTTCGAAAGCCGAGGAGAAATTGAACAAAAGACATGAACAGAGACAGAGAGGAAGAGGTGGTAGATTCGCTAGAGGAAGAGGTAGATCTAATGGTGAAAATGGTAGATCTGAACCTAAAAAGACAAATCTGGACAAAGGCAAGACCAAGTGGAAAGGTGAAAGTTCATCTAGAGGAAGAGACAGTAACTACCAAGGTGGTTATAGTAGAGGAAGTTTCTAAGGAACTTGTTACAATTGTGGAGAAGAAGGACATGGATCTTTTGGATGTACACATGCAAGTAAGAAGGCTGGTAGTAGTAGAAATGCTTTGGTGCAAGAAGAATCACCGAATGAACCTGAGAAGGAAAATAACTTGATGGTAAGGAGACCACTATGGAATGAAAGAAAAAAGGAAGATCCAGTAAGGAAAAGTTTGTTCAAGACTAGATGTAGAATTTTTTATAAAGTTTGGAAGGTAATCATTGGCAGTGGTAGCTCAGAGAATCTTGCATCTGAGGAGATGGTCACTAAACTATAGTTGGAAGGGTTGGAACATCCAAAACCCTATCATATTTCATGGATCAAATATGAGCACACTCTCTTGGTAAGTGAACAATGTTATGTGAATTTGAAAATTGGAAAGTACTATGATAAGGTGTTGTGTGATATCATGCCTATAGATTGTTGTCATATTTTGTTGGGTAGACCTTGGCAATATGATAGACATGCTATATATGATGGAAGATTGCATAAGTATACTATTGTGGCTGATGGAAAGAAACAAATCTTGTTACCATTGATGGAAGAACTTGTTAGTAATGTTTGGACATCTATGAAAGTTTTCTTGATGGAAGCAAGAAACTTTGTGAAAGACTTGAAAAGGAATGATGTATGTTTTTCTGTGATTCCTAACAAGCTGAGTAAGAAAAAAGAGGATAGTGTTCCTGAGGAGATTGATAAGTTACTCACTGAGTATAGTGAAATCATTTCTGATAATGTACCTGATGGTTTTCCACTGAAAAGAATCATTGATTATTGTATGGATCTAATCCCTGTAGCTAGTTTACCGAATAAGGCACCTCATCGGTTAACACCTACTGAGAATCAGGAATTGAACTGACAAATTCAAGAGTTTCTAGAGAAAGGTTTGATTAGAGAAAGTTTGAGTCCTTGTGTAGTACTTGGTATATTGGGACCTAAGAAGAATGGAGAATGGAGAATGTGTACTGATTCCAGAGCAATCAACAAGATAACATTGAAGTATAGGTTTCCTATACCAAGAATGGATGACATAATGGATAGTTTGATTGGAGCAAAGTATTTCACAAAGATTGATTTGAAAATTGAGCATCATCATATCAGAATTAGAGAAGGTGATGAATTGAAGACTACTTTCAAGACAAGAGAAGGTTTGTATGAGTGGTTGGTTATGCCTTTTGGTTTAACTAATGCACCAAGTACTTTTATGAGATTGATGAATGAAGTTTTGAAGAAATTCTTGGGTAAATTTATGATTGTATATCTTGATGATATTCTGATATTTAGTAAGACTAGAGAAGAACATTTGTTGCATGTTAGACAAGTTTTGCAGATATTGAAAGAGGAAAAGTTGCTGATAAATCTGAAAAAGTGTTCATTCATGAAAGTGGAGATTGTGTATTTGGGATTTGTGATCTCAGTTGATGGTTTGAAGATGGATCCTAAAAAGGTTGAAGCTATTTTGAATTGGCCTACACCTGTGTATGATAGTGAGGTAAGATCATTTCATGGATTGGCAAGTTTTTACTGAATGTTCATAAGGAATTTAAGTTCAATTTGTAATGCTATGACTGAAACTATGAGAGGAGACAAAAGGGAATTCAAGTGGACACATGGATTACCAAGGACCCAAGATGCTCCTACATTTTCTTATATTTGGCAAGAAGTCATTGGAAAATTGGGGGTCCCTTGGGTCCTACCCCTGCACATCTATTGGACTATCTGGAAAGAAAGGAACAATAGGATCTTTATGGAGACTGATTCCCCACCTGAGGCCTATCTCCATCTCAACACCAAGCTCCTATGTGATAATGTTGGCTCGACTAATTTTAAAATCCCCTCCGCACCCCCCTCAGCCTGGGAGATCAAAGTGGCTGACAATTGGAACTTGTTGACTCGCTTCACTAGGTTTGACAACTCCAGGTTGATTAGCCAGAATGCTACTCGATGGGTTGCCCCGCCCATTGGTTGGACCAAATTAAACTTTGATAGGGTGGAAAATAATCTTACCCAAGGTGGGGGGGAGTGCTAAGAGACCACAATCATGCTTTCCTTTTGGCTTATGTTGGGCTGCTAAAAAATAGTATTGTCAATCAAGCTAAAGGCACGACTCTTCTATGGTGTATCAAATTTTCCATCTCCATGAATATCAGGTTGATGATAATTGAGAGGGATTCCAAAGTGATTATGGAGGCTCTCAAAAGAAGGTTGAATGTTGGGTGGTGGGTGAACACCATAATTATGGAAGTCTGTGAGCTTCTCAACAACCTCCAAAACATGACTATTTCCCATAACTACAGGGAAGGTAATGCGGTGGCAGATTCTATGGATACCTTTGGGCTAAAACAAGATAGGCTAGCTAAATGGGAGGAGGCAAGTGTGCTACCAAAGGAGACCCAATAGCTGATTGGCTGGGAAAAATGTGACACCAACAAAGTTTAAAATGTGTCAAGCTATCACCATTATTGCTGAGGACCCCAACTTGATTACGTGCTAGCTTAACTTGATGATTATTATGCTTATGACTATGTTTGCATGAAACCTTATAAAGGTTCATAATTTCCTTTTGCGTGAGTACGTGTGGAAGGATAGCTATCTGCATCACTAGGTAATTTTGATTACCAAGGACACTAATAAAAAAATATGGCTTAATTTCTAATTATTACGCTTGGAGATCTGCTAGATTTTGTCGTACAGAGCTTGACTACCCAAAAACCACCCAAGCCCTACCTTTTATGAACAAAATTCTCATAAAATGGTTAACTCAAAAATAAATTTTTTATGCTCTAGTTTACGAAGCTTGGCCTGCAATTCTCAGAAGACTTCTACGGTGGATACTAGTCTAGTTGAAATGGGTGGAAAAACTTTGCGCATAGAGCCAGATAAAATCGATAAGGAATTCACCTCAGACCCCCTAGTGACTCACTACTAAAAAGATAGTGGCATCTAGGGTTTCATGGAGAGAATGAAGGGAGGCCACGATGAGAAAATCTCCAAGCCATTTGTGTCCTCCTAGAACAACAGGAAGGTGTCGGTTGGGGGTATACACTTCCAAATAAATGAGGAGGTCATTGCTAAAGTGACGGGACTGTCAATGGAGGGTAGAAAGTATAAGAAAACTAGGTGGACGCCAGACCTTACTAGTCTCAACTAGTTCTTCAGGCTATGGGAGAAGCCTATGAAGAAGTTCGAAGGATTCAACTACGAGAAGCTCCCTGAGTTTTGGCCCAAGGTGTGTCACATTGTTATGATTTGGTGGTAGAATGAGATGCCTCCATCTTTCATTTATAGGCAATTTAGATGTGAAAAGACACATTACCTATGGAGGATGACTTTGGCCTTCTTACCCAATGAAAATTTAAATAAATTTAATTCATTTTTGCCTTTGTAAGGCCAACATGCACATTGGGCTTGTCTTTGTTTTTGGTTCAAATTTTAAATTCTCCCTTAGGAAGACTTAACATAGGTGATTGGATTTTTTTTATACTTGATGACTGGGTGGAAATCTCATAAATATGGGAAATAATTGCTCAACGAGGTTCAAATTTTGACCCTTCTTGTTCATTCTCACTAAACCAACTTTCCCCTTTATTTCTTTCAATGAGACCTTGCCTGAGACCTTGCCCTATCCAGATTAAGCCTCACTTTAGATTTTTTTGTGAAAGAATGAGTATCCTGCTTGATCAAGGGGGGAAAAATTCTAATGATTTTGGGAAAAAATTCCCAAGAGATGGCGGTTTCCTCCCTCTCTTGTGAAATGCCCTTAATCATATTAATTCATCCCATGCTCAATTCACAAATAACACCCTAGCATGCCCCAATTCCTAGAAAAGAAAACTGTTATAAATAAGGGAGTGGAATTAATAGGAGTTTGGGCATTAATACCCGGGAGAGGGTGGATTTCACCCTTTCTTTGGAAATGTCAAAAAAACTTCAAACTTTCACTTACCTTCCCTTTCAAACTATAAACACTAAAAACAATTCAGCACACCACTCTTTGCAAAGGGATTTGGTCTAGATAAAGGAGGTGGAAATGTTAGAGTTTTGGGAAAAAAATGCCTGAGAGATGGTGGATTCCACCCTTTCTTGGGAATTTTTTTTTAAGTTCAAAATTAAAGCCACCCTCTTAAAAATCCTCCAATTAAACCTTTATTCCAAACCTCATTCATCTTCCTTCAAATTTTCTAAGTCTAATGATTTCTCTTGACATCAAAATTTTTGGCTAAAAGGAGGGTGTGGAAATCAACAAAGTTTTAGCAAAAATACCCAAAAAGGAGTGTAATCCACCATTTCTTGGGCAATGTCAAAAAACTTAGCCATTTCCTCCAACATTTCAATGCCTTCCAAGTTTTTTTTTGTGAAGTTTCATCAAATTGTTTGATACCCCCAAAAGATTTTTCCAAAAGGTGAGGGTGGAAATTGGGATATGTTAGGCATTAATGTCCAAAAAGGGGTGGATTCCATCCTATTTTGGACAATTCAGTCATAATAAAATTTCTAAGTCCACAAACCATCAAAATTTCCCCCTCACTTACCACTTCACCCAAAAATTCAAATTGCTATTGCGCTATGCCCAAAGACCTAGTTGGGGGGTGGGTGGAATTTTTTTTTTGTTGGGAAAAAATATCCAGAGAAGAGCAGAATCCACCTTTTCTTGGGAAATTTTAGTCATTCCATAAAAAAAAATTAAGTGTTGAAAGCTATCAGATCTTCCCACTCTACTTTGTATCATACCTAAAAACAAATCTTGATTAGAGGGATGGAAATGATTGGAAATTTGGGACAAAAATCCCACAATTTGATGCTAGACTTCATTTTCTTTGATCTTCCCAAAACCCACCCTAACAAAATCATTACTAGATTCCATTCAACTCATGACATCTCATTCTTGTAGCAACCCAGACTAAGGCTTCAGACTTGAAAATTACTTCTATTTAGACCCCTAAAGACCATTGAGCCTACTGTAGAAATGAAAAGAGGGAGCCCCATTTGTAATGGGGAGATGGTGTGAAAACCTAACAACAAGCCCTTTGTTGTTTCCTAGATGCTACCTTATATCCATCCTTTGTATTATATAAACCTAACTTAGAGCTATTCCATATTATATCATCACTATCTTTCTTGAAGGAAATAAATTTGTGCTTAAACATTTCTCTAAGTTCCTCAATATCCACAGGTGACAAATTAAGTTCTTGAAAGTTTGTCCATTCCCATTTGTGGCCCAAATTTGGATCTATAAATACAATGTAATATCTTACATATTATCCCCAATTTAGTTCACAAGTGTGTCTGATTCTATTTGCATCCATGAAATTATTAATGATAGGGTAACCTCCCCAAGGATCCTATAAAAAAGCGCTTTCTTCCCATCCTTTATGTCCTATAATAAGTGACTGAGTATAATATCACTACATGTAAACATGAAATTCCTAACACAAGAGCCCCTTGGAGAATTTGATAACCTTAAAACCTCTTCATTATTTGAGTTTTTGAGATATTTACCTTTAATGATCCTGACCCATTTAAGATGTGTCTCCGTGTGAATTTTCCAAAATAGTTTTTCCCCTAGTGCTTTATTCTACCATAATTAATTCTTAATGCCCATTCCTCCATTTGAGCAATAGGGTTGTATATCATTTCCCATGAGATCAAAGCATACTTTTTCTTTGTGTTTGTGCTTTGCCAAAAAAAATTCCTCAACTTATTTACCAAATCAATGTAAGCTCTACTAAGTAGTGAGATATAAGACATCAAATATATAGGAATAGTAGATAAAGTTGACTTCAACATTACTATTCTGCTTGCCTATGATAACCATTTAGATTTCCATGATTCCATTTTTCTAGCCAATTTTTCTCCTATTGAATTCCATGCTAAAGTTGATCACAAAGAGTTATCCAATAGTATCCCTAAATATGTACATGGGAGCTTACCTTCCTTAAACCCCAACAAACTTAGAACTTGATTTTGAACTCTTTCTTTAACATGGAAAAATAATATTTGAGATTTGTCCCAATTCACTACTTGTCCTAAAGCTTTAGAGTATTTTTTAGCACCCTTTTCAATTTTAACCCTTCCCCTCTACATCCTTTCACAAATAACATTGTGTCATCTAAAAATTTTTGATGTGTGATTGGTTGAACTAAATATGTCACTTCTACTCCATTAAAAATTCCTTTTCTTTAAAGGATGCATAACTTCCATCTTAAGGATTCAACCATAACGATAAGGAGGAAGGGTGAAAGTGGGCGCCCTTAACAAATTCCCCTTGATCTAGCAAAGAAACCATGAGGATTCCTATTTATAAGAGTAGAGAATCTTGGAGTAGATATGCAATAAAATTTAAAATTTATCTTCTTTGTAGAACCATTAACCCTTCCATGCACTTGGCCAAGAATCTCCAGTCAACTTTTTTGTATGGTTTCTTGATAACTAATTTGATAATCATAATTGGGCTCTTTTATATCTGGATAGAATGTATAGCTTCTTGGAAAATGATTACCCCATCTAAAGTAGATCTCCTTGGGACAAAGCTTGGTTTTTCCTCTGCAATAATTTTTTGAAGAATTTTTTTTAGTCTGTTGGCATGTGATTTTTTCAGAACCTTGTAAATGGTATTTGTCGACACGCAAAAATGGACAAGTGCTTTTTAATTACAAAAATCAATAAAAATGGCTTGAAATCATCAAAATGCACTAATTCAATTAAAAAGGGATCAAATCAATTAAAATGGACATTATTAAATAAAGTTGGACAAAATCAATAAAAGAAAAGGAAAAATCAAATAATGATGTTGAATAATTAAATCAAAGCTTAAAGGGGTCCAAAACACTATATAATTGATTTTAATCAATTAATTGTATAGTTGTTTAAATCAAAAATCAAAATGAACCCATTACCCTTACATGGCTAAATTTAATTAATTAATTGAATTTAATAATTCCTTATATCTTTCAACAAAGTTGAGCAACCAATGAGAATTGAGGACAAAAAGACATAAATCACTCAAAAAGGATGAATCTCAATCACTCATTTAAAAGTTTCAATCTCAACCACTCAATCTTGTCCTTTTGTCCAAAGCTTTGAGACAAGCCTTTAAATTGTCCCCCCATTTATGAACAAAGAAAAGTATTTGACTCAACCAAGGGTTAATCATGATTACTTCACTCCACCCCCTACCCTTGGGAATTTACTATAAATATGGAGCATTTTGAGAGCAATTGATATCTTAGAATTTCATTTGCAAACCATTGCTACTATAGGTAATTGAATAGCATTCTAAGAGCATTTTCAGCATTTAGCATTATAATTGTATCATTTTGAGCTAGAATCATCATTAGAAGCATATAGCAACATAAATTCTCATTTTAGAAGTGTCACTAGTGGAGATTTGAGCTGAGAGCTTCACTTACCACATCTTTCCTGAGAGCCATGAGATGCTATAGATCTTAGTTTCATTTTAAATTAGATTTGCATTGTATTTACTTTAAATTGTTGCTAGTTGATCTTCATTTCATGAAGGTGATATTCATCATCACACAAATGGCACCCACTGTGGGTCCCTAGGCCTCATTTTATCATTTTCATCTTAATTTGCATGCTTGTATTATCCATTTTCCATGATTATTTTGCAGAAAATAGGTAAAGTCACACCTACAAAAGATTCAATCATGCCTGCAGTCAGTTTACTGCCACTTACAATCTTTGTGCTGATGTGTGTTAGCTAAAGATTCATGCCTAACATGCGACTTCTATTCAGCATTAATTCCTTTACAGTTGCTTGCGTATCAGAAGCTCATGCCTGTGAAAACAAAGCATTCAGCCTTCAATTCTCAAAGTCACACCTGTGACTCAGGGAGTATCATTTTGTTAAACTTTGTTGTCGCCTGAGTTCATGCTTTGCTTCGAAATTTTCAATAATAGTCACGCTTTGAATATTTCTATTTCCGCTTACTGTTATTAAAGTGTCGCTTAGCAATAATCATTTTCTACAATTTTGAGTTCTCTTCACACTTTGTGATAAATTACTCATGCATGTGGAATTTTAAGTGTCGCTTGTGTCACTGCAAAGTGTCACTTTCTATCACTAAAGTTACGCTTGCTAACAATTTATTCACGCTTATTAGCTGGACAATGTCGCCTGTTATCTATTGTCTTTGTTTACTGTTAAATTGATTAAATCATTTGTCTAACTCTCTGTTTGCATAATTTAACAGTAATTGAGCAACCATAGAAAGGTGCAGAAGCCTGAAAGTAGATTCAACCAAGAGGGAAAGGCACTAGCAAGGAAGATTAAGAAAGAAAACATAGCACACATCAAGGCTATCCTTGAGACTACACAAGAGGAGGATAACCAAGTATTCCAGCATTACCTTAAAATTGCTGAAGCATACAAAGAAAAGTTTGTTTCTCTAAATTGAATTTTTAGTCCTTAGATCAAGTTTGTTTTGGAAATTTGCAAATAAGCTCTATAAAATTCATACATAAGTGTTGCTCTTTCAATTTTTGATTTTGGTTTCCCCTTATCGTGTTTGTTAGTGTTGACTAACTTTCTAGTGGACAAGCACATTTAGAGGAGGCTATTGCCAAGGTGAGTTGAAAAACAATGACAAAACCTTTCAAAAATGCCCCTAGCTTAGGCTAGCTACAAAGGAAAGGTATTCTCCTATTCAATCTTGCACTTGATTAAATTGCGGCATTCTTTTGAACATAGCTTAAGTAAAACAAGAAATGAACCAAACACTTCAATTTTAAGAATCTCCTTGTCAAGAGATTGGGAAAGAACAAATTTGTGTTTGAGTGTTTGGAACAAAGAAAGAAAATAGGGATATGCTCTTCACTTTTTAAGTGAATCAAACTACCAAACTTGTCGGCCTAAGTTCATTTTCTTTCTTTCTATGTACATGCTAGAGAAATAGTGGGATTGCCTCAAGAGTTTTCCTTAACAAGGTCGGTGAGAGGGACAACCCAAAGTGGGATACACTCACTTTTGCTGCAGGGATCCAACAGACTATAAAATGAAATGCATGCATCTTTAATGAGGTGTATGACAAAAGGGTCTTAAATTTTTTGAATTTCCTCTAGTAGTCCTCACAGATTGTGCAAAATCATACTTCAGTGCATGTGGGAAACCCCTTAACATACTTGGGGGATGAAGGTTTAAGATCCATTTTGAATAGAATCCACAATAAATCCTGATAAAGTAGTAAGCCCACCTTATAGAGCCAAAATGATAAAAGCCAAATTTGAATTTAGGTAGGCTGCTTGGAATTTCTTCTTGTGCTATACTTGTGAAAATGTTCAAGAATATACACACTAGAGTGTTTAGGGACACGATGAAAAATTGGTGTGTGTGTTGCGATTGTTTTCTCTTTTCAAACAAGAAAATTTCAAAATACTTGATCTTAAACGTTTAAAAATTCAAAATTTTACAACCTGGTCAGCGAAATGTCGCCTGTGCATAGAACAATACTGCCTATCAAAGGCAAAGTCAAACTTGTGACTTTTATGAAAACATGTATTAACAGTGAAGTCACACCTAGCAAATATTGAATCACGCTTACCAAAACTTGAAAACTGTTTATCAATAGAAAAGTGTCACCTGCACACCTGCAGTGTGCCACCTAGTGCAACACCAGTCAACATGTATCAACTTTTCAGTCACGCCTACACTCAGGCAAGTGACACCCAAAAACAAAGAAGGGCAAATAGTAGAATTTCCTGAGCATTTGGGGAAATTTTGAAATCATTTTTGGATACCCTTTGTGGAGATATTCTTTATTAGTGCAACAAATAGATCATATTCATAAAATCATTTATAATGATGAGTCTATTTGAGAAATGAATCAATCCTATTATGGAGCATAATTACCAAAATCAAGACCAAGATCTCCATAATTATCAAAATGATGGAGCATCTGAAGATCAAATTTTAGAAGCATCCAAAGATCCTGTATTTATGGAAACAATGGAATTAACTTTGAAGAGATATAACAAAGCATATTCCCTTTATTTAGCTCAATCAGGAGATAAGATTCCTCATAATTTTGACACATCAACCTTGGAGAAGAACAAGGAAAAACAAAAAGAGACATCATCTAAAGAGCCATCATTAAGATAAATTTGGCCATTTCTTTATGATGACGGGCCATCTACATCTTCATCCTCCTCTCAAAAAGAAGTGTTTGAGAGCAACAAACCTATCTTGGATCAAGGGAAATCTCATGATAATTCTATTTGTAATCAAGATGATACAGAGTATGAAGAGAAATGTACCACTCTCAAGCAATATCTAATGCACAAACCTCTATATAGTAAGAGTAATCCTTTCATCCTTCATCCATCTCAAAAAGCTTCACAAATTCCTCCATCAAAGAATGAGCCTAATGATGACACTTTTCAAGTTGACTATGTCTACCCTTAAGGGATACCTCTAAAAGAAACCCAAGCTAACTTACATCTTGCTACAGATCATTTTCATGCCTCAAAGATCTTGGACCTCAAAGCTTCATGTGCTTCAATGCCTATTATACCCATTCAAAAGAAGCCTACATCATTCATCCAAACATCCCCCACACATATCCGAACATCTACCTTGTCCTTAGAAGTGGCTCCATGTCAAGAGGATAATCCAAAGAGAAAAGAAACAAATATTGATAAAGATCAAGATCAAGATTATGTACAATCCCCTCCCATATTTGATGAAGGTCCCATATCCATAGAACCTTGTGATGATCCCCTTGCATCCTTTCATGTCTTCCAAGATGATAGCCTTCCATTCCAAGAACAAAGTACCCTTCCAAGTTCTATATTTTCTCTACTTTCCAAGCAAGATCAAGATATTCCTTCCACAAATTCTAATGAGCATATTGAAAATCAAGAGCAAAATACCCTCTCTACACCATTTGAAGATCCTTGTCAAGATCAAAGTATCCCATCATTTCCTTGTCATATTCCTCCATGTTCACCTCAAGAAACCATCATTCTTCCAAATCCCTTGCATGATAATAAATCCATTCAAGCTTCGGTTGATCCTATCAAATGTGTTCCTATCAAACCTATTCATGAGACTATGGGTATAAAGATAAATCTTAAAGATGAGAACCTTGGTAATGCAGCTCCTTCTAAAGATATTGATATCCCGTTCACACCTTACATCCCTCCATTCAAACACAACCACATGCCTTCACTATCCTCAAAATCCATTTTGGGTTCCTATGTCCCAAAACAAAATTTTTCATCTCTTCCATCCATATTAGGTCCATATATTCCTCCATCCTCCATTCCTATCATCCCTAGCTCTCCATTCATTTATCCTACCATATATCAAGATCAATGAAGGCACACATACTTGAAGAATGTCCAAACACCAATCCATATGAACCCTCCATATTATTCCTATTCATCCATAATTCCTAAGTCTTTTGGAAGCAATGTTGATGTGCAACATAAAAATCATAAATCCAAGAATCCATGTGCGTATAAAAATCACTATGTCTCATCTAATTGACATGTGAATGAAAATAAAAATGAAATATCCAAAAGGCCGCAAAGGTCCACAAAGAAAAAAGAAAAATCAAATAAAATGTGGGTTCCTAAATCCCTCATTGAAGAAATGCATTCAAAAGCATCCCAAAAGAAAGAAAAATCAAAGACTATGTGGATTTCCAAGTCACTTTTGAAAGACTTGCACACAAAAGAAAAATCAAAATTGACATTCAAGCTTCCAAAAGCTTCCATTCTGTCTCCTTCCAAACATCTTCTGCTTTCCAAGTCTAATTTGGGTTCCTATCACCCAAAATCCACTACCTCAAAAAGATCCTTACCTCTGTTATCTATCAATCTTCCATCATTCCACCACTATTCAAAGTGTGTGTCAAAGTTGATCTTGCCAACATTTCCATTTACAACATACCTTCTTCTTATCCTCACATTCATTTTCCAATGCATACTTTCCATACTTCCATCCCTCTTATCAATATCTTTGAGCATCCTAGTCATACCCATGGTTTATTATAGCATATCTTTTAGAGGAGCATTGTCCAAAGATTCTGATGTTGGGAAAATATTGAAAAATACAAGAAAAAGAGAAAAAAAAAAAAAAGAAAAAAAAAATTGCCTTGGTGAAAACCTGGCAATAGGCACCTAGGTAGAAAAAGTAAAGAGAAACAAATACCATGATGAAAATTTGGTAAATAGGCATCATGTGTAATTCCTCCTTCTTACACTCCACACTTGGGGGCAAGTTTCATCCATATTTCCTCTCTCACCTTTCATCTTGACAAGGTTGAACACATCCATGAGCATTGAGTATCTTGACATCCATTATCCTTTCTATTAGCCTATGTACTTGTTGCATCCATGTTACCCTATCATGATCTTGCTTATCCCAAATTCACCTTCATTATTCCTTGATAGTCTTTCCATAATCCCAAAACATCCCTTCTTAGACTCCATCACTCCTTTACCCAGATTGTGTTATCTTATCCACATCTTACCCAAATTGACCCCTTGGTCTTGATTAAAATGAAGAACTTAAAGTACAAAAAAATTGTTATTAAAAACTTCTTGACATGTCCACTTATTTCGGATCCCTCATTTTCATGAAAATAGATCATTATCCTATAGGCTATTTAGCACTACATCATTGGCTTCCATGGATTATCCAAAAACATGCTTCACATTGCTATATCATTTTTCCTTAGCTTGGGTAATCTTGAGGAGATGGTCCTATGAGTCACATTCGCATGCTTCATCCATCATGTCCTTTCCATCTCTAATCCATTAGCTTGCAAATCCATCATTCATATCCTATATCTTGCTAGACATTGGGGGCACACCAATGTGATCTTATTCAAGAGTTGGTAATTTTAGGCATAAAGGGGATTTGAGTTGCAGCTTGCATAAACTGAGCCTTTGTAATATTTTGGAAGTTTTCCCAAGTCCAACATTTTTCCTATCCAACTAGAGGCATTGGATCTTAATCAACAGATTTCAACAAATAGGCATCAATTCACATGAAGCAATGCATTAAACTCAAATAGATTCGATCAGTCGCACATCAGAGGACTTATCAGAGCTTCAGAAGAGAGATATTTTGGTGAGCCTTTGATGGATATCATTGTTCATACCCAAGTATTTGAGCCTACAACTTGATCCTTGAGCCTTCATTGACTTTATTATTCGGGATTAAAAATTAACAAACACCTTAAAGATCAAAATACTTGAAAATTCTTTTTGAAAATCATGATACATTCCAAAACACTTGAAGCTTTTGAGGATCTTTATTGAATTGAATTTTTATTGTATCTTTTTAGCTAATTGATGATGTTCCAACTAGATTGGAAATGATGGAGACATGATATTTTTCTTGTCTTTGAGTGACTGTCTTGAGGGAGATCCAACAACTTATGTGAATTCATCTAATGACATGGTCACCAAAGAACCATTGAGGACTTTCATATAGGGTGGAGGGTTGACCTTTGTTTGCAACATTGAATCCATTGAAAAGGGTATTCATACTCCCATAGTTTGGTCATCCAACTAGTGAGGGTTGTACTAGTTTGAAAATGAGGTTACCAAAAGTGATAAAAAGAGGTATTCATATCATCATGATGTGGTCAGTGATGGTTGTACTTTCTTTTCAGTCCCACAATGCTCAATGATGAAAATATATCTCTATGGCATTTCTTTGCTAAAAGCTAGTGACACTTAGTTGCATTGGATTGCATTATCATGTTAGATTGCATTGCATTATCATGGTTAGATTAAGTGCATTGGTTTGTAGTTATTTTTCCAAGGGAAAAGGAGGTTCAGTTATCAATCTTGATCAATCAAAAAGGGGAAATCAAAGAAAAGTCCATATCATCATATCAATGTTCATAACATCAAAGATCCAACAATTAGTATATCAAGATACAATGTCAATGACAAAATGATACATCTATTCCTGATCAATAACACATCAACCTGATACGAAATCAACAACAAGGAAGATCCATAAATCTAATATCCAAGAAGCTATGGACCGTATCTATAACTTACGAAAATGTGTCTATTTGGCAAAACAAAGGAATCATATCAATATACCATATCAAGGAATTATCTAAAGTCAATCAGTTTTATCAAAAGTATCAAGCAATCACACCCAATACCATTTGTTCATGTCTCTATGTCTTGAGAACAAAGCAATAGTATCTATCATATCAGTTTTCACACTAATTGATTTATCCTACCAGTGACCTACCTATCAGTTATCCCATATCAGTTTTACTATCCTATCAGACTGACAAATCACATTCATTGGTAACATTATCTTGATATCCTAATTACTTGTTTCACTTAACTACAATAGACCTATCTATCTTGGACATATCAATCAACCGAGGCAACTTGGGAACCATAACATATCATTAGGTTTTATCATAAATGAAAATATATTCAATAAATCAAACATCATGTCAAATTTTTAAATCACACTATCAATATGTTTTATTTTTGAGGGGGCATTAGGGTATCAAATTGAAATCAAGTCAAACATCATTGGAATCAGTGGGGCATAAAATAAAATAAAAACATTATCAGAGGCATATCAGTTGATCACTATCATATCAGGCATCATATCAAATCAGGCAGCATATCAATATCACATCAGTTTCAGTATCAGAGGCATATTAGTGAATCAACAATCAGGACCTGAAAGCGACTAGGACTCAAAAGAATCTTTGAATCAATATTCTTCACACATCAATTAAAAGAGGGGCATTTGTAGACATGCAAAAATGGACAAGTGCTTTTTAATTGCAAAAATCTATAAAAATGGCTTGAAATCATCAAAATGCACTAATTCAATTAAAAAGGGATCAAATCAATTAAAATGGACATTATTAAATAAAGTTGGACAAAATCAATAAAAGAAAAGGAAATATCAAATAATGATGTTGAATAATTAAATCAAAGCTTGAAGGGGTCCAAAACACTATATAATTGATTTTAATCAGTTAATTGTATAGTTGTTTAAATCAAAAATCAAAATGAACCCATTACCCTTACATGGCTAAATTTAATTAATTAATTGAATTTAATAATTCCTTATATCTTTCAACAAAGTTGAGCAACCAATGAGAATTGAGGACAAAAAGACATAAATCACTCAAAAGGATGAATCTCAATCACTCATTTAAAAGTTTCAATCTCAACCACTCAATCTTGTCCTTTTGTCCAAAGCTTTGAGACAAGCCTTTAAATTGTCCCCCCATTTATGAACAAAGCAAAGTATTTGACTCAACTAAGGGTTAATCATGATTACTTCACTCCACCCCCTACCCTTGGGAATTTACTATAAATATGGAGCATTTTGAGAGCAATTGATATCTTAGAATTTCATTTGCAAAGCATTATTACTATAGGCAATTGAATAGCATTATAAGAGAATTTTGAGCATTTAGCATTATAATTGTATCATTTTGAGCTAGAATCATCATTGTAGAAGCATATAGCAGCATAAATTCTCATTTTAGAAGTGTCACTAGTGGAGATTTGAGCTGAGAGCTTCACTTACCACATCTTTCTAGAGAGCCATGAGATGCTATAGATCTTAGTTTCATTTTAAATTAGATTTGCATTGTATTTACTTTAAATTGTTGCTAGTTGATCTTAATTTCATGAAGGTGATATTCATCATCACATAGTATTACATAGAGATATTGTTGATTTATCTTTCTTTGGAATGAGAACTATAAAGGTGTTTTTAAATTTTCTCAGTAATCTTCTAGAATTTCTTACTGCTTCTAATGCTACAGTCATCTCTAAACCTAATATTGGCTAACATTTCTTAACAAACCCAGATGTGAATCAATTGGGACCTAGTGCTTTGTCTAGATGAAGCTTATTTAGTGATTTAAGAACCTCCTCCTCTAATAATTTTGTCATCAACATTTTATTATTTGCCTCTAATACAATTCAAGGGATATCATTCAACATCTCTTTTTGGGAAATTAAATCTGATCCCTCTAAATCATTGAGTAAACTTGAGTAGAAGGTCACTATCTTTTACTAAAACTTCATTTGATATTCTAAAGTTCTACCATCTTCACAATTGATCTTATGGATTCTATTGACACTTCTCCTTTGTTTGGTAATGTTGTGAAAAAATCTTGTACTCATTTCCCCTTCTTCAAGCCAAATCTCTCTAGATTTTTTATGCCAAAAAATTTCTTTGGCTAAAATATCCTCATAATCTTTTAATAAATCTTTGTTACAAAACTTTTATGAGTCTATACCTTGCATTGTTACTTGTTCATTGAGTCTCTTGATGGTTTTATCAATTGATTTCTTCGATTTAAAAATATTTTTGAAATGATACTTATTCCAACAAAGTAATTTTCTTTAGTTTGGATAAAAAGAAAAATAATTTGGATCCTTCAAATTGAGATTCATTCCACCATTTGTCTATTAATACTAGAAATTCTTGTTAGCTTGTGGTGACTGATCATGAAAGTACTATCTAGGAAAGTACTGTACACTTTTCCTCCCGATTTCGCTAGTGGCAAATTTTTTTGAGGCTGACATATTTTTGGCTATTTTTGGGCCGACATGATTGTAACTCATTCTAACCCTAAAGCAGCAAAATATTGTATAATACGGCTTAGGGTTAGGGATTTTATTATGGATGATTTTAGTACTTGCGACAAAATTGAGCTGTAAGGGATTATAGATTGTAATAAGGTTGTAATCACTGGATAATAAAATATTGGACTCGTTGTTGGTGGGCATAGCCCAGGGATTGGGTGAACCATGTTAAATCTTTGTGTCTTGTGTTCTCTTCTATGTGGTAATTTTTTTTCTGATATTGGTTATATTTGCATGTATTTGTTATTTCTGCCTTGTTAATCGTAAAAATTCTTCATCTTTCATCCACATGTTTTCAAATTTAAATGGGCATAAAATAATTTGTTTTCTCCTAAAATGTCTAACTGGATGAGGAGGTGACCAGATCCTTATATAGAAGAAATGGGTGCTTTAAAATCAAAGGGGAAAGTGGTCAAGTTAGCTTTATAAAAAAATATGTCTAATTTTTTTTTCTATATGACTAAAACGAAGTCTTGTGTTATTCCATGTGAATGTTCCATTTTCCAACTCAACCTCAAAGAGGTTCTCCTTTGTCATCCAATTTATGCAATTTGTGGTTGAAATTCTTTTTGTATGTCCCCTATATTATCTAAGAGATGAAGAATGACATTGAGATCCCTGCCAATGATGAAATTCCTTTTGGACCATGCATTAAAAAGGTCACTTATCTCTTCCGACACTTCAAATTTCTTCTTTGTTAAAATGAGACTATAAATAATTATTATTGAGAACTTCATATTACTAATCAAGTTTGTAATCAAACCTCCAAGCCAATTATTTATACCTTCCAAATTTTGAAAATGCACTCTACTTGGGTTCCACAAAATTGTGAAGCCCCTTAAGGATCCTGTATATTCCACTGATTCTAGCTCCCAAATGCTTATCGATCTTTTGAACCATTTTACTTGATCAACATTTAACTGTCGCTTGCAACATAATAACTTCCACCTTGAATGAGAAAATGCAACATTTGATTAAATGCTTCTTGTTAAGGGCATTCAAGCCCCTCAAATTCTATGAAATGATCTTCATTTCTCCTTGGGAAGGAACTTTCCCTTCCATACATGCATGTATTCTATAATTTTGATTTGATCCAACTCTTCCCATTCTTCACTTCTCAGATAAGAAGATGATTTGCAACATTTCCCTTTCTTATTTTTCTTCCCACAATCTAGAGAAACTTTGGCTGGTATCATCCTTTCTATTCCTAATTCTAAATTCCTTATTCCTACCATACCCAATGAAGATCAATGTGATTTAAATTATGAATTTGGTTTTCAAAGTTCTCTCTATCGTCTGACTAGACTACAAAATAATTCCCCAATTCTATCTCTTCATATTCATCTATCTCTAGATTCAACATTCATTCAAAATCATTTAACAAATCAAGTTCCTCTAGACAAGATGAACCCAAAAGACAATCTACAAAATCATATTTTCTCCTTTCTATGTTCTCATCCTTGTTATCTAACGATCCTTTCTCTACTAGCCCAAAAATTTCCTAGACCACTTGATGTCCTGGTGACAAGTTTGTACTTTAAGTATCACCCTCTGAACTTGATGCCACAAAAATTTCCATTCATTTCCAATTATTTCTTTTTTTTAAAATTTTATTTCCTAAAAGTGACAATAATCCACCCTTAGCATGTGTCCCGGTCTCCTTTCCAAGAGGTTGACTTCCTTCAGTATGAGTCCTTCCTTCAATATTACATCTATAATTCATGTCTTGACACTTTCTTCTATTACTTTCTTCTATTGTTTGTTATTTAAAGGTATAGATTTAGATCTTGATAAATTCTAATTTTCCTTTAGTATTAAAGATTTCCTACATCCTATGTTAAGGCTACTTGGTTTTGATGAGTTACGATTGGAATCCCAATGCCTTCTCTCTTCCATCTTACTAGAGATCCTTGAAACCCTACCTCTGTTTGGTTTCTTTGGAGTTTTCTCGGTATCATTTCCTATGATAACTTTTTCTTCAGTGATGAGCATATCTTGGTTGATTATCTCTATTAATGTTTTTTGAAGGAATACATCTACCTACTCACTAGTATCATTTTTTTATGGTGTATATTTCTCTTTTATAGATTAGATTTATTCTTTATTTATTATATCAATAAGTCTTTCTTCCTACATCTCATATGCCTCCTCAACACTTTATGACTTAAAATTCTTCTGCATTTCTTCTATTGAAGCTCCCTTTTGGAGACCAATCAAGCCCTCGGTACTCGGATTCTCCACCAGCACCTGGTCTACTATCTCTTCTATAATTTTAGTTTGAACTTCTTCCAAGCAGTCTTGAATAAACTTGCCATTTCTTGAGTACTAATATTTAGTATTTCTGTCTAGATCCTTTGTCTCTTCCTTCTAGTATGACTGTTATTTTTTGAATAGGTCATCTTTTCATCTTTCACTATTGACAACTCTCCATGTTATTTTGAACCACAAAAGGATAAAAGAGTGTCCTCTTATCACTCCCTCGATAACCTTCAGTAAGAAGTTTTCTTTCTTGCAACATATTGCTATAATGAATCCATCTCCAAAATAAGGTCCAGAGAATCACCAACATTCTATCAGAGAACCATTTATCTTCCCCTTCATTTATGTTATATTGATTTTCTTTCACTTCCCTATTTTTCTTATCAATCTCTTGAAATAGGGTGATAGGGTTTCCCATCGAATGTCTCCAAAGCTACTTTGACACAAATTTCTATGTGAGTCTATTAGTCTCAATGATACAAAAGTCCTCTTCCCCTTGATAGGCCCCAAAAATAGCTATTTTAGAGATTAGAGTATCATTAACACTATCTAAATGATCATGTAAAATCATTTGAATCCACACTCCATGCTTTGAAATGATGTTGATCAATATGGGGAGATCTTTTCCAATGTCCACTAGAATGCAAATTCTAGGGCTATATATTTCCACAAATTGAAAGTTTTAAGGAAGATTCCTAATTTGTTTCCAAAGACCTCAAGGATCTCTACATCTCTATATTCTAGTGGTAAGAAATCTAGTTGAATCCACATGGGAATAAATTCTATGCAAGGATCTCTACTATCAAAATTTGGGCTCCAATGCTACATATGTAAGCCAAAGTTTTTGTAAAACCAACATTTCTTTCTAAAAGCCTTATCTCTACTATCTTTAGATTTGAAAATCACTATGAAAAATCCATTTGTAAAATCCAAAAATTTAACTCCATCTAAATCACTCCAATGACCATTTGTCCATTTATGTAAGTCCCTAAGTGAAATGGAGGTGTTCCATAACTTAAAAATTATGGCTTGTTGTTGTAATCGCCTCCTATAGTCTTTGAGCAACTCCTCTAAGAATGTAATGGATGGCTCTTCAATGTGTTGATTTGTTAGGGTTGCCTTTTCCTTCGACCTGTGTGTTTCATTTTCTTCTATTCAAGATGCCTTTTCTCTGCTAATTCCTCCCTCTTTTGAATCCTTTTACTTCCATATCAATCTTGTTTCTTTGCATCCATCTATCAAGGTTCCAAATCCTAATCTTTCTCTTGTCGTAAATGATTTAACCATAGGAAATATTTCAGTGCCCCACCCCTAGCCCAACTTTATTAATGTTATGATTACTTTAGGATGATAGATTATATGTTAAGAAATCATTGATTTGTATGATTTTACTAACCCCATACTTGCATGTGTATGGTTGATGTGTTTGTTTTACATTTCTGTTTGACGTGCCTGATGTGGTTGAGGGATGGAGTCGTAGTTACTTTCTTGCGAGATCCACACGATCGGTCAATCCCCGCCATTTTCTGTTATGTATTTATATATGTATGTACATGCGAGTTTTGTATGCAGGTTTGTAGGTGCTGGGCATCGACTTCCCTGAATTGTCAGGATGAGCGTGCCCTATCGCAATATCTCAAATGGTAAGAGATGGGAGATAATATACAGATCCAAAACCCTAACCTAAGCCCATTTGTCTTAGGATTGGAAAAGTATCAATTTGACTACCCTACCCGAATTCATCTAGGTGATAGGAATTTGTCGATTCCTTTCTGGTGTTGCTTGGTTTTACTTTGTTACTTCGCTTGGCTTAAGTTGATTTATTGCGTGTGTGGATGATATTTCTATGATTATTAATGTTATGATTATAGTTGAAATTCAATGTTGATTATGCTCCTATGTTTAATTGAGAAAATTAATCTAAAGTCAATTATTTGATTATTTAGAATTATTTGATTATTTAATTCAAATTGGATTTAAGTATGTCAGTGTGCGTTATTAAATAATTTAATATTTAATTACATGACTTATGGATGCTTTAAATATTTAATCTATTTAATAATAAATTTTAATTATAACATGTGCATTAATATTAATCGAAGTATTTTCAAAAAGTAATCAACTTGTTTTAAAAAGTCAAGTTGAGTGGTGCATGAAAAGTGTTTTTAAATTATTAATTTTCTTTCAATTTCTGATTTGGAGTTGAAGTGGGAGTTAGTTGTTGAGTTATCTTTAGGGTTGTATGAAATGGGGAATTGAATTTCTCATTAGGGAGAATTGCATTCATTTGGGAGATTAGACAGGTTTGGAGGGAAAATTTTTGGAGAGGGCTTAGATTTTGGCATCTTGAGATTTTTGGAAAATTTTGGATTATGGGTTTTCTGCTTGTGCATTTGGATCATGTGCCTGTTTTCTTCATGGGTTCAGATCTACATGATGAATTCAATTGGGAAGAAATTATGTCTTCAAATCTACAAAGGATTGTGATTTCAATATTGAGCTCTGGATCTAAGGTAAGCATTGAATTTCGTCTATTAGTTGCATTTTACATTTACTTGACATCCTTTGTTTGTGCAAACTTTAATATATTACATTAGATAGATCTATGCTCTTTTAAATTCTGGGTATTTAGAAACCCTAGTTAGTTGTTATTTTATGTTTTATTAAATTTTAGCAAAGCAGGGTTATGCTGGTGAAATTTCGTTAACAGATTCCTCATAGATTCTCTAGAAAATGGATTATTAATCAAGATTATAGTTGAACTATAGAGGCTGAAAAATAAATTACTCATTAGAAGAGACAATCAATTTTGTTGTCAAAATCCAATTTCAATAGTAAAATCAATTCTAGATTAAAAAGAAAATATAACCCAATTTTAGTAGAAAATTCTATTGTGGTTAAAAAAATACTAACTGGAAAATATACATTCTATTACTGACCAATAGGACTAAGAGAGAATATATTCCTTGCATGAGAATCTGGAGCATAGGAAATATTGTTCATAAATTTACGAAATAGGGACTGGTATATTCTGCTTTAAAAAATTATATATTTATAAATACATCTTTATGTATAATAAATTTGTTATTGTATTTTTTAAGAAAAAATTAATTTATTATGCTTATGGAAATTGTACTTTTACTAAATAAATTATTATATATATATATATATATATATATATATATATATATATATATATATATATATATATATATATATAACATTGTAAAAACAAATTGTATTATTTTTATTTAAATAAATAAATAAATTTTGAGAAGTTAAAGGTACCTTGGTACCTACGCAGTGTGCAGGGTACCTGCGCATGCAAGTACACTGCACATGCAGAGTACCTGCCATGCACACAGAAGGTAAGGAAGGGGGGGGGGGGGGGGGCGGTGGGACCGCCACATCCACCAATCAAAAGTGTTTTTTTGTTTTTAATTTAATTTAAATTAAATTTTGTTTTCATTTAATTTTAATTTAGTTTAAGTTTAGTTATTATTAATTTAATTTATTTATTTTATTTTATTTTATTTTAAGTTTTTTTAAAATTTATATCATATTAGAACTTATATGATTAAATTTAATTAATTTTAAATATTAGAAAAGGATTGTATTATTAAATTGATTAATAATGTTTGGATTAGGCTTTATCTTTATTAATCATTATTTATTTAAATTCTAACATTTGAATAAAGATTTATGGTTATATGGTATTTTTGTTTTGGAAATTATGGCTAATGTTTTTTTTTATGAAATAGACTATTAGCTTGTTTGAATATTTCTTTTCTAATTTTAGGTTTTGAAATTAAACTAGACCTTGTGTTTTATTAATTAATACGACTTATGTATGTGTATACATGTTGATAAGGATGAATATATGTTATGCATGGTGAGATAGGTATAATTATATTTCTATTGGTCAATCCCTAGTTGAGAGATGGAGTCGTAGTTACTTGCTTGCGAGATCCACACGGTCGGCCGATCTTTTCCATTGTTTATTATGTATTTATATATGTATGTACATGTGAGTTTTGTATGCAGTTTTGTAGGTACCGGGCATCGACTTCCTTGAATTGTCAGGATGAGCGTGCCCTATCGCAATATCTCAAATGGTAAGAGAGGGGAGATAAATATATGTTATGCGTTTCTGTTCTATTGTACCTATAGGATGAATATAGGGAATGTTCTTTAATTATGTCATTGTATTAATGTTTATAGTTAGTCACTTGAATCACTTATATGTTTCCTTTTGTATTAAGGATTGTGATTTTAGTATCGAGTACCTACCATGCACAGGTAGCCTGCCATGTGCAGGTCCGTGCCTTGTGCACAGAAGGTAAGGAAGGGGGGAGAGGGGGGGGGGGGGTTGGGGCCGCCACGTCCGCCAATCAAATTTTTTATTTTTTATTTAATTTAATTTAAATTAAATTTTGTTTTCATTTAATTTTAATTTAGCTTAAGTTTAGTTATTATTAATTTAATTTATCTATTTTATTTATTTTATTTTATTTTATTTTAAGGTTTTTAAAAATTGATATCATATTAGAACTTATATGATTAAATTTAATTACTTTTAAATATTAGAAAAGGATTATATTATTAAATTTATTAATAATGTTTGGCTTAGGCTTTATCTTTATTAATCATTGTTTATTTAAATTCTAACATTTGAATAAAGATTTATGGTTATATGGTATGTTTGTTTTTGAAATTATGGCTAATGTTTTTTTTTATGAAATAGACTATTAGCTTGTTTGAATATTTCTTTTCTAATTTCAAGTTTTGAAATTAAAATAGACCTTGTGTTTTATTAATTAATACGACTTATGTATGTGTATACTGTTAGAGTAATTATATGTTCACACTTATTAATTAGATCACTTTGATTGAATTAATTAAGTTGTCTATTACTCTAGTTTACTTAAGTTATCTCTTAGGTGCATATAATTAATATTTTATATTAATTACTATGCGCAACCTAACCTTTTACCTTTTTAGGGTTTTGTTCACCTTATAGGTTGAGCTCTTGTAATTATTGTTCATTTTTTAGATTGGAATACAATTTTCTCTCACACCGCTGAGATTTTTCAAGCTTTGGTTTTTGTGTCTTCTGCTTCCTTCCAGCAACAGGTCATTTGCATCTAGGTGTTCTTGGTGAATTGTGAAGTTGGATTTCTCAACTTCTACATGGTATGAGAGCTCCCCTGCTGCTACATGTTCTGGTGTTTTTGAAGCAATTTTTTGAGATTAAGGGTTTCAAGTTTTTTTAGATCTGGTATTCTCTATAGGTTATATTGGATCTAGAGGGTCTCATTTTCTTTGGAGTACTTTGGCCAAAAACTGACCTCACGGTTGCATTTGGAAGGCCCAAAAACCCTTATTTTCATATAAAACATGACTTATTTGGCCTCCGGAGTATCTGGGAGAAATTTTGTGGCCTATTAGGGTCGTACAGGCACAAAAATTGAGAAAAACTTTCATTTTTTTCTTTAAAAAATAAAAAATGACATTTAATTTTAATGCCTCCCATTAAAAAACACTACACTACCTGCGCACCGCCTGCGCGCCACCGCGCCGCCGCCCGCGCACTGCCCAGTCGCCACCGCCCGCACGCCACCACCGCACCGCCCGACCACCTCTACTCATCGGACGTCCCATGACAGCCATACGATCACCAAAATATTTGTCGGGACTTTTTTCCAGGGAGCTTGCATTTTGGGGGTACCTGCACTTTTTTGGTCCTACAGGGCTCATACGGACTTGGAATTTGACATATGATATATCGTCGGAAAGGTTTTTTCGAGCCTGTCACTCTCATGCACATTTCATTTCCTATTTTTTTCGTTTGATTAGCTGTTTATGGTGTCAAAGTGGAAGCTTCATTTTTTCTTCTCTACATTTGGAAATTAGGTTTTTTCCTTTTTTTTTGTGCTTACATACTTATTTGAAGTGTACGGGAGATAGTATAATATTTTATGGGGGGGTGCAAATTCTCTTTCTATCATTTATTTCAAAGAGACCCTTCTACTTTTGTCTACTTTCTCTCAATGGTGGACTCTTCTGTTGCCCACCTTACACCTCACAACTATCACACTTAGAAAGGACAGATGACCAGATTGCTTATGGTAAAAGGGTTATGGTCATGCCTCGATGAGGCTCAACCATTTCTACAGTGACCTTATGAGGCTCTTATGTAGAGAAATAGGAAGGATGAGGCAATGGGCCTCATTGCAATGAATATTTTAGATGGGTTGTTGTTTCACTTGGATGGTTTGACCACACCCAGGGATATGTGGAACAAGTTTTCCACCTTGTTTGGCATAATGAATCAGTTCAGTGTTCTCTAGATAGATGCAGAGTTCACCTCTTTGGTACCTAAATCATTCACCAAGATTGAGGACTTCTTGATGAAGTTCAAGTCTCTTTGATATATTTTACAAGTTGCTGGAAAGACGAAGTTAGATGATGGGTGTATCTTTCTGATACTCTCAAAGCTTCGCGGCCCTTATCAGATTTTCACTTCTACCTTATACTCCACTATGGATGCACTGAGTGCATGACATGTTATGCCCTCTTTTGAGACCTTTTGCGACAGGTTGACTCATGAGCAGTCCAAGCTCAATCAGATGGATTCACTTACAGGTTCACAGTCATAGACATTTCTTCCCAAGACACCTCAGGATACATAGAAGAAAAAGTTGAAGCAGATATCTGATTCCTCTTCTCAGCACTCTACTAGCTCACCATCTTCTTCTAAGAAGGAGAAACAGAAGACTGAGAGCCCTACATGTTCCTATTGTTAGAAGGGGCCTCATGATGAGTCACATTGTTTTTAGAAGAGATTTGATGGCTATGAGAAACAAATTGTATATTTGTAAGCTCTTCTTCAGAAGAGCACTATTTCCTCTCCATCCTCTTCTACCTCACAGGGGTCTACTTTTCAGTCTTTTGCCTCATCTTCGACCTCTGGACAAGATTTTGGATAGGGTCATGCATTATGGGCTTCCTTTGGATACTAGATTCTGGTGCTTCTCACCATATGTCATCTTCTTTGGAGATCTTCTCTTCTATTGAGGCTTCTCCTATTCCTCACATTCTCATGGGGAATAACATTGTTATGCCAGTTTACGGGAAAGGTTCTGTAGGCATTCAGGATGGCACATTCAATGATGTATTGTATGTTCCATCTCTATCTGCAAACCTTCTCTCGATTTATCAGATTACACTCAATGGGTCAGGGAAGATAATTGAGTTCACGACATTCAGTCTTCATCCGGGATAGTGCGACAAGAGGCATTGTTTCTACAAGGACAGTTGATCATTCCAGCCATCTCTACACCTTCTCACACTTTGGTCCATCATCTCCATTATCAGAGCATAGCTCTCCTCTTTCGTAAGAGCATCATGTGGGGCACGCAGGTCACTTGAACCTCTATGTTGTTCCTGAGACCACTTCTGTGACTACCTCACCACATCTTATTGAGGTTTCCTCTCTTTAGCAGGACTCTTTTTTAGCACTTCCAGACCCTCCAGCTCCATTCATCAAGCCATCAGGAGTAGTTGTTGAGGATTCTATAGAGGACATTCATCTCCTCTCTCCTAATAGCGTCAACACACCTATCATACCACCTACATTGGGGATTCCCTTTTAGGATCCTTGTGTCTACTCCTTTGAGCATCAGCTTGACCTTCTAGTGACACCTCATCTTTCAAGGTTACCTCTTCAGTGTTCACTTCCTTTCACTCCTTTGTATTGGAGTCATGGTGGTTTGTTCATTGATCCAGGGGTTCTTTCATTCTATGGGGGCTTTGGAGCCTTGACCCTCTCTCACAGGGGGGTTGGCAGCACACATTGTACTTATGGCTTTGAGAGAGTCTCTTGAAGTCATTTTTTTTTCTTTTGCTTGCTTTTATATCTCTTCTTGGAGAGGATTTTTTCACACTAGGTTTTCTCCTTTGTCTCCGGTTTACAAATATTTCCTTGTATGGGGTACTTGATCAGGCCTTGTTGCCGAGACCCATCTTTTTCCTACTTTCATAACTGTCCTAGGTTAGCTTACCTCCTAAGCTTTGCTTAAGGGGGGGTGTTAGACTAATTATATGTTCACACTTATTAATTAGATCACTTTGATTTAATTAATTAAGTTGTCTATTACTCTAGTTTACTTAAGTTGTCTCTTAGGTGCATATAATTAATATTTTATATTAATTATTATGTGCAACCTAGCCTTTTACCTTTTTAGCATTTCATTCACATTATAGGTTGAACTCTTGTAATTATTGTTCATTTTTTAAATTGGAATATAATTTTCTCTCACACCGCTGAGATTTTCCAAGCTTTTCTTTTTGTGTCTTCTGCTTCCTTCCAGCAATAGGCCATTTGCATGCAGGTGTTCTTGGTGAACTGTGAAGTTGGATTTCTCAAATTCTATATATACATGTTGATAAGGATGAATATATATTATGCGTGGTGAGATAGGTATAATTATATTTCTATTGGCAACATGGTCTAAAAGATGTTTTGTTTTACACTAAGATTGGGCATTTCTGTTCTATTGTACCTATAGGATGAATATAGGGAATGTTATTTAATTATGTCATTGTATTAATGTTTATAGTTAGTGTATCTCAGTAGATTTACTTTATTCTATACTTAGATTCGATCATGTTTAATATGGAAATTAAAGTGCTTATGAAATTAGATCTCAGTTTTCTATGGTGCAAAATGTATCTTCTTCGTGCGTGGAGTGTCTTCGTTTGCTTACTGTGTTTTCAGGATACTAGAAGACTTAGGGGGAAGATAGAGGATGGAGTATGTATCAGTTGATCATGTTTTCTATATTATGTGTTGATGTATGTATTTATTCTGACTATACCATGATTGACCATATAGGATCATGATGTATTGTATTCTTCTTTTGGTTCCTTTGTAATCATTTCTAGTTCTTGTATGTGAAACTGGATTTGGGTTTACCTGGATGTGTACCTGTTTGATCTATTTGAGATCTATGAGCCTAGGGTAGTTTACCTAGATATGTAGTAGGAGGTGGCTTGAAATAAGCATCAGGGCCCACAAGTGGCTGCTAGGATTACTTATTGTTAAGTATCTATAATCAAGTGATAATATAATATAACATTGAGAGATTTTAAAATGAACCTAACAAGATATGTTTCCTTGCCCTGGCTTAGTGCTAGTACAGACTAAGGTGGGAATGGAGAAGATGACTAGCCTCCTTTAAAAGGGATGAGTGGGCATAGTCGATGGCTTCATCAATACGAGAGGTCATTGACACCATGTATGGTCACTTGGGTTCCGGGATCCAGAGAGATTACCAAGACAAAACTCAAGGGTTAGATATACATGATGACGCCTTCCTATGCATAGTCTAGTTATCCTACATGTGTTGGTTGCCTCTGGATTATAGAGTCTTTCATATAATTATTACTTGTTCACCTTGAGTTAGAAATCTTTCAAGATCCTTCCCTTAGCATGATCTGTTTGATGTTTGTTATCCGAGTGGGTTCTTTTGTTATCTCCTCAGCATGGTGGGAGTGGACCATTTAGGTTCATGAGGTCGGGTGGTAGTGATTCTTTTACCATTTGAGATTCTGGCATTCATGTACCAGTGCTAGATGATCCCTATAGCAGTTGTTCATTCTTAATCCTCATTGATGGATTCATGTTATTCTTCTTCTTCTTCTTCTTGTGATCATGTATCTTTGTATCAGTTATTCAGAGATATCTTGTTGTATTTATTTTCAGTTATTGTAATACATCCCTTGCAACATGTGTAGTGGATGTAGATTTATGGATACCTTGTGGTACCAGTTGTATTTATGATATCTTATATATGATGTTTCTTTTACCTTTCATTTGTTTTTATGAGTTATGTAATTGTACTTGATCTAAATTATCTAATTAAATTAATGTTATCATTATCTTTGTCAAGGAACCCTTTAGAGTTGTAACCTATGTTGGTTATTGTTTTAAAGTGAGTAAATGGTAATTGCTTCCACATTGATGTTTACCTTGTATGTTAACTTTAAAAAAAATTATTCTGCAAACTTAGATGCATGTTTAGGTTAAGTTCTCCTATGTTTCCTGGTGGGGCATTACACTTGGTATCAGAGCACTAGGTTCTACACTAAGAACTCTGGGAAGTTGTGTGCCCATTAGATGTCTAGCTGTCAAAACTTGAAACCAAACATAGACATATAACTCTTTTGTGTTTGATAACCATTAAATTACATCTAAACATTTATGTTCTTGCTTCTCTTAAATGTCTTTGAGATATCACGTGTCTAGTGATTTTCATAGGTGATTGGACTATTTATTGTGTATGGTTACCATCTCTAATGCATCTAGGGTGAAGTACCTTTAGATTTCATGAAGCAATTACTCCCTTGAGCGTGGCTACCCCTAGTCACCTTGTTATGTGAATGGTGTATGATTGATAATTGATTTTGGTTAATTTATGAATTATTCACATTGTGTTTGGGCTAGCATTGAGATTTTGAACTTTCTTATGATTGGATTAGTCACCTAATTCTCTTTTTGTTATCTATTATGAAAGGGTAGTCACAGTTAATTTATTGCTGAAATGGAGATCTCCTACAATTTAATGTTGGACTTACGATTTCCTTGCTTGGGTTTTACCTTTTTAATTTTTATGGTGGCTACTCCGAATGTTTCGTATTGTTGGCCCTATTATGTGATAATTATTATTTCTATCATGTTCATCATGAACCCCTGATAGTATGTATAAGGGAGGACATCGCATAGATGGTACTATGCTATTTTGTGTGAGATTAGAATCATTGTGTATTTTGCACGTTTGCATAAGTGTTGCATTAACTAGATGATCATGAACTTTCTAACTTACTATTTGATATAGTTATGAATGTTTTATTTATGCAATTGATCCTAGATGTTTTAACTATGATGATGAATGACTAAAGGTTTAGATCTTTTTTTTTTTGAATTGTTAATAAATGATTGACCAATGTGAATTTTTGTTATTCCTAACCAAAATTATATTGTTCTTAATGACTGCATATCATGCTCTTATTTTATGGCTTATTTTCAGATGTGTGTTCTGTTTTAAGTAAATGCTTCGTACTTGGGGGGTATATATCCTCATCTATTTGTAGGCTTCTGGGAGTAAGCATAATCCTAGGGGGGTGGATGTAGTACCCCCGCCCCTAGCCTGATTTTATTAATGTAATGATTACTTTAGGATGATAGATTATATGTTAGGAAATCATTTATGCGTATGATTTTACTAACCCCATAGTTGCATGTGTATGGTTGATGTGTTTGTTTTACATTTCTGTTTGGCATGCCTGATGTGGTTGAGGGACAAAGTCATAGTTACTTGCTTGTGAGATCCACATGATCAGCCGATCCCTACCATTGTCTATTATGTATTTATATATGTATGTACATGTGAGTTTTGTATGCAGGTTTGTAGGTACCAGACATTGACTTCCCTGAATTGTCAGGATGAGCGTGCCCAATCAAAATATCTCAAATGGTAAGAGAGGGGAGATAATATGCAAATCCAAAACTCTACCCTAAGTCCATTTGTCCTAGGATTGGACAAGTATTAGTTTGACTACCCTACTTGAATTCATATAGGTAACAAGAATTTGTGGATCCCTTTCTGGTGTTGCTTTGTTTTACTTTGTTTGATTTTTACTTCGCTTAGCTTCAGTTGATTTACTGCATGTGTGGGTGATATTTCTATGATTATAGTTGAAATTCAATGTTGATTATGCTCCTATGTTTAATTGAGAAAATTAATCTAAAGTCAATTATTTGATTATTTGGAATTATTTGATTATTTAATTGAAATTGGATTTAATTATGTTTGTGTGCATTATTAAATAATTAAATATTTAATTGCATGACTTATGGATGTTTTAAATATTTAATCTATTTAATAATCAATTTTAATTATAACATGTGCATTAATATTAATTGAATTATTTTCAAAAAGTAATCAACTTGTTTTAAAAATTCAAGTTGAGTGGTGCATGAAAAGTGCTTTTAAATTATTAATTTTCTTTCAATTTCTGATTTAGAGTTGAAGTGGGAGTTAGCTGTTGAGTTATCTTTAGGGTTGCATGAAATGGGGAATTGAATTTCTTATTAGGGAGAATTGCATTCATTTGGGAGATTAGACAGGTTTGGAGGGAAAAATTTTTGAGAGGGCTTGGATTTTGGCATCTTAAGATTTTTGGCAAATTTTAGATTATGGGTTTTCTGCTTGTGCATCTAGATCGTGTGCCTGTTTTCTTCATGGGTCTAGATCTGCATGATGAATTCAATTGGGAAGAAATTATGTCTTCGGATCAACAAACGATTTTGATTTCAGTATTGAGCTCCGGATCTGAGGTAAGCATTGAATTTCGTCTGTTAGTTGTATTTTACATTTACTTGACATGCTTTCTTTGTGCAAACTTTAGTATATTACATTAGATAGATCTATGTTCTTTTGAATTCTGGGTATTTAGAAACCCTAGTTAGTTGTTATTTTATGTTTTATTAAATTTTAGCACAGCAGGGTTATGTTGGCAAAATTTTATTAATAGATTCCTCATAGATTCTCTAGAAAATGGATTATTAATCAGGATTATAGTTGAACTATAGAGGCCGAAAAGTAAATTACTCATTAGAAGAGACAATCAATTTTGTTGTCAAAATCCAATTTCAATAGTAAAATCAATTCTGGATTAAAAAGAAAATATAACCCAATTTTAGTAGAAAATTCTATTGTGGTTAAAAAAAATACTAAATGGAAAACTATACAGTCTATTACTGACCAATAAGACTAGGAGAGAATATATTCCTTGCATGAGAATCTGGAGCAGAGGAAATATTATTCATAAATTTACGAAATAGGGACTGGTATATTCTTCTTTAAAAAATTATATATTTATAAATACATCTTTATTTATAATAAATCTGTTATTGTTTTTTTTAAAGAAAAAAATAATTTATTATGCTTATGGAAATTGTACTTTTACTAAATAAATTATTTTATATATATATATATATATATATATATATATATATATATATATATATAACATTGTAAAAACAAATTGTATTGTTTTTATTTAAATAAATAAATTTTTTAAAAAAATTTAAAAAGTTAAAGGTACCTTTGTACCTACACAGTGTGCAGGGTACATGCGCATGCAGGTACACTACGCATACAGAGTACCTACCATGCACGGGTAGCCTACCATGCGCAGGTCTGTGCCTTTCGCACGAAAGGTAAGGAAGGGCGCATGGGGGGGGGGGGAGGGGGGGCGGGCAGTGGGACCGCCACATGCCCCAATCAAAAGTGTTTTTTTGTTTTTAATTTAATTTAAATTAAATTTTGTTTTAATTTAATTTTAATTTAGTTTAAGTTTAGTTATTATTAATTTAATTTTTTTATTTTATTAATTTTATTTTAAGTTTTTTAAAAATTTAAATCATATTAGAACTTATATGATTAAATTTAATTAATTTTAAATATTAGAAAAGGATTGTATTATTAAATTGATTAATAATGTTTGGCTTAGGCTTTATCTTTATTAATCATTGTTTATTTAAATTCTAACATTTGAATAAAGATTTATGGTTATATGGTATTTTTGTTTTGGAAATTATGGCTAATGTTTTTTTTAATGAAATAGACTATTAGCTTGTTTGAATATTTCTTTTCTAATTTCAGGTTTTGAAATTAAACTAGACCTTGTGTTTTATTAATTAATATGACTTTTGTATGTGTATACATGTTGATAAGGATGAATATATGTTATGCATGGTGAGATAGGTATAATTATATTTCTATTGGCAACACGGTCTAAAGGATGTTTTGTTTTACACTGAGATTGGGCGTTTCTGTTCTATTGTACCTATAGGATAAATACAGGGAATGTTCTTTAATTATGTTATTGTATATATTAATGTTTATAGTTAGTGTATCTCAGTAGATTTACATTATTCTATACTGTGTTTTCAGGATACTAGAAGAATTAGGGGGAAGATAGAGGTCGGGGTATGTATCAATTGATCATGTTTTTTGTATTATGTGTTGATGTATGTATTTATTCCGACTATACCCTGATGGACCATATAGGCTCATGATGTATTGTATTCTACTTTTGGTGCCTTTATAATCATTTCTAGTTCTTCTATGTGAAACTGGATTTGGGTTTACCTGAATTTGTACTTCTCTGATCTATGTGAGATTTGTGAGCCTTGGGTAGTTTACCTAGATATGTAGTAGGAGGTGGCTTGCAATAAGCGCCAAGGCCCACAAGTGGCTGGCATGATCACTTATTGTTAAGTATCTATAATCAAGTGATAACATAATATAACATTGAGAGATTTTAAAATGAACCTAACAAGATATGTTTCCTCACCCTAGTTTAGTGCTAGTACAGACTAAGGTGGGAATGGAGAAGATGACTAGGCCCCTTTAAAAGGGATGAGTTGGCATAGTCGATGGCTTCATTAGTACTAGAGGTCATTGACACCATGTATGGTCACTTGGGTGTTGGGATCCACAGAGATTACCAGGACTAAACTCAAGGGTTAGACATACATGATGACACCTTCCTATGCATAGTCTAGTTATCCTACATGTGTTGGTTGCCTCTAGATTAGAGAGTCTTTCATATCATTATTACTTTTTCACCTTGAGTTTGAAAGCTTTCAATATCCTTCCCTTAGCATGATCTGTTTGATGTCTGTTATCCGAGTGGGTTCTTTTGTTATCTCCTCAGCATGGTGGGAGTGGACCATTTAGGTTCACGAGGTCGGGTGGTAGTGATTCTTTTACCATTTGAGATTTTGATGTTCGTGTACTAGTGCTGGATGATCCCTATATCAGTTGTTCCTTCTTGATCCTCATTGATGGAGTTGTGTTCTTCTTCGTGTGATCAAGTATCTTTGTATCAATTATTCAGAGATATCTTATTGTACTTCTTTTCGGTTATTGTAATACATACCCTACGACATGTGCAATGGATGTAGATTTATGGATACCTTGTGGTACCAGTTGTATTTATGATATCTTATATATGATGTTTCTTTTACCTTTTATTTTTTTTAATGAGTTATGTAATTGTACATGTAATCTAAATTATCTAATTAAATTAATGTTAGCATTATCTTCGTCAAGGAACCCTTGAGAGTTGTAACATGTGTTGGTTATTGTTTTAATGTGAGGAAATGGTAATTGCTTCTGCATTGATGTTTACCTTGTATGTTAACTTTTTTAAAAAAATATTCTACAAACTTACATGCATGTTTAGGTTAAGTTCTCCTGAGTTTCCTAGCGGGGCATTACAAATATTCTACCTTTGAGTTGCCTCTATCTTGCCTACCCTTGCCTCAGTCCTCTAGTTTCAAAGTCCCTTGAAGTGACCAGTCTTTTGTTATGCTTAGTAATCTTATATTGTCTCATTTCTATTTTGAATAGCATTTCACTTCTCTTGAAAATATCCCAATAGTGGTTTGACCAAGGTTTCCTTGGGAGAGGAGGATTGAAGGGTTTTCCAACCCCTGGTTGTACAAAAAATTGGAATAATATTAGGGTTTATTTTGAGTCTCCTTCTAAATCTATCTTAGCCCCGACTCCTGTCTCATTGCCTATCATTCCCTAGGGTTTCTGGCATGAAAACTCAAGGCCTCATACTCCCATCTTTGTTGTCTTTTTTGAAATTGGTTATGTCCATGTTTCAATTGAATCTTCTTATTCTCCACATGATGGCTTCAGGCTTTTGCTATTCCCCATGGCTATTGTGGAATATGTTTATGGTCTCCACTATGATCTATCTTGTGAAATCCTAGTTGCCCAGTGCACCCTAGTCCCAATGGCTATTGTGGAAAATGTTTATGGTCTTCTCTCTAAGGTATTCTGCAAAACCCCAATCGATCATTGCACCCTTCCCGTTACACTCCACAAAATTTGACCTACTATTAAAGTTAAATGCTATGTCTCTAATTGCTAAAAGAAGTCATAAATCAATTTGGATTGCCAAGGGTAGTGGGGGGCTATAGATCGATACTTTTGAGCACAAGTACTTGATTTCAGTACACTTTGGCATGGGACTATCACCAGTTATGCTTCTCAGTGTATTTTAGGTTTTAGGCTGTTTTGGTTAAGCCATCCATCGCACAATAATTTACTATTAATTCCCTGAGGAAGTTAAAACTATGTTATGTCATATACTCTTTTTGCAAGTTCAGAATACATTTTTCCTCCTCTTACTCATAAATGGATCCATGTTTTAGTTGAATAATCTCATTTCCCTAAATTTATTTGATTGTGCATACATGTGGGCATGATGTTGAGGCAACACATAAGATGCTGCTATTATTATAAGCTTCACGTGATGAATTGGAGTGGTGTTCTCATAAATTGGTTATCCCAATTTTCAGTGTGCCACCTCAATTACAGATCTGGATTGGATAGAAAAATGTGACATTTTAATGCAAGATATATTAACAGAAGAAAACTAAGAAAATATAATATACAAGTATTTTAGGATTTAAGATGTTTAGGTTTAGCTATCCATGTCAAAATGTTCCAACATTGATGCACTTAGCTTTAGTTGGAAGTTGGTGTGCAATATGATGTAGATTTTTTTTCCAAGTTCTGAATACATCTCACCTTTTCCAAAGTTTAAGTGGTCCTTTATTGTAGATTAATTCAGTTTTATAAATCTGACCATGGATATATATAGGTAGGATGTTGAAGCAAGGTGTCTCCATGGTTATAAGCTACACATGATGAGCTCTATAGTGTTAATTATAAATAAGGATTGATTGGAAAAGTGTGATATTCTTCTGCTAGACACATTGACAAAAGAGTGCTAAGGAAATAACATTTGAAGGATCTATTGGATTAATTTATTTCTAATTTGTAGTAGTGTGTCTATCCATTCTTATCTATTAAATAATATCATATCTAAACAATGAAGGGGATTGGAATTCTTGAAACAACCTTAGAGTTGAAGGAGACATAAGGCTTAGCCTGTCTCAGCACAATAATATCTGAAAGCTACAAGAGAAAGTAAGAAATATGAATTTAAGGTTGTTAAATGTATGGTTTGGATAAAATAGCATGTCTAATAGATACACAAAATAAAGTAGACAACCAATTAATAAAAGATATATAAAACAATGTGTGTAAAGACAAAAATATAAGAGGTTTTTGCATTTAATCCCCTGTACATGGGGTGTATGACGACTTAAGAAAAAAAATACCTGGATGGATGATTGTTTTGAAAATATTTTAGTATATAAAGAACTATTTCAAGACTATATTTTACTGTATACAAGAAAAAGATCATTGTGATTTTCTATTACGAAGGCAACAATATCAATCGTAAACATCATTCTCTGAATTTGTTTATAATATAGATTTTCTTTGACAAGAAAAAAAAAATTGATATTATTTATTATGAAGGCAACATGATCAACCATAAGCATCATGCCATGAATTTGTTTATAATATTGATTTCTTTGAATGTTTTTTCCCTACCTAGTCCAATATAGATTTTCTTCAAAATTTCCTTTGCCAAAAAAACCAAAGAATCTGACCAAAGAAATTACCTTTTTCTTATACTTTGTTGTGACAGTTCGAAAGACATAGGTTGGTCCACATATATCATTAATATGATTTTAAATTGGGACCAGATTGACCCACATTTAGAAATGTTAGTATTATTGGAGTAATTAATATTTTTTATTATAATATTAGAATTCTTATTTAAGTATTTATAAATACTTTTCATTTATAAAAAAAAATTAACTTATACTTCCCTTGACTCAGCCACTAATAATTTTCTTCCCTAATCTTATTTCAAGAACTAATATATACTTTCTAATTAAAACAAAGACTTATTAGATGGTTATTGATGTCATATCTTTGTAGTTGTTCTATAAATTGGGTGTGCATTGCCTCAAACCTTGGTGGAAATATTTCAAATGGTTTCTAGAGACTCATATTTAGAGTTACATGACCTCCAAAGGATATTCTTGGTTGTCCATGCACTTGCATATAGTGGATCATCTTAATCCTCATTGGCTAAACAATTCATGAGCACGTGGTTTATGGAGCTTGAGTTTAAACTGGTTCATTTTTTTTTGGTTTCTTTTGTTTCAAGGACTTCCGATGGAAATTCAAATTTATCATATGGCATTCTCACTCCTAATTGTCCTTTATGTAAAAAAAAATTGAGTCTCTAATGCATCTCATCTTATTTTTTCCCCGAAGTCAAGAAGTTTAGAATTGGATTCATGATTTCTTCAAGATTTTAGGGCCACCCCTTTCTCTTTGCATATGGTTTTAATTGGGGATTGGCCTTTCCTCCCTCATAAGTATAATCAACTTTGACACAATTCCAAGGTGTATATTCTCTTTAGTATATGGAAATATAGGAATGTTTTTCTCTTTAATCGTAGTGTTGTTGATAAATATTTCTCCTTGTATTCTAAAGCCATCATTTGTTCTAATATTTTTATGAAGATTTAGGTGCAATTAGCAACCAAAGTTGCACTTGAAGTTGTGCATCTCCAAGATTTGTTGGATCATTGGTGTAATTCCCTCTGTCCTTCTACTCGGGGAAGCTCCAATGAAGATCTAACCTACAATCCAAGAGACTCCTTGAGGCATGACACATGAAAAATGTTATGAATCTTGTTGTCCTCTAGAATTTCCAACTCATATGAAAACCTCACCAATCCTCTTTATGATAGATTATAAGGTTATTAAAATCATGGTTTGAGATTTTTAGCACCACTTTTTTTGAGGAAGAATGTCTATAGGGTTAAAATCTCAAGAAAACCATGTCTCCCACCTTCAACCATGTCTCTATTTGGTGATGATCAACACACAATCTTTGTTGGTTCCTGGATTGTTGTAAATTATGTAAATGAGTGCATGTACAATATCTAGTCCTTATTTATCAAGATTTGGTAAAATTATATAAATAAGGACAATTTCAGACACTAAAATGCTTCTATATATATATATATATATATATATATATATATATATATATATATATATAATATATATATATATATATATATATATATATATATATATATATATATATATAGATACATAGATATACATATATATACATATACATATATATATACATAGATAT
>BSBK01013098.1:0-53647 GCA_027943335.1 Chamaecyparis obtusa
ATCAAGGATGGAGCCAATGTTAGATCTAGAGAACATAAAAACACCCTTTAAGCAATAGAGGAAACCAAATCATGGATTATTAATTTTGTTTGTTCTTTTAGTATCCATACTCATAGCATAATAATTTATTTTAAATTAATAAAAATCCATCTACTTTGAAGTCTCCCTATGTCAGCGAGCTAGGTAGTCGAGCTCAAATTGAAATAGGTTAGAACTAGAATCATTCCAATGGTGGGGAGGTATGAGAAGTTGACTAAAAGAATCTATAGCAGGGACAAAAAATATCATCATACACATTACATTCCATGATACATAAGCCACGAAAAAATAAATAAAGTGTGAACACTCGAGGCCGACCAAACCCATAGAAAGAACACCTTTGAAATTTGTAACCCAGTCTTCAAAATAAAACATCTTATGTGAAATGAAATGAGTGAAGATAAGGACATTAATAACTCATTTCCAGAAGCCCACCCTAAGAAAGTATCGTGTAGAGAAATTCAAAGCATGCATTTCTCAATACCATAGTTACTCATTGGAATACATAGATAATACAAAAAACTATTGTACTTCATTCTAAACCATTAAAATTGAAAATAGAGATCTCCTAATAGTCCTCAATAAAATATAAAAATATCAATAATAGATTCAAAACATATAGGATATCCAGAGTGATATACTCAACACAAATATCATAGTAACTAATAATTAATGACAACAAAAACTAGTTGGTATTAGTGACAACCATACCAATTTATACCAACTTAATATGCCTATTTTGCAACAAACATTTTACCATTGATCACTTTTTTTCTTGTTGGTCCACATAAATTGGTATGAATCATCTCCCATTGATCTATGGTTGAATACTCCTTGATCTTGAATATATTTAAATTTTTCTTTCCAATCTAACATTCTTTGTACATGATAGTAGTAGGTTTGGTAACTCCTGGCATGTCTCTTATGACATTAGAAGAACTAATTTTCACCAAAATGTAAAATTTTATATTTCCAATTCTTTTTTTCCATAGAGAACATTTGTATTTTAATGTAAAAGAAACCATTCCTTCCATATTATTTTTAAGATAGTAGATGTTGTCATTCCTAATTCGTCATGCAATAAGTTTCCCTGATCCATTTTTTATTTCAAACCTCCCTCCAACTAAGTTGACATTAAAATATTTGTTAAGTAGGTAACTAACACTCAAGAGAGTCTCCCTTAATCATTTCAAATAATAAACATTACTAGCTTTATGCTTATTATCAATTAAAATAGTTCTCTTACCAGAGGTCATGAACCTTTCTTTGGGAAAGAAATTGAACCTTCTTCATAGCTCTCCATATATACAAATACCTTTTTTTGTCTCTAGTCCTCTTTTTTTCAATTTTTATATTTATGTGCTTTAGTGCAAGTGTGTACTTATCTGAAGATGATTTATGAAAGAGGACTTGTCTCCCTAGTTAATTCAATTTTTATGAAGACTAGTTTTGGATAGTGTGGACATTCATGTCATGGCTATTTGAAGGAGTGAGTTAAAGGAATATAAAAATTAGTTGGTTGAGTTGGTATTCTACATCAGTGGTTTATCTATTCTCTTTCATCTTTCTTCTTATAGATAATGAGCCCTTCCATAGTGAGTTATCATTCTCTAGATAGTGAATCATTTGGCAATCAGCCTTTCATTACAAAAATCATCTTAAATGGTGTCACCTAATAGGTGTTCATTTCTTTGAGAATAATCTTCTCTGTAGTTTTTCCTTTAACATGGTTTTACACATAACTATGATGTTTCATGTGTTTGGTTATAATTGTAATTTCATTGTCTTATCTTTTTATTATTAACTGTAAATATATGTTTATTAGAACTCATTAAAGTTTTATTAAAGATTCAAAGTTTGTGAAAAATGATTCAAAACCAAGTCAATTATCTTTCATATTAAAAAATTAGTGTCAGAGTTGTAGATCCTAGGAGAAGAGCTTAATCTCTTAAGGTGATTCTAATGGAACACTAAATGACACTCCCTACTTTTGATGGATCTAACTATGGTTTTTGTAAAGTAAAAATATGATGATTTTTAATCTCTCTTAGTTACAATACTTGGAGATTTGTGGAAACTCAATATATCAAACCAATAGATGGATTTGATACTCTAGATGAGATTGAAGCATATTGAAAAAATGAAAGGGAGATGAATATAATTTTTAGCACTCTAACTAAAAATAATTATGAAAAGTTTTATCTTTGGAAATTTCTCATCAGATTTGGGAAAATTTGAAAAGTTCATATCAAGGAAAAGGTTAATTATGAGTCTCTACAAATGGAAAAATAAGACACCATAATGACATACATGCAAAAGATTGAGGATGTGTTAAATGAGATCAATTTGTTTGGTGGAACAATGGAAGAAAATGATTTGGTAAAAAATATATTAAGAACCCCTACTAAAGCTTATAATTTGAAGTCTTAGCCATAGAAGAAACTCATTATTTAAGTTAGTACTTTGGAGAATGGATGTATTATGCACTAATTGCATTTGAGATGAGTTAATTTGGTACTAATTGTACACACTAAATAGTGCACTTCTCTAAGTCATTACTTCCAAGGGAATCCATGAATGGGAAACCTTGAGAAAGTGACCTAGAGCTCTCTATGCATGGAGTTGCAAGATTATTAAAATTGCTCTCAGCTAGAGCTACTAAGCTTATGACCTTGCTAGTCAACCACACAATGAGAGATTCAAATGAAGACAAGGGAAAGAATGCCAATATCCCCACGAATAAAATAAAATACAATGCAAGCTATTCTATGAATGAGAATGCAAACTAAGCTATGGAAATGAAAGATTGAAGTATTTCCAAACCCTTTCTGATTAAGCTATGTGAGCTAATCTATAGCATAAAAGAAACTAAGATGCAAGAAATGAAACTAAGATAGTATGTAAATGTAAAAGCTAAGAATGCTCCAAATCTCCAAAGCTCCAAAGTGACCTAGAAAACCTGCAGCATAACATTAGTATTCAAAAGATTGATCTAAGAATGAGAAGAGAGCTCTCCTTTTATAGGAAATGAGAAAGAATGGACCATGGAGATTAAGAGGCAAAAGATTTAATCAAAAGTGGAGCATAAAAGAGGAGCAATCCATGTGCACAAGTATCCTCCAATGAGAAAATAAGAGTTGAATTTTGTGTCCATATGAGACAAAAAGTGCTTTTGCTCTTTTTATAAAATAAGAATAATGCTTTATTTGTGCAACTTAGGATAAGAGGAGAAGTGGGGGCTTTTTATTTTTGAAAGCGGAGGAAATTCCTTTTAAATAAATAAAGACTTTAGGATGAAATGGTTAGCCCAAAGAAAATAATAAAAAATGATAAAATAGGATTTGATCAAGGAATTGATATAATTGAAAAATGCTGATTTTTGAAAATATTGATTCAGGGATTTGATAAATTGCTGAATGGGAGCCAAAATTCTAGGTGACCATTTTAGGGTGCATACATTTTCCCCTCTTTGACTAATGTGAGATTGATTTGGGATTACATGCAGTCAAAGAATGGAATTGAAGTGTGAGATTGGTTTGGGATCACAAAACAACCCAGACATGTGTTCGACTAATGGGAACACATCAGGACAAAGATAAACATAAGATGAAAAACAAGATCAACATCGTTGTTCTTAAGTGATAATAAAGTATAAAAATAAGAGATAAGAATTGAAAGACAAAACCAACATCGTTGCTATTAAGTGATAGTCAAGTCTCAAAATAAAAATCGTAAGCTGAGCTGAATGATAAAGCTGAATCAAAGATTAAAGCTGATAGGTACTAGCCCCTCATGATCGAAATCAAAATCAGATAGAGGAGAAACAACAAATTCATAAAGTTGATCAAGTCACTAGAAATCACAATCGAAAATGATAGGATAACCATTAAGCAGTGAAGATATGCCCCAATTTGACTAAGTTGGATTGGGAAAGATATAGAATAAAATTGAAGTCAAACCTCAAAGAGATGAAGCAAATGAAAATGAATGAAAGACTAGGAGTTTGAAAGAGATGGGGATGAAGAAATGAAAATGCCCCAACAAAGATCGAAGGATCAGGCCTCAAATGGTTAGCCAACTGCGTGGAAGAGGGTGAAAGTTTTGAAATATGATTTTGACTATCAAGATGAACTTAGATTTTGATTTCGATCATGAAAATGGATCTAGGACATCAAACTTAGCTAGGGGTGCAATTTTTGCGCAATTCTGAGGTGTTTTGAAATTTGGTCAAAAAGTCAAAATGTTATATAAGGGGCTAAAAAGGTCATTTTCAAAATCATTTGCCATTTAGCCATTTGAGAATCTTGAGAGCTTTGAGAGAGAAAATGGCCCAGCAAGCAACAGTTCTGGTTCATAGGCATCGATTTGAGCACACCTAGTTGCACAACTGGCCTCCGCAGTATGGTGCCCCAATATGTTTTCAGAAAAACTTGCCTTTTTTGAGTTATTATGAGCATTTAATGTATTTAAAACATTTTTTTAATTGTTTTTAAATTTTTCAAAATTTGCTTCGTGCGAAAAATTGTATGACATTTGCGAAGTATTGCACCCTTTGGGGGATAATGTCATGGGATACTTCATGGGTCAATATAGTATCGTATTGGCATTAAGTCCAGGATCACATGATACTAGATGAAACATCATGTGATGCTATGTGAAGTATCGCACTTCAAGATACTATCACACTACTATAGGAAAAAGTATCATACGATACTTTATCAAAAAAATAGTGTCGCACAAGTTTTAAAAAATTGACATGTTTGATATATTTTGAGAAAAATGACATGGGTCATGACAATGTTTGTTTTAAATATGCTTTGTACTAATTTCACTCATCCATCATGATATGTTTTGACATTTGGTTTGTGTTAATGGCTTGTAAGAGAACTTTCCTGCGCTCCACATTAGAGCTTCAAGGGTGACTAGGCTTCGATGCATCTGGGATCTTAATGATCTTGGAAAGGTAGACTTGAGGGTGATGGTCTTTGGGTATTTACTACAGCTGCCACACATTCAAGCTGACCATGGGTTGTTGACTGCGCTAGATGAGAGATGACATAGCGAGCACAACACCTTCCATCTGCCTACTGGAGAGGCATTGATCACTCTCGAGGATGTGCACCGCATCTTGTGAGTGCCTAGCCATGGTGATCCTGTAAGTATAATCATGTTTATAGATAATCATAGATGTAAAGTTTCCATATGATAGAAACTAACATGATTGTTTGATGGCACAAGTGTACTATGATCAGGATCTGAAAGAAGGATGGTAGGCCATCCAGGGCATGTTCCAGGATGTTACCATCATCGATAGGCATCTCAGCTAGGATTGAGTGATAGAGGATTATGGAAGAGACTTTCCAGTGCCATGTATAGTATGTTCGATTGTCGCACAGGCCCTCATTACTGATAGGAGTCAGAAGGGGCTTCCATTAGGATGGGTCAGATTGGTAGCGGACCTAGTTGCACAGCTGAGGTGGATGGCATGGGGCCTGGCAATCTTGGTAGACATGTATCATGAGCTGCATGAGATCATCTATTGTGACAGTAGGACTTGGGTGTTGTTAGAAATAGGAAATACTAAGAGGGGGGGGTGAATCAGTATTTCACAAACTTTTTCTTTTGCCCACTTATGGATATAACAGATTACTTTAGTGCATACAAAGATTATCAAGCTGATTACCAAAGATAGCAGTAAATAGAAAGAACTCATAACACATCATATGTTCTCGAGGAAACCCTGGCCAAGGGAAAACCCCGGTGGGGATGGTACCCACAAAGATCACTAATCAAAAGTATCTTGTTAGGGATATTGGACCCTGTTAGGATTCAATTTACAATATATAGTAGATCTTTCTTGGTTAAAGGACTTTAGGCCTTGTTTAAAGCCTTAACCCTGTTAGGAGTTAGATTACAAAACCTGATCACTAGCTGAGCTCACTACCCAAACAAGTAATACAAAATGTTTCTGACTGTAATATGGTACTGCTTACAACTTTGCATCAATAGCCTTTGCTGCTATTACAATATACAACTATCGCAAGTTTATCTTTTCTTCCTTTTTACATATCACTTGTATGTTTCATTACATTTCAAGTATGCCTAATATATGAGTTATTAAAGCTAATAACTTTACATGGTCAGCTTCCAAAATCTTTATCCAAGAGTAAACATCTAGGATGTCATCCCTTCATAATGTTAAGTCATTATTTTGACAAGAAAAAATAATCCCTTAACTCTTTCGCTAATACTATCTCCAAAATTATTCTGTCTACAAAAACTATCTTTGGTAAACTTTGAATAACTTTGTCCGTAATACTCCAAAATTTATGCACACTGAGATGGGGTATCCTCATACTCTATAGAAGCTTCAGTTAACTGTGCAAACAAAAATATTTCTCCAGTGGACGTCGCCAACTAAATCTTCATCAGGTGCTCTGTTAGGATTACTGTATCCATACTTAGACAATTTGATGCAGGAGCATCCTGGGTGTAAGAGCAATCTTGCATCACCCAAAAATATTTCTATTTTTGTATTCAATAAGGGCTATTTTGTGTAGAGCTGCTATTTATGGAAAGTTACTATTTTTGGTAATTTTCGTATGTGCTCAGAATGATCTGATTTCTTTCTTGGAGGTTCATTTTGGTCATATAAGTCTGCCAGTAAAGTTTCATTGCCAGATCAAGTGTATATTGGAAGATATTGAAGATTTTTGGTATTGGCAGCAGGGTACATAAACTTTGAACTCAGTTTTGAAGGCTTTAGAGGCCCCGGATGAGGTTGAAAAATTGGGTGATGGGCACTTGCGCGGGTCAACCCTGTAGAGCGCTTCGTGGCATTTCTGAAATGGGGTTATAACAGCCGAGCGGGTCAACGGGTGATGACTTATGGTCTTCGAAAGTTGGGCCATCTGAAATGGCAGAAAATAATTTTCTGCAAAATTTTTGTTCGGGTTTCAAAGGTTGTCTTGAGCCAACTATGATGTAATAAAATGTAAAATAAAATAATTCTAAGTTTGGTCGGCCCTTATTGGCTAAAATTCTGGAACATTCCCAGGCGGTGGAAAATTGCCTATATAAGGAAGGCTGTATTATTATCTTAGGCAGTTCAGAATAGTTCTGGGTAGTAGATCTAGGTAATAGTTCGAGGCTTTGTCCTACAGAATATTCTAAGGGAATGCCCATGTGGCTTTGCATATTGTAATTCTGAAAGTTTGTAATTCCACATTTGTGGAGATAATAAGAAGCCAATTTCTTTTATTCTTGCATATTGTTGTTGTTTCTCTATTTCTGTTATGTGTTTGTGGTCTTAAGGGGAGCACCCTTCATCAAGTGGTATCAAAGAAGGAGTTCTTGAGTGTGTAAATAGATCGCCGACTGTGAGACAGTTTGCACCAGGACTGTGGCTAGGGTTTCAGCGCGCATCACGAAAATGCCTCCATGAAGGGAACGTGGCGGAAGAGCTGGTGTTGTAACACCTGAGGTTAGAGAGCTGCAGAGACAAGTGCGAGCATTGCAAGAAGAGATTCACAGAGGAATGAATCTTAATGTCAGAGATGAAAGCGAGGATGAAGCTGAAGAAGAATATCAAGAAGGAGAAGTTGAAATTGTGAACCAGGAGGAAGAAAGACTTTTTCGGGTGATTTCCAAGATTGGGAAAAGACCTAAGATTGAGGTTCCTACATTTTCTGGAAATCTTAACCCAGAGGAATTGATTGACTGGATCAATGAATGTGAGGAATATTTTGAGTATGAAGATGTTGAGGATCCTGATAGGGTCAAATTTGCGAAGGCCAGACTGAAAGGTCATGCGAAAATCTGGTGGCAAGAAATTCAATTGGAGCAAAATAGAAGAGGGAAAGATAAAATCATAAGATGAGATCAGATGGTGGATAAATTGAAGCGACAGTTCATTCCTGTTGATTATGAGCTTGATCTACTAAAGAAAATGCAAAGTTTGAAGCAAGCAGGAAGATCTGTTCAGGAGTATACAGAGGAGTTCTATCGACTCCTCATCAGAACAGGCCATGCAGAAGCTGATAAGGAGAAAGTTGCCTGATACCTTAATGGGTTAAGGCCAAGCATTCAGGAGGAGTTGAATCTGGTTCGAATGAGCATTATTGAGGAGGCATACCAATTTGCCCTAAAAGTAGAGGAAAAGCTGAAAAAGAAGTTCGAGAATAGACAAAATGGAAGAGGTCGCGGTGGATGATCTGGTGGATGGTCATATGGTGGCCAAAATGAAGATCCGAAAAAGAAGGATGAGGCCAGTAGCAGTCAAAATCAGCGAGGAAATAATTCCAATCACTTCCAAGATCAGAATAATAGAGATCAGAGAGGAAGAGGAAGAGGACAAGGATCTGGAAGAGGTGGCTTCCGTGGAACATGTTTTCACTATGGAGAAGAAGGTCATAGGGCATTTGAATGTCCTCAGCACCAAGGCAGAACGGACAGGAGAAATGAAGGCCAGGCCAGAGTTGCAAATGTAGATGAAGATGCCAGATCATCAAATTCTGAAGATGCTGAAAGAGGAGAAACGTTGATTAACAGAAGAGTCCTGTTGAGTGGTGAGAATGAACCTGAGCAAAGGAGGAGCCTGTTTCGCACCAAGTGCAAGTGTGAAGGTAAATGTTGTGATGTGATTATTGATAGTGGAAGCACTGACAATTTGGTGTCAGAAGAGATGGTGACAAAGTTGAAGCTCAAGAGACAGAAACACCCACATCCATATCTGATTGCCTCGGTACAGGATGACCACAAGGTCATGGTCAATGAACAATGCCTGGTGAAGTTCAAGATTGGTGGATACCAAGATGAGGTATTGTGTGATATCATATCTATGGATGCATGTCATATGTTGTTGGGTAGACCATGGCAGTTTGACAGATGTGCTATACATGATGGCCGTGCGAATACCTATTCCCTGACAAAGGATGGAGTGCGACATAAGCTAAAACCATTAAAGGAGACTGAAGAAAAGGTATGTGGTAATGCAAGGATAACTTTTGTTGATGGAAAAAATTTCCTAGATGGTATGAGGCATGAGCATGTATGTTTTGCTTTAATTCCAAAAGCTGGTAAAGAGGAAGTAGAAGATGTTCCTGTAGAAGTTGCAGATTTGTTGAATGAGTTTCAGGATATTGTATCCGATAACGTGCCTGATGGATTACCACCAGTCAGGAAGATCAGTCATCAGATGGACTTGATCCTAGGAGTGAGTTTGTCAAATAATGCAGCACACAGAATGACACCTGTAGAAAGTGAGGAGTTGAACAGACAAGTACATGAGTTGTTATAGAAAGGATTGATCTGTGAGAGTCTGAGTCCCTGTGCTGTACCAGCGGTATTAGCACCAAAGAAGAATGGAGAATGGAGGATGTGTACAGATTCTAGGGCAATAAACAAGATTACAATCAAGTACAGGTTTCTATTGCCACGAATGGATGATATTATGGACTGTTTGAGTGGAGCTGTGTATTTCTCAAAGATAGATCTGAAGAGTGGATATCATCAGATTCAGATCGGAGAAGGAGATGAATGGAAGACTGCCTTCAAGACAAAGGAAGGACTGTATGAGTGGTTAGTCATGCCTTTTGGGCTAACCAATGCACCGAGCACTTTCATGCGGCTCATGAATGAGGTTCTGAAAGAATTTCTGGGTAAGTTTGTCATTGTTTACCTAGATGATATTTTGATCTTTAGTAAGACATTGGATGAGCATATGATGCATATTCGTATGGTATTTGAGAAGTTGAGAGAAGAGAAATTGTTGATTAATTTGAAGAAGTGCAGTTTTGTGAAGAAAGAGTTAGTGTATTTGGGATTTGTAGTTTCAGCAGAAGGTCTAAAAATGGACCCAGAGAAGGTACAGGCTATCCTTGAATGGCCTACTCCAAGGAGTGCTACTGAGGTAAGATCTTTTCATGGTCTAGCTATCTTTTCATGGTTTAGCAGTATTTGTGGACCCTTGACTGAAACAATGAGAGGGGATAGAAAAGAGTTTAAGTCGACTAAAGGAGCAGAAAAGAGTTTTCAATTATTGAAACAAAAAGTTACAGAACAACCTGTTTTAGCACTTCCAGATTTCAATAAAGTGTTTCAAGTAGATTGTGATGCTAGTGGTACTGCAATAGGAGCTGTTATGAGCCAAGAAGGTAAGCTTGTTGCTTATTTCAGTGAGAAGTTAAATGATGCCAAGAGGAAATATTCTATTTATGATCAAGAATTTTATGCTATAGTTCAGGCATTAAAGAAGTGGAGACATTATCTACTTCCTAAGGAGTTTGTTTTGTATACTAATCATCAAGCTTTGCAATATTTGAATAGTCAAGGAAAATTGAATCAAAGGCATTTGAAATGGGTTGAGTTTTTGCAGAGTTATACATTTGTTTTGAAACACAGGAGTGGAAAGTCTAATAGGGTTGCAGATGCTCTTAGCAGAAGGCAACTATTGCTGACAGAAATGCAGATTGAAGTGGTTGGGTTCAAGGAACTCAAGAATTTGTATCCAGAGGATCCTGATTTTGGTGAAGCTTGGAAAGCTTGTACAGAACCTGTTACTCTAGATAGGATGAAATGGTTGGATTTCATCATCCAGGATGATATGCTATTCAGATGGAGTCAGTTGTGTATTCCATGAAGTTCTATGAGGGAGAATCTCATCAAGGAGAAGCATAGCGGAGGATTGACTAGACATTTTGGTCGTGACAAAACCCTTGGTTTGGTTAGTGAGAATTATTATTGGCCACAGTTGCAGCAAGATGTGAAGAAGTTTGTATAGAGTTGCAGAGTATGTCAGATGGAAAAAGGAGTGAAGCAGAATACAGGGTTGTATCAGCCATTATCTGTACCAGAGAAGCCTTGGGAGGATATCAGCATGGACTTTGTTCTTGGTTTACCGAGGACACAGCGAGGACAGGATTCAATTTTTGTGGTAGTTGATAGAGTTTCAAAGATGACACATTTTATTCCCTGCAAGAAGACTAATGATGCTGTTCATATAGCAGAATTGTTTTTCAGAGAAGTAGTGAGACTTCATGGTTTGCCAAAGACCATAGTTTCAGATCGGGACACTAAGTTTGTTGGATATTTCTGGCGTACATTGTGGAAGAAGTTGAAGATAGATTTGAAGTTTAGTTCATCACATCATCCACAGACTGATGGGCAGACAGAGGTGGTGAATAGGAGCTTGGGAAATTTGCTGAGATGTTTGGTTGGAGATAAGCCAACAGGATGGGATTTGATTTTATCACAGGTGGAATTTGCATACAATAATTCTATCAATAGAAGCACTGGTAAATCACCATTCCAGATTGTATATGGAAGTAGTCCAAGAAATGCATCTGAATTGAGGAAGATAGATAAAGGAGAAATAAGTAGTGCTGAAGCTGAGGATTTTGTAGAACACTTGAAGAACATCCATGGGGAGGTGAGGAAGCATATTACCAAGATGAATGCACAGTATAAGGCTAAGGCAGATGAGAAAAGGAGGTATAAGGAATTTCAGGTTGGTGATGAAGTCATGGTTCATTTGCAGAAGGAGCAGTTTTCAGTTGGTACATATAACAAGCTGAAAATGAAGAAGTTTGGACCATGTAGGATACTGAATAAACATGATTCAGGAAACGCATATGAGGTAGAATTGCCTACTGAGCTAAATATTTTACCAGTGTTTAACATTTCAGATCTGACAGAGTATCATGAGGGAGGTGTTGAAGATGAGATCACAGCAGCACAGTGGAGTATTCCAGCAACTAGTTCAGACACTAAGGAGATCGAAGATATACTGGACAGTCATGTTGGCAGAAGCACAAGGAACATGACATATGAAGAATATTTGGTCAAGTGGAAAGGATGACCTGTTGAAGATTCATCATGGCTGACAAAGGAGGAGGTTAGCCGTCTTGGTTTTCCTCTGCACACCTGAGTCGTGACAGGGTCACTTCTCAAATTACCCCGGGTGTCTGATGCAGGAGCATCCTGGGTGTAAGAGCAATCTTGCATCACCCAAAAATATTTCTATTTTTGTATTCAATAAGGGCTATTTTGTGCAGAGCTGCTATTTATGGAAAGTTACTATTTTTGGTAATTTTCGTATGTGCTCAGAATGATCTGATTTCTTTCTTGGAGGTTCATTTTGGTCATATAAGTCTGCCAGTAAAGTTTCATTGCCAGATCAAGTGTATATTGGAAGATATTGAAGATTTTTGGTATTGGTAGCAGGGTACAGAAACTTTGAACTTAGTTTTGAAGGCTTTAGAGGCCCCTGATGAGGTCAAAAATTTGGGTGACGGGTGCTTGCATGGGTCAAGCCTGTAGAGCGCTTCATGGCATTTCTGAAATGGGGTTATAACAGCCGAGCGGGTCAACGGGTGATGACTTATGGTCTTCGGAAGTTGGGCCATCTGAAATGGTGGAAAATAATTTTCTTCAAAATTTCTGTTCGGGTTTCAAAGGTTGTCTTGAGCCGACTATGATGTAATAAAATATAAAATAAAATAATTCTAAGTTTGGTCGGCCTTATTGGCTAAAATTCTGGAACCTTCCCAGGTGGTGGAAAATTGCCTATATAAGGAAGGCTGTATTATTGTCTTAGGTAGTTCAGAATAGTTTTGGGTAGTAGATCTGGGTAATAGTTCGAGGCTTTGTCCCATAGAATATTGTAAGGGAATGCCCATGTGGCTTTGCATATTGTAATTCTAAAATTTTGTAATTCCACATTTGTGGAGATAATAAGAAGCCAATTTCTTTTATTCTTGCATATTGTTGTTGTTTCTCTATTTATGTTATGTGTTTGTGGTCTTAAGGGGAGCACCCTTCATCACAATTTCTTTCTTCAACTTTCCATACTTGCATTCCAGATTTTGCGCTCTCAATAGAGATCATATGTTTCCATAATGACAATATCTATGCATTCACATTAGCCAAATTGCCAACAATCTCCCCCTTTGTCATTGATGGCAACATATGGGAAAATTGGCTAAGTGTGCAAACAAAACTTCAAAAACACTTATACAAAATTGTGGCCAAAAGTTATACAATATGTATACAATATCATACTCCATAGAATAGATCCCCCTATGAGTATCCTTCCTCAACATATATTCAATTTTCTACTATCTCTCCCCCTTTGACAACAATGACAAAGATAGGGTGTACAAAAATTACAAAAAATTTATACCTTATTATCAGTTATTGCAAAGCCGGTAGGCTTGCAACACAATCACCAAACTCTAACTTCCAAGATTCAAAATATTTCTCCCATATCTTCCTGATGGATGCAACAACATTGAGTAGAGTACTCAATCCGTATGCTGCTGTCTGACAAGCTTGCAGGGAATTGAAGCTAAACTTCTGAAATGATGTCTTTGTTGAAAGACACTACTCAATTTGATCTTCAACAATTGATATCTTGATTGAGACATGCTCTCTCAAGATGTTAACCCTGATCAGCTTTCTGTTCTTCTCCTCTGCTAACATTCTAATTTCATCTTTCAATTTCCTTATGGTCTTCTCTATAGAACTTATCTTGACATTAGGGCTGGTCAAGGTGTTTGTCTCAGCTGTAATAGCATCTAACTTTTCTCTGATCTTCTTATCCTCTTCAACTGTTAGGATTTCTGATTTAGTGCATTGTATGTACAAATTCTTTCTTGTCTCAAAATGTCTGCTCAAATTCTTTATGCATACATCTAAACTACCAATATCATTTCGAATATTTACACTTAAAGTTTGTTGCATTTCTGCTTCAAAGTCTTCCTGAACTTTTATTTTAGCAATATCCTTCAAGTTAGAAAATTTAGAGTCAAAAGAATTCATTACCATTTTAGCTTTCTCAAGTGGATCTGATTTAGATACCTTAGTGCTGATCATAGTCTCAAGTTTCTCTGTCAAAACTCTAACTTTGCCTTCAATGTCTTTCACCTTCTTATTCTTTCCAATAATTTTATTCAAAGATGTGATGAACTCAAGCTGATCATCATCAAAAATTCCAAGGTCTTCAAACATTGAACCAATATGCCTCTTCTTACTGTTAGGTGCACTAATGTCTTCAACTGGTATAGAAGGTGCGCTAGAGGTAGTGACCTCTGTCAAAATTTGTTTGCCTTTAACTGACTGCTCTGCTGGAACTGATTCTTATATAGTTGGTGCTTCCTCTGCCTCTGTATTCTTCTCTGATTCTGTGACCTTTTCTTGCTCTCCCAAAGCCAAATTGTCAATAATATTTCCTAGATCATGAAATACTGCATCATCTGATTCTAGAGTCACTTTTGTGCCTTCAATATCCATTGATTCTTTGCCAATATTGATATGTGAAGAAGATGAACTTCTTCAATACCAACTTCCTCTGCATGTGGTTCCTCTGATTGCTTTTGCTGAGGGTTTGATTCAACATGCTTTCCTACAACTATATCTGCAAGAACTTGCATTACTAATTGCTCTGTCTCTTTCTGTACTTCCTCCTTTTTGCCTCCCATTATAAGGATTGTTCTTCTCTTAGTTCTCAATAAAGTTCCAAGAGACTTCAAGAATCTCTTCAAATGATCTTCATCCTTAACTTCACAGAAGTGTCTGATTACATGTTCTCTCATCTTTATGTCCTCTTCTTGTGCTCTCCATTTTCTATTCACAAGTCTATTATACAAATCTTCTGGGATCTTACCATGAATAGTGCTAAGTTTCTTATCTACCACAATCATATGTGTAACCATTGCATTTTCAAAATTTAATCTATCAAATGATCCATATAGATCATAGAATTTATTCAATTTAGTGAAGTCTCCATGCTTTAATATATCTTCATTAACTCTTTCAATTCTTGGTTTCCAAGTTTTCTTCTTGACTGAAACTACATCATCATCTTTAATTACTGCTACATTTCTAGGTATAGGTGGTACAACCACTTTCTGTCTCTTGTCGGGTCCTGTTGCACTCACTTTTACTCTTTTGCTCGGAATAGGAGAAAAAGATTTATCTCCTTCATCTTTTTTAGGTACTTCAACTTTTACCTTTACTGCAATAGGATCAACAGGATCTGCACTTGATGTCTCAGGTAAAATTACAAGATTTTCACTTTGCCTCAGGGCTTCTGCAGTCTTCTTAGCTATGTCAAACTCATGACTTGACATACCAGATTCTTTCAATATTTTTTTTATAGTAGATTCAACTCTCTTACTAAATTGCTTCTTTTCTCTCAAACTTATTGCAGAGTTGAAATTCTCTTCATAGGTTCCAAACCTATTTGCATGACCATCCAACTCACACTTTAACAATCTATTCACATATCCTACTGTTTCTTCTTCAGATATTTTATAGCCAAGAGGATCTATGAATTCCATTCTAGGCTTAACTGCTTCAGTGTCAACCATAAAACAAATGTCATCTCTATGCTTTTCAACTAAGGATTGAGGAATCCTTGATTTGTTCTTAACAATATTCTGAAAAGTCTTCAATACAAGCTTCACACTGTCATTAACTTTATCAAAAAGGTGCTTCATGTAGACTGAGTTTATTCTTTCCATTGTGTTCACATTGTCACTCCAATCAACTGTGTAAGGAAATCTTCTCAAAATATGGAAAAACATATAGGTTATCAGAGATGAAAACCTAAACTATGTGTACTGAGTCTTCTTAATCTTTTCTAAGTTCTCAAATAACTAAAATTTCAAAATTTCACATAGGTCTACTGGTTTCTTCTCAACACACATAAGATAAGCTACATGAATCATTCTTGCAGCCATGTCATCTTCCCTTGAACTACCACAAAATTTAGTTGTTAGGATCTTGCAAAGGTACCTAACATCATCTTGCTTAATCTTACTTATCACAATTCCTCTACCATTATAACTAGATCCAGTGTTATCTAAAACAATCTTTCTCATGTTCTTTTCTTTCAGTGGAATCTCTCCAACTTTTGATAATTCAGTAACTTCATGAATTAGGTCGGCAGTTATATCAATAACTCTATCCTCCATCTAGAATTTCCCATTTGTGGATTCTACTTAAAATGATCTTGGTACATTCCTCATCATTGAATTCATACTTCATGGAATATTTGATAATTTCATTGTTCTCTAGGTGTCCATAAGATGGGCTAACTGACATGTCTTGATTGTACAATTTCCTGTAATCATCACTAAAATCTACATCTCCCAAAGTTTCAAACTTACAACCTAAATATCCTTTAACATTCTCAATGTGCAATACTCCGTCTGGTACAGATGATAATGCTAGACTGTCATCAATTTGATGAAGGGTGCTCCCCTTAATACCACAAACACATAACAGAAAGAGAGAAACAACAACAATAATATGCAAGAACAGAAAATTTGGCTTCTTATTATCTCCACAAATGTGGAATTACAAACTTTCAGAATTACAATATGCAAAGCCACATGGGCATTCCCTTACAATATTATGTAGGACAAAGCCTCGAACTATTACCCAGAACTATTCTGAACTGCCTAAGACAATAATACAGCCTTCCTTATATAGGCAATTTCCACCGCCCGAGAAGGTTCCAAAAATTTAGCCCTAAGGGCCGACCAAACTTAGAATTATTTTATTTTTCAATTTATTACATCAAAGTCAGCTCAAAATAACTTTTGAAACCCGAACAGAAATTTTGAAGGAAAATTATTTTTCGCCATTTTAGGTGACCCGACTTCCGAAGATCATAAGTCATCACCAGTTGACCTGATTGACTATTATAACCCCATTTCAGAAATGCCACGAAGCGCTCTATAGGCTTGACCCGCGCAAGCGCCCATCACCTAAATTTTGGACCTCATTCGGGGCCTCTAAAGCCTTCAAAACTGAGTTTGAAGTTTCTGTACCCTACTGCCAATACCGAAAATCTTCAATATCTTCAAAACTACACCTTATCTAGCCATGAAACTTTGCTGGCAGACTTATATGACCAAAATGAACCTCCAAGAAAGAAATCAGATCATTTTGAGCACATACAAAAATTACCAAAAATAGTAACTTTCCATAAATAGAAGCTCTGCACAAAATAACCCTTATTGAATATAAAAATAGAAATATTTTTGGGTGATGCAAGATTGCTCTTACACCTAGGATGCTCCTGCATCAGACACCTGGGGTAATTTGAGAAGTGACCCTGTCACGACTCAGGCGTGCAGAGGAAAACCAAGAGGGTTAACCTCCTCCTTTGTTAGCCATGATGAATCTTCAATAGGTCGTCCTTTCCATTTGACCAAATATTCTTCATATGTCCTATTCCTTGTGCTTCTGCCAACACGACTGTCTAGTATGTCTTCAATCTCCTTGATATCTGAACTAGTTGCTGGAATACTCCACTGTGCTGCTGTGATCTCATCTTCAACACCTCCTTCATGATACTCTGTCAGATCTAAAATGTTAAACACTGGTGAAATATTTAGCTCAGTAGGCAATTCTACCTCATATGCATTTTCTAAATCATGTTTCTTCAGTATCTTACATGGTCCAAACTTCTTCATTTTTAGCTTGTTATATTTACCAACTGGAAACCGCTCCTTCCGCAAATGAACCATGACTTCATCACCAACCTAAAATTCCTTATACCTCCTTTTCTCATCTGCCTTAGCCTTATACTGTGCATTCATCTTGGTAATATGCTTCCTCACCTCCCCATGGATGTTCTTCAAGTGTTCTGCAAAATCCTCAGCTTCAGCACTACTTATTTCTCCTTTATCTATCTTTCTCAATTCAGATGCATTTCTTGGACTACTTCCATATACAATCTGGAATGGTGATTTACCAGTGCTCCTATTGACAGAATTATTGTATGCAAATTCTGCCTGTGGTAAAATCAAATCCCATCCTGCTGGCTTATCTCAAACCAAACATCTCAGCAAATTTTTCAAACTTCTATTCACCACCTCTGTCTGTCCATCAGTCTGTGGATGATGTGATGAACTAAACTTCAAATCTGTCTTCAACTTCTTCCACAATGTACACCAGAAATATCCAACAAACTTAGTGTCCCGATCTGAAACTATGGTCTTTGGCAAACCATGAAGTCTCACTACTTCTCTAAAAAATAATTCTGCTACATGAACAACATCATTAGTCTTCTTGCAAGGAATGAAATGTGCCATCTTTGAAAATCTATCAACCACCGCAAAAATTGAATCGTGTCCCCGTTGTGTCCTCGGTAAACCAAGAACAAAGTCCATGCTGATATCCTCCCAAGGCTTCTCTGGTACGGGTAATGGCTGATACAATCCTGTATTCTGCTTCACTCCTTTCACTATCTGACATACTCTGCAACTCTGTACAAACTTCTTCACATCTTGCTGCAACTGTGGCCAATAATAATTCTCACTAACCAAACCAAGGGTTTTATCACGACCAAAATGTCCAGCCAATCCTCCGCTATGCTTCTCCTTGATGAGATTCTCCCTCATAGAGCTTCATGGAATGCACAACTGACTCCCTCTGAATAGCATATCATCCTGGATGATGAAATCCAACCATTTCATCCTGTCTAGAGTAACAGGTTCTGTGCAAGCTTTTCGAGCTTCACCAAAATCAGGATCCTCTGGATATAAATTCTTGAGTTCCTTGAACCCAACCACTTCAATCTACATTTCTGTCAGCAATAGTTGCCTTCTGCTAAGAGCATCTGCAACCCTATTAGACTTTCCACTCTTGTGTTTCAAAACAAATGTATAACTTTGCAAAAACTCAACCCATTTCAAATGTCTTTGATTAAATTTTCCTTGACTATTCAAATATTGCAAAGCTTGATGATCAGTATACAAAACAAACTCCTTAGGAAGTAGATAATGTCTCCACTTCTTTAATGCTTGAACTATAGCATAAAATTCCTGATCATAAACAGAATACTTCTTCTTGGCATCATTTAACTTCTCACTGAAATAAGCAATAGGTTTACCTTCTTGGCTCATAACAGCTCCTATTGCAGTACCACTAGCATCACAATCTACTTGAAACACCTTATTAAAATTTGGAAGTGCTAAAATAGGTTGTTCTATAACTTTTTGTTTCAACAATTGAAAACTCTTTTCTGCCCCATTAGTCCACTTAAACTCTTTTCTATCCCCTCTCATTGTTTCAGTCAAGGGTCCACAAATACTGCTAAAATTTCTGATAAACTTTCTGTAAAAGCTAGCTAGACCATGAAAAGATCTTACCTCAGTAGCACTCCTTGGAGTAGGCCATTCAAGGATAGCCTGTACCTTCTCTGGGTCCATTCTTAGACCTTCTGCTGAAACTACAAATCTCAAATACACTAACTCTTTCTTCACAAAACTGCACTTCTTTAAATTAATCAACAATTTCTCTTCTCTCAACTTCTCAAACACCATACGAATATGCATCATATGTTCCTCCAATGTCTTGCTAAAAATCAAAATATCATCTAGGTAAACAATGACAAACTTACCCAGAAATTCTTTCAGAACCTCGTTCATGAGCCGCATGAAAGTGCTCGGTGCATTGGTTAGCCCAAAAGGCATGACTAACCACTCATATAGTCCTTCTTTTATCTTGAATGTAGTCTTCCATTCATCTCCTTCTCTGATCCGAATCTGATGATATGCACTCTTCAGATCTATCTTTGAAAAATACATAGCTCCACTCAAACAGTCCATAATATCATCCATTCATGGCAATGGAAACTTGTACTTGATCGTGATCTAATTTATTGCCTTAGAATCTGTACACATCCTCCATTCCCCATTCTTCTTTGGTGCTAATACCACTGGTACAGCACAGGGACTCAGACTCTCTCGAATCAATCCTTTCTGTAACAGTTTATGCACTTGTCTGTTCAACTCCTCACTTTCTGCAGGTATCATTTTGTGTGCTGCCTTATTCGGCAAACTCACTCCTGGGATCAAGTCCATCTGATGACTGATCTTCCTGACTGGTGGTAATCCATCAGGCACATTATCGGATACAATATCCTGAAACTCATTCAACAAATCTGCAACTTCTACAGGAACATCTTCTACTTCCTCTTTACCAGCTTTTGGAATTAAAGCAAAACATACATGCTCATGCCTTATACCATCTAGGAATTTCCTTCCATCAACAAATGTTATTCTTGCATTACCACATACCTTTTCTTCGATCTCCTTCAATGGCTTTAGCTTATGTCACACTCCATCCTTTGTCAGGGAATAGGTATTCACACAACCATCATGTACAGCACATCTGTCAAACTGCCACGGTCTACCCAATAACATATGACATGCATCCATAAAGATGATATCACATAGTACCTCATCTTGGTACCCGTCGATCTTGAACTTCACTAGGCATTGTTCATTGACCATGACCTTGTGGTCATCCTGTACCCAGGCAATCCGATATGGATGTGGGTGTTTCTGTCTTTTGAGTTTCAACTTTGTCACCATCTCTTCTGACACCAAATTGTCAGTGCTTCCACTATCAATAATCACATCACAACATTTACCTTCACACTTGCACCTGGTGCGAAACAGGCTCCTCCTTTTCTCAGGTTCATTCTCACCACTCAACAGGACTCTTCTGTTAATCAACGTTTCTCCTCTTTCAGCATCTTTAGAATTTGATGATCTGGCATCTTCATCTACATGTGCAACTCTGGCCTGGCATTCATTTCTCCTATCTATTCTACCTTGGCGCTGAGGACATTCAAATGCCCTATGACCTTCTTCTCCATAGTGAAAACATGTTCCACGGAAGCCTCCTCTTCCAGATCCTTGTCCTCTTCCTCTTCCTCTCTGATCTCTATTATTCTGATCCTGGAAGCGATTGGAATTATTTTCACGCTGATTCTGACTGCTACTAGCCTCATCCTTTTTTTCAGATCTTCATTTCGGCCACCATATGATGATCCACCAGATCGTCGACCGCGACCTCTTCCATTTTGTCTGCTCTCAAACTTCTTGTTTAGCTTTTCCTCTACTTTTAGGGAAAATTGGTATGCCTCCTCAATACTATTCATTCGAACCAGATTCAGCTCCTCCTGAATGCTTGGCCTTAACCCATTAAGGTATCGGGCAACTTTCTCCTTATCAGCTTCTGCATGGCCTGTTCTGATGAGAAGTCGACAGAAATCCTCTGTATACTCCTGAATAGATCTTCCTGCTTGCTTCAAACTCTGCATTTTCTTCAGTAGGTCAAGCTTATAATCAATAGGAATGAACTGCCACTTCAATTTATCCACCATCCGATCCCATCTTGTGATTTTATCTTTCCCTCTTCTATTTCACTCCAATTGAATTTCTTGCCTCCAGATCTTCGCATGACCTTTCAGTCTGGCCTTCGCAAATTTGACTCTATCAGGATCATCAACATCTTCGTACTCAAAATATTCCTCACATTCATTGATCCAGTCAATCAATTCCTCTAGGTTAAGATTTCCAGAAAATGTAGGAACCTCAATCTTAGGTCTTTTCCCAATCTTTGAAATGGCCCGAAAAAGTCTTTCTTCCTCCTGGTTCACAATTTCAACTTCTCCTGCTTGATATTCTTCTTCAGCTTCATCCTCGCTTTCATCTCTGACATTAAGATTCATTCCTCTGCGAATCTCTTCTTGCAATTCTCGCACTTGTCTCTGCAATTCTCTAACCTCAGCTATTACGACACTAGCTCTTCCACCACGTTCCCTTCGTGGAAGCATTTTCACGATGCGCACTGAAACCCTAGCCACGGTCCTGGTGCAAACTGCCTCACAGTCAGTGATCTGTTTACACACTCAAGAACAACCTAGCTCTGATACCACTTGATGAAGGGTGCTCCCCTTAATACCACAAACACATAACAGAAAGAGAGAAACAACAACAACAATATGCAAGAACAGAAAATTTGGCTTCTTATTATCTCCATAAATGTGGAATTACAAACTTTCAGAATTACAATATGCAAAGCCACATGGGCATTCCCTTACAATATTCTATAGGACAAAGCCTCGAACTATTACCCAGAACTATTCTGAACTGCCTAAGATAATAATACAGCCTTCCTTATATAGGCAATTTCCACCGCTCGAGAAGGTTCCAAAAATTTAGCCCTAAGGGCCGACCAAACTTAGAATTATTTTATTTTTCAATTTATTACATCAAAGTCGGCTCAAAATAACTTTTGAAACCCGAACAGAAATTTTGAAAGAAAATTATTTTCTGCCATTTCAGGTGACCCGACTTCCGAAGATCATAAGTCATCACCAGTTGACCCGATTGACTATTATAACCCCATTTCAGAAACGCCACGAAGTTCTCTACAGGCTTGACCCACGCAAGCGCCCATCACCCAAATTTTTGACCTCATCTGGGGCCTCTAAATCCTTCAAAACTGAGTTCAAAGTTTCTGTACCCTGCTGCCAATACCGAAAATCTTCAATATCTTCAAAACTACACCTGATCTAGCCATGAAACTTTGCTTGCAGACTTATATGACCAAAATGAACCTCCAAGAAAGAAATCAGATCATTCTGAGCACATACGAAAATTACCAAAAATAGTAACTTTCCATAAATAGCAGCTCTACACAAAATAGCCCTTATTGAATATAAAAATAGAAATATTTTTGGGTGATGCAAGATTGCTCTTACACCCAGGATGCTCCTGCATCACAATTTCAGTTGGTTCTACTAGTTCTTTCTTAATCTTTGGTCTATTCTTATACTTAACATTATGAACCATAGAAATATCCATCTTATCAACTGATTAAAGATCAAAAAATACCTCAACTTTGCAAATCTAGGGTTTCGGTATGATCGTCGCTGCAAACTAATCCAAACTTCTTCAAATCATCCTCAACTCACTTTTCTTCTTTCAAATCACTTTTCAATTACTTTGTAATCGTAATAACTTCAATTTCAACCTCATAACACTTCACATTAACTTTATCTGACATCGCATTCATTCATTTTGCTGCTAAAACCTCAAAAAGCTAATTCTGCAAACCTGCAACCATAAAACTTTATGCGACCTCGCAAAACACAATATTTTCTTTTGCACACTTAACCATAGCATTAGTACAACATAATAAACCTATATCTAATTGTGCAAAACTTAACTCATTCAAATTCCTAATCTACACTAATCCTAAGTCCTAAACTACAGAAACTTACATAATTTAAGAACTTAAAGAAGGGTCAGGTAAAGATTCATCCTTACCATTGGTTACATTACCTTCCTGACTACTTTTAGTGCTGACTATACCTCCTTGATCTATGCCTTTGTCAAATTTTACTTCATCTTTATTGCTACAACAACCTTTCTCTTTGTTTCCTGCATTTTTATTCCTTCTTGCATTGTTCCTAGGGTTAGGGTTATGATGATAACCTCCATTGTTCATTCTGTAGAATCTTGCCGAATGTGAAAACTTGTTGCATATCTGACAAATGATTCCATTATTTCCAAATCTCTGTCCTTGCTGGTTAATCTATGACCTGCAATTTCTAGCAATGTGTCCTACTTTGTTGCATCTAAAACATACTACCACTTTTCTTTGATTCATTTCTTCAATAGATTTCTTATCTGCATTGTTATTATTCCCAATCATTCTATCATAATTATTCAAAATTACTTTAGGTCTTCTACATTCTTTATCTCTATGTCCAAAACTATGACAATTATAACAATGTCCATTAAAGGGTTTGAATTGCTTACCTGTGCAATCTCTCTTCATGTGCCCAATAGTATTACAAGCAAAACATCTACCTTTGAATTCTCTTTGCATACCTTTAGATGATTCTTCCTATTTTGATTCTTCTTGCTTTGATTCTTCTTTCTCTCTAGGTGGTTCTTCTTTAGGTGGATCTTCCAATGTGTTCTTGTCTAGCTTTATTTCCTCCACACTTTCAGATGTCTTCAGATCTAGCTTCTTACTTTCATGGTTTGTTCTAAACATACTATATCCAAATCCAGTCCTATCAAAGAATGGTTCTTCAAAAGAAATTTTTTTTTCAGTTTATCACTTTTTGAATATAGCCTTTCAAATTTTTGTTTAGATTGAGTTAGTTCACCTTTCACAATTTTATTATACTTCTCAAGTTCCACATACTGCACTTTTACTTTTTTAGATTCGAATGTTTCCTTTTCAAGTCTTGACCTCAAATCTTCATTCTCAATTTTCAATTTTTCATTATCAGATTTCAAGTTTTCATCTTTCATACTAAGCTTCAGATTTACTATCTTCAACTCATGCTTAAGGATCTCATTTTCTTTTTCTAATTCATCACAATCTTCAACAAGCATATCAGATTTCTTTTTAGATTTCAGATCTTCAATCTTACCTTTCAATTTGTCAATAGCATTCTTTACATCTTCATATTTTCTTCTTAAGGAGTTTCTTTCATCAGTAAGCATATCAATCTATTCAAGAGCTTCTTCAAGATTCTTCTGAGGTTGATCCATATACATAGAGATCTTACTCAAGTTGCTAAGCTTTCCTTGAATGTTCCTTCTTCGAGTAACTAAGCTATGATACCAATTGTTAGAAATAGGAAATACTAAGAGGAGGGGGTGAATCAGTATTTCACAAACTTTTTCTTTTGCAAACTTATGGATATAACAGATTACTTTAGTGCATACAAAGATTATCAAGCTGATTAACAAACATAGCAGTAAATAGAAAGAACTCATAACACATCATATGCTCTTGAGGAAAGCCTAGCCAAGGGAAAACCCCAGTGGGGATGGTACCCACAAAGATCACTAATCAAAAGTATCCTGTTAGGGATATTGGACCCTGTTAGGAGTCAATTTACAATATATAGCAGATCTGTCCTGGTTAAAGGACTTTAGGCCTTGTTAGAAGCCTTAACCTTGTTAAGAGTTAGATTACAAAACCTGATCACCAGCTGAGCTCACTGCCCAAATAGGTAATACAAAATGTTTCTGACTATAATATGGTACTACTTACAACTTCGCATCAATAGCCTTTGCTACTATTACAATATACAACTATCGCAAGTTTATCTTTTCTTCCTTTTTACATATCACTTGTATGTTTCATTACATTTCAAGTATGCCTAATATATGAGTTATTAAAGCTAATAAATTTACATGGTCAGCTTCCAAAATATTTATCCAAGATTAAACATCTAGGATGTCATCCCTTCATAATGTTAAGTCATTATTTTGACAGGCAAAAATAATCCCTTAACTCTTTCACTAATATTGTCTCCAAAACTATTCTGTCTGCAAAAATTATCTTCGGTAAACTTTGAATAACTTTGTCCGTACTACTCCAAACTTTATGCACACTGAGATGGGGTATCCTCATACTCTATAGAAGCTTCAGTTAACTACACAAACAAAAATATTTCTCCAGTGGATGTCGCCAACTAAATCTTCATCGGGTGCTCTGTCAGGATCACTGTATCCATACTTAGATAATTTCTTTCTTCAACTTTCCATACTTGCATTCCAGATTCTGCACTCTCAATAGAGATCATATGTTGCCATAATGACTACATCTATGCATCCACATTAGCCAAATTTCCAATAGGTGTGTGGTGCAATTTTGGCCTAGATATGGGCATGGGAGCACATTGTTGTAGTGCGACCACAAGTGCAGCTAAGGGAGCGCAGATATCCCTTTATCTATAGGTATATAGGGTTCCTATCACAACCACATAGCGGGGATGTGATATATTATAGGAGGGTACTAGATGAGCTCTCCTCATTTGTGTGGAGATCATACAGGTCATGCGAGCAGTGGGGGGATAGGTATGAGCTGGATTATATGCTATGAAGCTAGCCACTGGTAGGTTAGCATGTGGATATCATGGAGAGGTTTGTGATTACTCATGTCTAGAGATAGTTCAGGTGCTAGCAGAGGGTACCTACTGAGATGACCACTTATGCTTGGGTGAGGGATGAGGAGGGCCATGGTTGGCTGTCGATGCTAGATTATTAACAGGCATTACAAGACACATCAACTATATGCCAAGAGCCATGGGACTACCTCCCGGACATGGTAAATGCAGGGGTTGATGTAGCCTATAGAGAAGAGTGGTGGCGGGCTCCATTTCCTAGATTTATTGTATCGAATGCACAGTTGGAGGCTTAGGGAGATGATGGGGATGGAGGAGATGGAGGGGATGGTGGAGGGAGAGGGAGAGTCAGAGAGACTGGATAGAGCTCTCGATCAGGTGGCTGAAAATGGCCATAGGGACAGGGTTCCACAAATGAGGGAGATGACACAAGGAGGCCATCTCACCGATGGTCAGGAGCTAAGAAGGATCATCCTGTAGGAGTGATGAAGGGTGCTCCCCTTAATACCACAAACACATAACAAAAATAGAGAAACAACAACAATATGCAAGAACAAAAAATTGGCTTCTTATTATCTCCACAAATGTGGAATTACAATATGCAAAGCCACATAGGCATTCCCTTACAATATTCTATAGGAAAAAGCCTCAAATTAATACCCAGATCTACTACCCAAAACTTCCCTAGACAACACTATGGGCTTTCTTTATATAGGCATTTTCCACCACCCGAGAAGGTTCTAGAAATTTAGCCCTTAGGGCCGACCAAACTTAGAATTATTTTAGTTTTCAATTTATTACATCAAAGTCGGCTCAAAATAACTTTTGAAACCCAAGCAAAAATTTTGAAGGAAAATCATTTTTTGTCATTTCAGGTGACCTCATCTGGGGCCTCTAAAGCCTTCAAAATTGAGTTCAAAGTTTTTGTACCATGTTGCCAATACCAAAAATCTTCAATATCTACAAAGCTAGACTTGATCTGTCAATGAAACTTTATTGGTAGGCTGATATGACTAAAATGAACCTCCAAGGAAGAAATCAGAACATTTCAAGATCAGATGACCAACTTACTAAAAATAGCAAGTTTCCATAAATAGCAGCTCTGCAAAAGATAGCACTTATTGAATACAAAAATAGAAATATTTTTAGGTGATGCAAGATTGCTCTTACACCCTGGATGCTCCTACATCAAGGAGGAGAGGACCTAAGAGCCAGGATCTAGGCTCTGGAGATAAAGATGCAGCAAGTGCACATCACCATAGCAGTCACAGAGCAACAGCTAATAGATATGAGAGCTAAGCTTGAGTGGCAGGATAGAGCTATTCAGATTGCTATAGCAGAGAGCTAGAGAGAGGCAACCTGAGTAGCATACTATCATGGGCTTTATATTCAGGTTGTGCCATAGGGTTAGAGAGCACCTCCTTATTTAGTGATAATCAGCAGATCGGATATGGTGCCGGATGTAGTAGTAGTAGCACCTCCACCACCACCAGGTCCTCATGATGGTGGCACCGAGACTTAGGCTTAGAATTTTAGATGTGTTACATATCATGAGACTTTTGATCTAGATTTTGGGATCTCATATTGTATATTGTATGGTGACATTCTTATATATATGAGATTTACTAGATTTTGTGATATATCTATGTATTTGTCTCACTTGTGATGGATGTTTCAGTTTTGATATTGTCTTATCATATTGCTCAAAATGTATGTTATAAATGCTCATGTATATTCTCTCTTATGGATGTATGTTTAGTTCTCATGTTTTTGAAAATGATCTCTTTAGGATATAGATATGATGATGAGATTAACCCCTTATGATGATAGGAATAGGTCATGATGTTAAAGACAAGGAGTGAAAGACATGATTGAGAAAAGGAATTATGAGCATAGTTGACCAATAGGTCCATGAAAGACAAAAAAGGAGAGCTCTCTTCATATGCAAGATGCAAAACTAACTATCATGAACCTAACAAAAATGCAAGCTACTATGAAAATTGGTTGACTTGCAAGGTCACAACACCAATAGACATCTAATAATCATCATCGAGCATTATTGGTAGTGTCACAAGATCATACAATACACACTAGAATAACTATGTGAATCTGAATATGATCTATATTAGATAGGAATGTGGAAATCCCACCTAGGCATCAAAGACATATAGGTCAAGATGACTAGTGGAGTGAAAATCCCTAAGTTTAGTATAGCAAGATTATACTTGCATCGAGACACAAGGAAAGTCAAGATGGCTAAAAGTGTGCACTTGCTCAAATAGTCAAGGATAATACCTTGTAGATCCTCTTGCCAAGTGGAACAAGCATGAATGCTAATGACAGTTAGGACCAACAAAATATACCCACAAGCAAAAAAAGCAATAAAACATGTCCTCATGCCCTCAGTCTTCTAGCGATGCATCATCAAAAACTTTTAAGGGAGAGAACACTCATCAAAGAAATCACCATAGACAACACACAAAGAAATAAAGTCAAACAAGTCTCAGCGAGTCAAGTGTTTAAGTGTGTGTGTGTAGGTCATAGAGTCAAACTTTGAGTATCACATCTGTGAATGAGAAATACCCTATCATGCTAGACTACGGGTAAGATATCTCATAAGTATTGAGAAATACTTGATGCTAGGGTAGTGTTGAAAAACACAGTTTGGGGGTGGTGTTGAAAAAAACACCATTTGCAAGATGTCCTAAAGACTAGCGCATCCTAAAGACCAAAGCTAACATAGTTATGCCCCCTAGACAAAGACAAGGACCAATTCCAAACCAAGGCAACAAGGTCAAGGCATGATGGAGAAAGGCTAAGTGTCAAGGATGCATGCTAAGAAACAAGGGTGCAAAGGCCTCAAGTAGCACCTATTTCTAGGTTTTCACTACTTGGAGATGTTTTCAATTTTTTTTTGTATTTTCCTACTAAGGCGCCTATTTCCAGGTTTTCACCAAGGCACTTTTTCTACTTTTTTTGAATTTTTTTGCATTTTTTTATTTTTTGTATTTTTTCAGGACTTTATATGCTTTTGAGGATTTTTTCAGTATCATATATGAGTTTTTTTGAAATTTTTTCAGGATCAATAAGATATCTACAAAGGATGCCCCTAGACAGAATATGCATCATGCATAGAAATTCTTTAGGTGCAACACATTGATAGGATCAGGGAGCTGCTCTCCCTTTTCATCAAATAGTAAGTAACCACCTATCCCAAAAGAAACAGTAATAATGTATGGTCCAAGCCAATTAGGTTCGAACTTTCCCTTTTTCTCTCTATTTTGTTGGTTCTTAGGGTTTTCTCATAGGACAAGATCTCCCACTTGAAATTCTCTAGGGTGAACCTTCCTGTTGAATGCTTTGGAAATACACTTTTGGTAGACTCTCATGTGATCAGAAGATGCTTTACGTTTTTCATCTAGAAGTTCTAATTCTTGTAACCTCATGGCACGATAGTCTTCATCTATCACTAAACCTTTGAGAGAGACTCTAAGAGAAGGAATCTCCACCTCTAAAGGTAACACTACTTTAGCACCATAAGTGTGGGTGAAAGGAGTGGCCCCTATCGGAGAATGAATACTCATTCTGTAGGCCCACAAGGCTGGATTTATCTATAGATGCTAGTCTCTACCATTCTTGTGAACTATTCTATGGAGGATTTTGAGAATGGTCTTATTGAAGCCTCTGCTTGTCCATTTCTTTGCGGGAAGTAAATGGAGGACCAATGCTATTTTATCTTGAATTTCTTACAGAGATGTTTAAGGTCCTTGTATTTAAATTGACCTCCATTGTCAGTGATTATCTCAGAAGGAACTCGATACTAACATATGATATGATTCAAAATAAATAAAGAAACTATCTTGCCTGAGGCAATAGAAAGTGGGACAGCTTCTACCCATTTGGTAAAGTAATCAGTAGCAGTGATAATGAATTTGTGTCCACCTGATGAGTTGGGATGAATCTACCCAACAAGGTCAAAGGCCCACCGCTGAAATGGCCAATGAGAAATAGAAGGAATAAGCTCCCTGCCTAGAGCATGTATCAGGTTTCCATGTTTCTGACACTTTTCACAAGATTTGGCAAAAGTTACTGCATCTGTCTACATGGTAGGCCAATAGTACCCCACCATAAGCAACTGTCGGGCCATGGCAAGACCATGAGAAAATCCTCCACAAATGCCCTCATGAATCTCAACTAACGCTTGGTTGGACTCATCCTTCTCTAAACACCTAAGAAGTGTCCCATCTAAAGCCCTCCTATACAGATCACTAGAGATAAGGGTGTGGTGAGAGGCATTTCAAATTAGGTTTCTTCATTCAGAATGATTGAAGGTTTCAAGAATAGTACCATCATGGAGATATGAATAAATGGCACCATAGCGAGATGATTCATGGCCAATAAAGGTGCAAACAACTTGGCTTTCTTGGGAGTCATAGATAGGGTAGCATACCTCTTCCACTAGGAATTCAAATCTGGACTCATGTTGTTCTAGCTAAAGAAGTGAAGCTAATGTAGCCATAGCATCAGCTACTTTATTATCTACTCTAGGGATTTGTTGAAATGTAACAAAGGTGAAGTATCATCATAATGAATCAACCATTTTCTTATAGGATACCAGTTTTTCATCTTTGGTTTGGTATTCTTTGTTAACTTGGTTGACTATCAATTGTGAATCCCCATAAATATGCAACTATGTGATTCCCCATTCTATAGTCATTTTTAGTCCATTTTTTATGGCCTCATACTCAGCAATGTTATTTGTGCATGGGAACAATAGTTTGTAGGACTTAGGAATTGTGTACCCATGAGGTGAAACAAACAACACTCCTGTGCCTGAACCATTTTGCATGAAAGAGCCATCAAAAAACATCTTCCATGTTCTTGCAGTCATGTATATTATGTGCTCATCTGGAAATTCAACTTGAATTGGTGCTTTATCTCTAATTGGAAAATTAGCCAATTGGTCTGCAATGGCTTGTCCTTTTATAGCCTTACGCTCAACATATTCTATGTCAAATTATGAAATAATTATCATCCATTTAGCAAGTCTACCTTTGAGAGCAGCCTTACCAAGCAAGTATTTTAGAGGATCAATTTTTGCAATGAGGTGTATTGTATGCGTTAGCATGTAATGTCGCAACTTTTGGGAAGCAAACACTACCACTAGGCAATATTTTTCAATACTAGTGTAGTTGACCTCATATGACACAAGAGTATGACTGATATAATATATGGCTCTTTCTTTTCCAATATCATCAAGTTGAGCCAATAATGCCCCCAGGGAAGATTCTATTGCTGAGACATATAATATAAGTGGTTTTCCTAGGATAGGAGGCATTAAGATTGGAGGATTAGCCAAGTACTATTTGATTTGGTCCATGATTTGCTGGCATTCCTCATTCCAGACACATTTAACCCCTTTATGCAAAGTCTTATTAAAGGGTTGAGCTCTATCAACCAGTTGTGAAATAAACCTCCTTATACATTGAAGGCATCCTTGAAGACTCCTCATTTGAGTGATGTTTTTGGGAGGCGGCATATCCATTATTTCTTGAACTTTCTTGGGATCCACCTCTATTCCTTTAGCTGAAATGATAAATCCTAAGAGTTTTCCAGAGGCAACTCTAAATGCCCACTTTTTGGGATTTAATCTAAGTTGAAACTGTTCCATACAATCTAGAATTACTTCCAAATCGGCAAGGTGTGTATCCCTTTTCTTGGATTTTGCCAAGGTGTCATCCACATAGTCTTCCATATTCTTATGCATCATGTCATGGAAGATAGTAGTCATAGCTCTTTGATATGTAGCTCCATCATTTTTTAATCTAAATGGCATGATATTCCAACAATAGGTTCCCCATGCACAAGTGAATGTAGTTTTCTCTTGGTCTTCAGGAGTTATTTTGATTTGATTATACCCAGAAAAACCATCCATCAAAGAATAAATCTCATAACCCGCGGTCATGTCCACTATCATGTCTATGTTTGAAAGTGGAAAATCATCCTTTGGGCATGCTTTATTAAGATCTCTAAAGTCTGTGCAAACACGAATGGACTTGTCATGTTTTGAAACTGGTACAATATTGGATATCCATTCAGCATAATCAATGGCTATTATAAATCCTACACTGAGGAGTTTTTCTAATTCAGCTTTGACAAGGAGAGCTATGTGAGGATGCATTTTCCTCAATTTCTATTTTACTAGTTTGATACCTGGAGCTATAGACAAGTGATGCATAATGAGACTAGTGTCCAATCTTGGCATGTCAGAAAAAGACCAAGAAAAGTTAATTTTCTTTCTTTGTAGGAACTTGGTATATGCTTCTTTTTCTTGTGTTGATAGAGACTGAGCTAAATGCACAATTTGTGGAGCCTCTGGTGTATACAGATTAACTTGTTTTTTAGGCACAACAAGTACTAAAGACTTGTCCTAAAAGTAACTAGGAAGATGATCAAGTACCTCATTCTTAGGCACCTCGGAGAGGTTTTCACCTTTGATATGTCCTTTATTTTGACTTTTTTAGGTTCTGATACTGCCACATAGTGGTTTTCACCATCAGAACTCTTATTCTTTTTTTCTTTTCTTTTCATTTTTTAACTAAGGTACTTGATATCTGGTTCTATCATACTTGTAGTTGGTTCGCTGGTGGACTAGACTATAGGTTCAAGGACATTTAGGTAGCATGCTATCTCATAGTCATTTTGAAAAGTTAGGAGCTGAGGCTCTTGATAGCGCTGAGACCAATCAATTAAGTGAGGATTGGCAAGGGGTAGGTCGATGATTGGTTCAATATTGTGTATGTGAATGGTATCATCTCTGGTGATTGCAGAGTTAGGATCTGTCAAGTATCCCTCTAAGGTACCCAAATTAGGACTTATCCTACCAAGTGAAGCATCGTCCACTAAGGTGATTCATGGATTCCAATCTTCTAATCCTACACTAGACTTGTTAGATACCTTAGGTTGGGAACCATATGTATGGACAAAATCAAAGTCCATGTCAACTCTGTTGGCCTTTAAACTTGTTCCCACACGGTGCCAGGTTTACACTATGATTGACAAACTGGTTAGTCTTCACTCCAAAGTCTGACAAGGGAAAAAGTGCTAATTGATGAGGATAAAGAACATCCTCCTTTTTCTTCAAGCTCCACATCACTCAGGCGGGTATTGCCTCATCTGCACACTCATGACTCCTCTTGAGTTGATGAACAAAAGGCCTGCAGATGTATTATTGTGGAATAGTTTTCAGACCCCTGTAGGTATCTTGTACCCCAATGAAACCAAATCTTATGCAACAACCTGCTCTGCATGCAATGAGTCTAAAAACTAGATGGGACCTCCCACTTCTACTACCAACATGAAGGGAAAGGATTTCATTTCAATGATTGATGTTGGGTTGAATGGACCCTTGAAGTATCCTAAGTCTCTCATAGACCAGTGCCTTATCCAATGGGTAGCAGAGTCAAATACTTCACTGCAACAGAGCTATGAAACAAGAAGACAACACACTCACCCTGACCAGATCATATATTACCAAACCACCTGTGCACCCAAATATGTTATCACTTATCCAAAGGAAGACCTAGGAACAAGTAATACATTAACCAGTATCCACTGGAAGACAAGCATGATGCATCTTTGATACCCCAGCCCATACATATCTGAACACCAATCCTAGACTTAGCTGCTTCTGCGAAAGCAACTCTATTGCAGACACTCACTGGAAATGCAAATAGAAAGAGTACGCACACTTGATGCTGTAATCTATAAGTCTAAAACCCAAATGGAGACAATCTGATACAAGAACAAGTATGTTGCAATCTCATACATAAGACATCTGTTACAATTTCATTATATTCCCATAGCTAGAGAGGATAGAGGGAACACCCTGTATGCAGAGAAGAAGGAAAATACATTGCAGGAAGAACATTCACAGAACCAGTCCCCACAACTGTGGAAGAAAGGAACCTACACAAAGTAAAAAAAATTCAACCCTTTATACTACTAGCTGCCATGGGAACCCAAACAGGTTGCAACAAGCTATAGACAGCTAGGGCATAGCCTTCACAAACCAAGTTAAGAAACGGCCAAAAAACTAGTCATTTCTCACTGAACAGGGTCACTTGTACAATGAACTCCATAAATTTGGTACTCTCTGGTCGCTGGAAGTTCTCTGAAATTCAAATTTGAATCTGCAATGGTCACCATACAATTTGCGGGCATCATATTCCTTAACTGTTCGCCTCTAGTCATGCAATTACGCTATCACAACCTCACCGCCATAGAAAATGAGGAACAATTTATGCCTGGTCACATGATCGCATAACCCAGAAATGGGTTATGCAAACATGTGACAAACATTTCCCCTCGCATTTTGCATAACCATTGACACTAGACCGTGGCCACAAAAGGTTATGTCACATGTTCACAAGCCATAAAACTAGCTCACATGAACATGCGACAAGCCGCTACAATGCACCTCACCGGCCGTCAAATCACTGCCAAAAAATCCTGACCTGGGCCCGCATTCAAATATACCATCCCACCAGCACGGACCAACCAGAGATCGCCATGACCTCACCTACCACTGAGCCCACCAAACAGCCACAGACGGGCCCCATCACACATGGTGCCCTATCACATGATCGCATAGCTTAGAAATGGGTTATGCAAACATGTGGCAACCCGCAGACCACTACCATAATGGCCACCGCAACTGCCACCACAACCACCAACTGACTGCAACCGCCATGGACACATGTCAACGGATCGCATGATCACATAGCCAAAAACTAGGCTATGCGACCATGCGACAGCCAACCAAAAGCCGCCACATGACCACCTCAGACCACCAAATAGAAACCATTATCGCGAAGAGCTAAGACCCATGCAGATAGATGGCAAGCGGTCGCATGATCGCATGTCAGAAAAGTCTGACATGCGGCCATGCGACAACCAATAAGGATATGCCATTTGTCACCCCTCTGACACTGGGCCCACCAAATAGAAGCAACGCTAGAACAAACAAAATCAATGATAGGTGCATGATTGCATGGGGAAAGAATATTCCATGCCATCACACACTGACCCTTGATCTCCTCCCTCTGGCCCCACATCGTCGCACTTGTGCACTTAAGACAAACAACAAGGAGAGCCGATAGAAAAGAAGACATGCAAGGTCAAAAACACACAGGGTTTTCAGTGAAAGATCGAAAACACACAAAGTTTTCAACATGACACAAATGTAAACCAGGAAGCTGAAAACATCGAGGGTTTTTATGCAGGCCAAAAAGGTCAAAAATAACAGGGATTTTTGAAAACACAGTGGGTTTTCGACACTGTGGCAGAATTTAAAGTTTGCTTCCCTCGGACCTCAAAATTTTAATAACTTTCTGAGTTTTGCACATTAGGAGACACGCTCTGGACTGAAGCAAGGTGACACATAAAGAGCATAGGGTAGGACATTTGACAAACACATTGCAGGGAACAGGCCAATTTAAAGGATTTTGCAACGACTGGAAAAATGGCCTAACAATGGCTCTAGTTGGGGATGATGGGTAACTTGTGCCCATGCAAGAATTTAGATCTCTGGGAGAGAAAACCACCAACTGGACCAAAACATAACCATTTCCACTACAAACATATGTAAACACCCATGGGCTGAAGAATGAAACTGGAGTTTCCACTACCCATGTTCATGCTTCACCAAAAATTTGTAGAACTGCAACTCTTATTCATTGAAGCATGCTAACCTCTCTATCACACCACTTTCCTTCTCTTAGTGCTTAGATCACCTGATAAGGAAACATTTCTTATTATTGAAAATATCATACCTGGAAGTTCTGCAATAAAAATCAACATGCTAGTTGGAGGGCAGGGCAGATCTAGAGCTCACCTTATAGCTCCATCAGGTTCTTGCAGTATAGAGTCGCCACCTCCTTGAAGAGAAAAAATTTGTACTAATTTGTATCTCTTCCAACCAACCAAAACTTCATCAAGCCACACTGTTTACTAGGAACTGCACTGATCAAACAAAGAACTCAGAGTTGCCACTCAGCACGTAGTGAGAAGATTTTACTAATGTGTTTTTTTTATTTGACTCTGTAACTTCAACCAGGACCCTAGGATGATCTAGCCAAGAAAGGAAGCTTGCTTTCTTTCACTTCTTCCCTAGCAGAGTCACCATTTTGTTGGTGACTCGGATGGGCCAAACTAATTTGGTCAAAAGATATGATATTGTAAAATTTATTACCATAACTAGAGCTCCTCAATACGTTTTCTTTATATTCTCCCCAATAGAGTCACCATTTTGTTGGCCTTTAAACTTGTTCCCACACAGTGTTAGATTTACACTATGATTGACAAACTGGTTAGTCTTCACTCCAAAGTCTGACAAGAGAAAAAGTGCCAATTGAGGAGGATAAAGAACATCCTCCTACTTCGAGCTCCACATCACTCAGGCAGGTATTGCCTCATCTACACACTCATGACTCCTCTTGAGTTGATGAACAAATGGCCTACAGATGTATTATTGTGGAATAGTTTCCAGACCCTTGTAGGTATCCTGTACCCCAATGAAACCAAATCTTATGCAACAACTTGCTCTGCATGCAATGAGTCTGAAAACTAAATGGGACCTCCTACTACTACTACCAACATGAAGGGAAAGGATTTCATTTTAATGATTGATGTTGGGTTGAATGGACCCTTGAAGTATCCTAAGTCTCTCATAGACCAGTGCCTTATCTAATGGGTAGTAGAGTCAAATACTTCACTACAACAGAGCTATGAAACAAGAAGACAACACACTCAACCTGACCAGATCATGCATTACCAAACCACCTATGCACCCAAATATGTTATCACTTATCTTAAGGAAGACCTAGGAACAAGTAATACATTAACCAGCATCCACTGGAAGACAAGCATGATGCATCTTTGATACCCTAGCCCATAAATATCTGAACACCAATCCTAGACTCAGCTACTTCTGCGAAAGAAACTCTATTGCAGACACTCACTGGAAATGCAAATAGAAAGAGTACGCAGCTTTGATGCTGTTATCTATAAGTCTAAAACCCAAATGGAGACAATTTGATACAAGAACAAGTATGCTGCAATCTCAAACATAAGACTTCTGTTACAATTTCATTATATTCCCATAGCTAGAAAGGACAGAGGGAACACCATGTATGCAGAGAAGAAGGAAAATACATTATAGGAAGAACATTCATGGAACCAGTCCCCACAACTATGGAAGAAAGGATCCCAGAAAAAGTAAAAAATTCAACCCTTTATACCACTAGCTACCATGGGAACCCAAACAGGTTGCAACAAGCTACAGACAGCTAGAGCATAACCTTCACCAACCAAATCAAGAAATAGCCAGAAAACCAGTCATTTCTCACTGAACAAGGTCACTTCTGCAATGAATTACATAAATTTGGTACTCTCTGGTCACTGGAAGTTCTCAGAAATTCAAATTTGAATCTGCAACGGTCACCATGTAATTTGTAAGCATCATATTCCTTAACCATTCACCTCCAATCGTGCAATTGCGCTGTCACAACCTCACCGCCACAAGAAACAAGGAACAATTTATGCCTGGTCGCACGATCGCATAACCTAGAAATGGGTTATGCGAACATGCGACAACCATTTCCCCTCACATTCTGCATAACCATCGATGCCAGACCGTGGCCACAAAAGGTTATGTCGCATGTTCACAAGCCAAAAAATTGGCTTACGCAAACATGTGACAAGCTGCTACCATGCACCCCACCAGCCGTCAAACCACTGCCAAAAAATCCTGACCTGAGCCCGCATTCAAATCCACCATCCCGCCAGCAAGGACCAACCAGAGATCACCATGACCTCACCTACCACCGAGCCCACCAAAGAGCCACAAATGGGCCCTAGCACACGTGGCACCTTGTCGCATGATCGCATAGCCCAAAAATGGGCTATGCAAACATGCGGCAACCCGTAGACCACTACTATAATTGCCACCGCAACCATCACCGCAACCACCACCGCAACTACCAACTGACTACAACCACCATGGACACATGTTGACCAGTTGCATGATCACATAGCCAAAAACTAGGCTATGCGACCATGGGATAGCCAACCAAAAACTGCCACATGACCACCTTGGACCACCCAATAGAAACCATTATCACGAAGAGCTGGGACCCATGTGAACAGATGGCAAGCGGTCTCATGATCGCATGCCAGAAAAGTCTGACATGTGGCCATGCGACAGCCAATAAGGATATGCCATCTATCACCCCTCTGACACCGGGCCCACCAAAGAGAAGCAACATTGGAACAGACAAAATTGATGGTAGGTGTATGATCGTATGGGGAAAGAATATTCCATGTTATCACACGCTGACCATTGATCTCCTCCCTCTGGCCCCACATCGTCGCACTTGTGCACTTAAGACAAAGAACAAGGAGAGCTGGCATAAAAGAAGACATGCAAGGTCGAAAACACAGGGTTTTCAGTGAAAGATCGAAAACACACAAAGTTTTCAACATGACACAAAGGTAAACCAGGAAGTCAAAAACATCAAGGATTTTTATGCAAGCCAAAAAGGTCGAAAAAAACGTGGATTTTTGAAAACACAATGGGTTTTGGACACTGTGGTAGAATTTAAAGTTTGCTTCCTGTGGACCTCAAAATTTTAATAACTTTCTAGGTTTTGCACATTAGGAGACACGCTCTGGACTGAAGCAAGGTGACACATAAAGAGCACAGGGTAGGACATTTGACAAAAACATTGTAGGGAATAGGCCAATTTAAAGGATTTTTCAATGACTGGAAAAATGGCCTAACAAACTATATAACAATCAGAAAGAGTATCCCACTCATACTCATGTGAGTCTATATCTGAATCTCGACTGGGGTGCTTACACCAACCATATTTTTCAAGTCTTGGGGTAGAGGTCTTTATGTCACCAAGGGTAACACCTTCTTGAATGTCATTTGTGTATTGAGTTTCTTGAATCGGATCCTCAACATGATCTTCAATAGTGGATTTTTCTTTTTCTAGTTCTGAAACTATTGGATTGATAACTGGAGCATCTAAATCTCCCCAAAGGAGATTGGTGGAAGGGACCCAATCTTCACACCTATCTTGTTGATTTTAAAAATTGGGTATGTATCTAGACTCATCATCACTATTTGTCATAGCAAGGATAGGAGTAGTTTTCTTATTCTGACTTTCAAAACCTAGGCCAACCACTATCTTAGATCTGGGGCCAAAGAGAGTATGATTGAGTGGTTTGGCCTTAGCATCTAATCTGTGATTGAGAGGACCATGACTTGGGTAGCCCATATTTTTGACCAAAGTATATCCTCTCCCATAAGCCTTAGGAGATGGGGATAAATTTTCATTATGCTTGTATTTTTCCTCTTTGTAAATCCAATCTCTAAAGCTACCTCCTCTTTTTCATCCTGTATGGGTACTAAGGACTCTACAAATGTATCAAATAGAGTCATTACTAAAGATGAGGGATGCATCTCTTTTGAAGGCTTACCATAGGACCTAGGTGAGACTGGTAGCTTTGTGAAGGAGTCAATGTGATAACCCCCCATACCAAGGTCTATGGTTTTGAACTTATTTTGACATTGTGCCAAAGTTGCATCAAAATTTTCTGCTTCCCGATTAAGAGGAACATGGGTCCCTACTGAAATTGCATTGATAGATAATGTGCTATCTCTGGGTATACAAACTTCTACTCCATTATAGGGGAACTTGACAAATTGGTGGTAGGTGGATGACACCGCTTGCATGTCATGGATCCACAGTCTACCAAGTAGAATATTATAGGCTAAAGGACTAGTATCAACAATTTGGAACAAAATGTCCTTTTCAACAGGGCCAATCCTAACAGGAAGGATGGCCAAGCCTTTGGAGCTTCTCTCTACCTCATCATAGGCTTTGATGGTTATTTTCTTGCAAGTATCAATAACTTGCTCCAAGTAATCCATTATTTTCCACAAACTCAAGGAACAAATATTGAGCCCAACACCCCCATCAATCAACACACGCCTGACATGGGTCTTGTGAATCATGACTTCAATATGAAGGGCAAGATTATGTGGATGGCTCAAGGCTTTGTCCTCTTCTTTTGAGAATGTGAGGTAGTGTGGGCTGGCAAGGTGGTTAACCATGTTTTGGAATTGGTCAACATCTATGTTGTTAGGGACATTGGCTGTATGCAAGGCATCTTCAAGGACACGCTTGTGTCTTGGAGACAATTCTAGGAGCTCAAAAATTGAGATTTGAGCTAGTGTTCTTTGTAACTGATCAACAAGATTGAATGTTGACTTGGTGATGGAATTCTTAGATGTCACTTGCTTGGGTTTTCTAGCTTGGTTAGAATTAGGATCTCTAATAACCACAGGACCTTGATTTTGGCTTCTGGTGACAACATGAAGAGCTTGGGATGACCTTTGAGAGTGAGGGCCCCTAAGCACCACCACGGGTTCTTCATCAAATATAGCAGGAGAGCCCACATCATGACTATAAGAATCATTGTTTCACATCATGTTGACATTTTCCTCAACAATCTCAAGCATATTAACCACATTTTCTGTACCTGTGTAGGTATAGTTGATTGCAGCTTTTCCATTCTTGGGTTTAGAGGTTTCCCCCTTTTCATATTTGGGTAAAGGTTCTTTGAATTCCTTGTGATCTGCATTGGTATTCAACCCATCAATCTAAAGTTTACCACTTTCAATAAGATCCTGAATGAGGTGTTTAAGCTTCCAACAATGTTCGATGTCATGATAAATGCCATTGTGGTATTTGCAATAAGCCTTTTCATTCCACCAATGTGTCTTAACTTCAGGTATGTGAAATTTTGTTGGATCTTGGGGTTGTGCAAGATTGTTGGCAATAAGGGTCTTGAAAACATCCTCATAGGAGTCACCCAATTTAGAGAATTGTCTCAACTTTTTCTTGGGCTTTTCTTGATACTTAGGTTTACTCTCTTGTTGGTTAGAGGATGTATTGAGCTTCATAGCTTGGATTGCACTAGACAAATGTAGGACTACTTAATCCTTGGGTTGGGAAGAGTCCACAACTCTATCATTGACTACTTGCTTATTCTTGTTCTAGTGCTTGCCTTTGTCCTTATTAGCATTGTTAGGATTTTGACCGCTATTGTTGTTCTTGTTGTTGTTGGTCACAATGCCTTGTTCTTTTAAGACATCCTCTATTCGACATGTTGTCTCAACCATAGTATCAAAGGAATCAAAGACCATTTTTTGCACCTCATAACACATCTTAGGCACCAAATTACTAACAATGATGTCAATCCTTTCATGCATGGGAATAGTCCTAGAATAGTGGGAGCACAATCATCTCCACCTTTGCAAGAAGGTCACAAAGGATTTCCCTTGGTTTTGTTTCAAATTGCATAAGTCCAACATGGTGACTGATCTTGACAAGTTGTATGCAAAATGTTGAACAAATCTAAGGACAAGTTCTTTGAAATTTTTGATGGGAGGAGTTATGTTGGTAAACCACTCCATGGCTTGGCCTTTGAGGCCCCTTGGAAATAATCTCATAAGGTAAGAGTCATCTTGGTGGAACTCAAAACTCATGATATAAAATTGACGCACATGATCATGTGGATTAGCATTGCCATCATACTTGTCATATTGGGGAATTTCAACTTTCCTAGGAAAATCCGTCATGGTCACACTTTTGTCAAAAGGATTGGGACAAATAGAATCATGTGAAAAGGTACTTTTAGGTGCCAACACCTTTTCTAGCATTTGTTTGAGTTTCTTGATTTCCTCTTCTTGAGAAGGTCCTTGTTTCTTGATCCTCCTATCCTCATCAAAGTTGTAAGGGACTCTAACACCCTTGTTAATTAGACTCTCTAGGAACCTATCTTTATTTTGATCAAGGTACTTCTCCACATATTGTTTGAATAGTGGCTCTTGTTGCATTCTCATGAAATCTTGATCATCAAAACTTGTACTACTTCCTCCATGTTGAGAGCCATGGTGAACTCATTGGGAGGGTTGTCTTGAGTTCCTAGGAGGTGTTCGTCTCCTATGTTGTGAAATTCTTCTTCCTCTAGGACTAGGAGATCTTGAAGGAGTCCTTGATTGCCTTCTACTTCTTGGGGTTCTTGAGGGAGTAGACGGTGGAGAGTTGTTTCCACTGTTGGTACACCTGTTGTTGAATTGGTTGTCAAGTTGTTGAGCTAACAACCTATCTTGTTCCTCTTGGAATGCTTTTCTTCTCAATTCCAACAAGGCTTGTTGTTCTTCCTCTAGGTGTCTAAACCTTTCTTCTTTAGTGGCTTGTTCATCCAAGAAGGCTTTATTTTCATGCTCAATTCTTTTAAGTCTTTCATTAGCATATCTTGAGGTTGTTTTGAGTGGAGAGTTGGACCTTGAGTGTTTCAACAAGTCATTAGTGAATGCAACATTCACATGAGCATCACCAGATTCATTGTTTTGGTCTTCATGTTGTGACCATGCATCTTGGTGAGCTTGTGCATAGTGTCTTTTAGCTCGTTGATGAGCATCTAGATATCTTGAGTTAATAGAGGGTGATTCGGGCTGATTGTCATCATCAAATGACATGTTACCCCTATGTCTTTGGAAAATGTCATCAAGAGTTTGATCCATTGCTTCTCTTTCTCTCCTAGTAAAAGTGTAGCTCATGTCCATATTTGATTGAGAGGATGGTAAAGAAGTACTCAACTCACTAGGATTGTTTTTTAGGTCAAACCAAGCCTCAGACTCACTCCTAGGTGATTGATCAAAGATGAGTTTCTTCCCCTTTCACTTTTGATGAGTTTGGACTAAGGGTAATTGTTCAAAGATAACTTGAGGTCATTTCCCTTGGTTAACTTGGTACCTTGTCGTAACCGACATGAAAGAGAAAAGACCCTTGGTGATAAGCTAACCTTATAAAATTTCAATACCAAACAAGGATAGTGAAAGTGTTCAAATGTCCAAAAAAAAGAGATGGTAAGATAGAAAGCTGCAAAGAGGTGTAAACCAATCCTACCACAGAGGTGCGTAATAAAAGGATAAGTATCCTAACACATATGGGCCAAGAAAAGTGGTTTAACCAAACATGTAATTGAAATTGAATCTAAATTTTGATGGAAGTGAATTGGACAAAAGAGCACCGAAACTATCCAAGTGTGCAACCAACAAATCTAAAGATGTACCTGTCAACAAGGATAATTTTTAACTTATCGATGGCAAACAAGACTATCTTGGAAAACCAAAGAACACTAATTTAAGGGGTCCAAAAAATAGGAACCCAAGGTACAAAAAGGTTTTTAGCAGCAGAAAAAGTCACCTATTGAGGTCTGACTGACTAAAAAAGGCTAAAAATTGCAAAGACCAGACAGACAGCAAAAAGATCTGGTGTGACAATATCTAGGCTAACAGGGTGACAATTTCTGATAGTGAGATATTTTCTAGGAAACAGGGTGATAGACTATAGGCTAACAATGAGATAGTCTCTAGGCAAGTTGTGCGATAGTCTTCCAGTGGTGAACTATCACATGATAATTCTTAGGATAGTGTGTGATATTGTTTCAGTGTTGTACGATTCTTGACCACTGAGTGCTAAAAATCTCAATTTTAAGGGCAATTTGTTCAAAATTTTAGTTTGAAGGTTTAATTTTTTGATTTCAAGCACAGTGACAGCAGTAAATAGACAGGTTTGCAAATAGTAGGTGATCAAACATGTCATAAAACACTTGAAACAAGGGCAAAAGCAACCTTGCCAAGACAAGCACTTGTGATATCAAAGCAATAAAATCCTATGAATGGTACGATGATGTTTCATGTTTGAGAATGTTCAGACAGGTTGATCACAATGAGAACACTTCAAGCACTTACTAGCCTAAAAAGTCAATGACTCAATACTTAACAACTTGGCCCACACTTGATGTCTCATTGCCTCACACAAAGTGGTTACCCACAATAGATATTTTGGTTTGTCGCGGAAGTGCCAATGACACAACCAAAGGAACAAAAATGGTGAGTAATCTTGGGGTGATCTAGGTTATTCCACTTGGATCAATCCTTGCACCAAGAAGCTAAGCGGAAAAATAGGGTGGCTTCTATCTATGGTTCTTAATAAGGGCTTCTGTTCGTAACACCCCTCTTGCTCCTCAAAAAGGATTGGGACCTCGCGGCCACAAGAGTACCTTAAGCATTCTTGCTTGACATTTTCCTCATGGTCACAATCCCACAAGCTACTCACATCAAGTGAAGACAAGTGCTATGTCTACCAAGGTTTTGTTTCCTTGATAGCCTTGAGTTTATATGGGTCAGAATAGCCAGCAAAAAGCTTGTCCCCACTTGGGTCGTTCTTCTTGATTGCTCAAGAGCAGGCCCACTAAAAGATTCTAAAAAGCTAAACAAAGAGTGGATCAACTTATGAGGTTCAAGGTTTTTGTTTCACCACAAGGGTGAAGAGCATACTCCCCTATCTCAAAGTTTTCTCCCAAACACACCAAGCTAGGACTCAATTACGCTCTTGCTTTCAAAATTTAAAGATGGGTAAAGATTTTCCAGTTCACCACAAGGGTGAAGAGCATACTTCTCCTACCACCCAAAGATTCCTACAACAAGATATTATGTTAGTATGAAATGAAACAACTAGTAGATGCCACACTTGAAATAAAATAAATAACAAGCACTTTTTTTTGTTTTTATGCTTCAGGCAGCCCTACAAAAACCATTAGTAGCCCTTGTGCATGCAATCTTTTGGCAAAATATTTAAGCAAGAGGCACCTACAACCACAACTTCTTAGCCCCACAATGGTTAGCAAAACAAAAATCCAAATGAAATTTGCAAATAAACTTTGCCTAACCATAGCAAACTAAACCAGCAAGATAATTAGATCAAAGTTGGGCAAGAAAAAGCTAATAAACAATTCTCTGCCAGACATAGGTGATAGTACAATTACTAGAAATGTCGTACAATAGTTTCCAGCATACGGGTGTGATAGTTTCCAGCATACGGGTGTGATAATTTCCTCCTGTGTGATAGCTCACGTTACCTGGAGGTGACAAAATACAGAATACCAAATCGACAAAATACAGTAAAGCCGCACAATACTTTAACTAGTAAAGTATCGCACCAGTATAGAAGAAAGTGTCGCACGACACTGGAAAACTGTCGTGCAATAATTTGAGATAGAAAAACTAGAGAGCCAAAAATGATGCTAAATATTGATGAAAAAAGATGGAAATACAGAAAATGAAGGACAAAATAAAGCTATTATGCCCCACAGTGGGTGCCAAAAATGTACACACTAAATAGTGCACTTCTCTAAGTCATTACTTCCAAGGGAATCCATGAATGGGAAACCTTGAGAAAGTGACTTGGAGCTCTCTATGCATGGAGTTGTAAGATTATTAAAATTGCTCTTAGCTAGAGCTACTAAGCTTATGACCTTGCTAGTCAACCACACAATGAGAGATTCAAATGAAGACAAGGTCAAGAATGCCAATATCCCTAAGAATCAAATGAAATGCAATGCAAGCTATTCTATGAATGAGAATGCAAACTAAGCTATGGAAATGAAAGATTGACGTATTTTCAAACCCTTGCTAATTAAGCTATGTGAGCTAATCTATAGCATAAAGGAAACTAAGCTATGAATGCCATGATAATGAAACTAAGATGCAAGAAATAAAACTAAGATAGTATGTAAATTTAAAAGCTAAGAATGGTCCAAATCTCCAAAGCTCCAAAGTGACCTAGAAAACCTGCAGCATAACATTACTATTCAAAAGATTGATCTAAGAATAAGAAGAGAGCTCTCCTTTTATAGGAAATGAGAAAGAATGGACCATGGAGATTAAGAGGAAAAAGATTTAATCAATGGTGGAGCATAAAAGAGGAGCAATCCATGTGCACAAGTATCCTCCAATGAGAAAATAAGAGTTGACTTTTGTGTCCATATGAGATAAAAAGTGTTTTTTCCCCTTTTTATAAAATACGAATAATGCATTATTTGTGCAACTTAAGATAAGAGGAAAAGTGGGGGCTTTTTATTTATTAAAAGGGGAGGAAATTCATTTTAAATAAATAAAGACTTTAGGATGAAATGGTTAGCCCAAGGCAAATAATCAAAAATGATAAAATATGATTTGATCAAGGAAATTGATATAATTGAAAAATGCTGATTTTTGAAAATATTGATTCAGGGATTTGATAAATTGCTGAATGGGGGCCCAAAGTCTAGGTGACCATTTTAGGGTGCATACACTACCAACACAAGAATAGATACTTCTTTCAAGGATACAAATTTTACAAAGGAAGAAGAATCAAATGAAGATTGTTTAGATAAGGTAAAAGAAAACTTCGTAAGCAGAATTAGCAAAGACAACAAAAAATACAAAGGTAAGTAACCTTTTAAATGCTTGAATCACTATAAAAAACAATTGGTAATTATGCATCTAGGTGTCCAAACATAATGATTAAAATACTTATTCTTAGCAATGAAAGGAAAAACCCTTACCACTAAACTTGTTATTACTTTAGAAGTAAACAAAAAACATATAGACAATATAAATTCTACCTTATATGTAGAAAGAAACAGGGATAAAAGGCTTAACAATAGTGGTTTCTCAAATCATATGATTAGTGAAACTTAAAAAATATGGTGGAGAATTTGTTACATTTGGAAGAGATCAAGGAGATAGAATAGTTGGAATTGTCTCTATCAGTTTTGATGGAAAACATAATACTAGAAATGTTGACTATGTGAAATGTCTAAATCATAATTTCATAAGTGTTACACACATGTTCCAGAATGGATATAACCTTCTTTTTTTTTAAAAGGGTTGTGAAATCAAGAAGAAATTTGGAAGTGTAATTTCTTTTAGAAATAATATAAGAGGATACTGGTATCAGTTGAAGACTTTTAGCAAATATAACTTGATGTATCAGATTAAGGGAAATTTCTTATGGAGCTGGATGATGCATGTCATAACATTCCTAAAAATATGATGAGGATCACTTCATTAAATGTAGTAAGAGATCTTCTAAAGCTGACAAGACTTGCTAACAATATTTGAAAAGAATATCAAATTAGAAAATAAAATAGGAAAACCTTCAAGGGAAAATAACAATTCACCATAAAAAATAAATTGGAATCGATACATGTTGATCTATGTAGAGCTACCCAAATCAAAAGACTAAAAGGAGAAAGATACTTTATGCTCTAGGTTGATGATTACTCTAGAATGACTTGGTTTACTTTCTTAAGAGAAAATTCCAAAGTATTAGAAAAGTTCAAGATATTTATGGAAATGGTTGAGAATGAGGAAGATATAAGAGTCAAACACTTGAGATCTAATAGAGGAGGAAAATTTACTTCATATGAGTTTACCATTTTCTATGAGAATCATAAAATTAGGAGGCATTTTTTGTTAGGAATAACAGTCCACCAATACAATTGAGAGGGGGGGGGTGAATCAATTGTATGACAAATTATTAAACTTTAAACTTTGAATAACAACAATATCCAATCCAATGAAATTCCAACACAATAACACAATATTTTATTGTTGAGGAAATCCTATTAAAGGTAAAAGCTCGATGCAAATTAACACCTACTAATGATGTACTAAGATTATATTATCCTTATTAGAAGATCTATCCCTATTAGAACCATATTAAAATATTACAGTACATAGTCCTTGTTAGAGGACAAACCATGTTAGGAGTCAAGAAAAGAAGAGTAGGCTCACTACCCAAAGAAGGTTATGTCCACCTTCAGAACTCACTATTCACAACACAAGTGTATATGAAAAAATACTCAATCTTTTGAATTGTCCAATAGAAAATATCTTTTCTTGATCAATTCTAATGAAGTATATAACTATCCTCTTCTCTACATCCAACGGACTCAAGCTCGCAACTTCCACAATCCTCTTTTACATCACATACAATCTCACCATGTCTCTTTTTAAAAGAAAAGATCTTACATATATACCTTATTACATTCTACATGATTAGGCCAGACAATTAGGCTTTCCTAATACATAAATAATTACATAACTCCTTGCTAAGATACACACGGTATCTAAAATAAGCATAAAATTATTACAATTCAATAATTAAGGACCGACATTCACAAATCATGCTCGCCATTAATCATATAGGTTGCATCTCTCAAGTCAGCTTCCAAATAGGTCTTCTCAAGAACACACACCACAACAGACATCATCCTGCTTCATGTACCTTGCATAGACCACCAAAAATTCTTTAGTACCATACCTATCATCCCTTAAGCTTGCATACATTGAATCCTCATCGCTTGTAAGATATATCCAAAACTTAGAGACTTACTCTGTCAACTTCCATTGTCACTGTCCAGTAACCAGTATTACTAAATATTCTATAACTCAGCCAATATGAAATATTACATCATGCGATATTATATATAAGATCACAACACCTTCTTGTACCCAAAACTGACTTCACACTTTCTGAAACATTCAAACAGTATCTATACACTGTAATAACTAGCATGTTCTCTTCATAGAAATATATGTTGACATCAGTGACAAAACACAAATGACAATAATAGTAACTCTAAAATTGCTCAACATAGTGATTAAACATATTAAATGTATCCACAATCTCCCCAATGCATTAGCAATATCCAACAATCTCCCCCTTTGGCATTGATGGCAACATATGGAAAAATACATCAACCCAAAAGTATTAGCACAGTACCTTTACTACATAGTCTCTTTCCCCAATACATAGTCTCTTTCCTGTAGGATTTTCACATAGTCTCTTTCTCCATTTGAAAACAATGGCAAAGGGTTCCATAAGTTACCAACTATATTCAATATCTGTCTTCAATAATTGTCTTCAATGATCACTCCCCCTGAGGAGTAGATCCCTACATCAAGTCTAGAATATGATAAGGCTCTGAAAACCTCTAGACTGATGCATCTCTACATCAATTAATTCATGTAGGAGGGGCTTGAACCGCAAGCATACCTTCAAGGTACTCAAAGTTATCTTTTGGCAACAACTTTGTAAAGATGTTTGATATCTGTTCCTTTGTGCTAATGTACTCCAATCTTATTTCCTTCTCAGCTACCTTGTCTCTCAAGAAGTGATACTTAATAGAAATATGCTTATTTTTTTAACGCATCATAGGATTCTTTGACATGTTTATTATTCTGGTGTTATCACAATGGATAACCACTGGTTCATCAAAATTTATTCCAATATCTTTCAACATTTTTTTCATCCAAACAATTTGAGTGCAATTAATAGCAGCATCAACATACTCTGATCCTGTAGTAGACTGAGCTATACAATCTTTCTTTTTACTTAGCCATGAAACTAATTTTTTCCCAATGAAAAATACACCTCCACTAGTACTCTTCCTGTCATCAATATTCCTTTCCCAATCAACATCAGTATAAGAATGAAGTTCAAAGTCATAATTTCTATTATACCATAATCTATATTCAATTGTCCCTTTTAGATATCTAAATATATTTTTCACAGCAGCCTGGTGTGTCTCTTTAGGTTCTACCTGATATCTAGCCATAATTCCAACAACATTAGCAATATTTGGTCTGATGTGAGTCAAATATTGTAATCCACCAACCATTGATATGTACTTGGTCTGAAATACACACTTTGTTTCATCATTATTTATTAGTTTATCACCAGTCACAATGGGTGTACCAACTGGTTTACAGTCTTCCATTCCAAACTTTTTCAACATTTCTTTAAGGTACTTAGTCTGAGAAATAAAAATGCCATTCTTATTTTGATTTATTTGGAGTCCTAGAAAGAATTTCATTTCACCTATCATGGACATCTCAAATTCATTTTCCATTTCTTTAGAAAACTCCTTACATAATTCATCATTGCCTCCAAAGATAATATCATCCACAAAAACTTCTATTATTAAAACTCCATCTTCACTAGTTCTTAAATACAAGTTACTGTCAGCATTACCATTTTTGAACCCAAGCTGAAGTAAGTATTTCTTTAACCTTTCATACCAAGCCCTTAGAGCTCACTTGAGTCCATACAGTGCCTTTTTTAACTTGCATACCATGTCTTCATCTTTAGATAAAGGAAATCCACTAGGTTGTTCTATGTAAACTTCTTCTTCAAGATCCCCATTCAAGAATGCAGATTTCACATCCATATGATATACCTTGAAGTCCTTATGTGCAGCATAATCTAAAAATAATCTCACAGCTTCTATCCTAGCAATAGGAGAAAATGTCTCTTCAAAATCTATGCCTTGTTGTTGTGAATAACCTTTCCATACCAATCTTGTGTTGTTTCTTATAACAGCTCCATTCATTTTGTTTCTGAAAACACACTTAGTTCCTATTAAATTTTTGTCTTTAGGTCTAGGAACCAATTCTGAAGTGTTATTTTTCTTTATATGATTTAACTCTTCCTTCATAGCTTTTGTCCAAGATTCATCTCTACAAGCTTCATCTATAGTCTTTGGTTCAACTTGAGAAATTAAACAAATTTCTTCGCTAGTCTTTGATCTATTCATTACTCCTTGATTAGCATTACCAATAATTTTATTTTCAGGATGATTATTCTTAATATACATTAGAGTCTTAGGAATCTGAATAGCCTCATTTGTATCATCATCACAAGTTTAATTTTTGCATTCAGTCTCGACAAGTTCTTCTTTTGTATTAGCAACCTCCTTGATCTTAGTATTCTTATTGAAATCATACATTCTCTCTTGTATCTGAAGCCTTTCATCTATCCTCACATTGTTACTTTCAATCATCTTTCTTAATCTTGGGTTAAAAAAATTGTAAGCCTTTCTCTTAGTAGAATAACCAAGGAAAATTCCTTCATCACTTCTAGCATCAAATTTCCCTATCTCATCATCTCTCTTGATATAGCATTTACTACAAAATATCTTGAAATATTTTACAGTAGGAGTATGATCAAACCACAATTCATAAGGAGTCTTACTTGTACCTTCTCTAATTTGAATTAAGTTTAATGTGTACACTCTTTTCCCAACAGCTTCTCTCGAGTGCACATGAGATATATTTCCTTCAAGAAACATTGTTCTAGTAGCATCTAGTATTGTTCTGTTCCTTCGCTCTGCTATTCTATTCTACTATGGAGTCCTAGGAGCAGATGTATGTCTTTGTATTCCATGCTCTTAGCAGTATGAATTGAATAGATCTGAAGTAAATTATCCACCTCTATCTGATCTCAAACATTTTATCTTTAAGCTTGATTCATTCTCTACTTTTACTTTGAATATCTTGAATTTATCAAATGCTTCTAATTTTGCTTTCAAGCAAGTGACCCACATCATTCTAGAAAATTCATCAATAAAGAGTATAAAATATCCTTCACCATAGTATGATCTTGTCCTTGTAGGTCCACATAGGTTTGTGGGTGAACCCACAATACTGGGTTACAATTTTTCGGAGGAAGGAATCTGTCCCGAAAAGCATTTTTAGGAAAATATTATTTACCAACTTTCGATAGAAACTACTTGCACTTATGATCAAAAGTCCTTAGACATAATTATATACCTAAAATTAGACCCCTTGAGTAAATTGTGACCCATTAAGACCTAATTTTTAACCTATTACCTAACCTAATATGAGTAATGAGACCCAAATTAGGACCTAATATCATTAATAAGATGGGCCTTAAAGACGTAATTAGACCTAATACTTGACCAATTAACACCTAATAAGACATGTGTAACTAGTCTCAAGTATACCTAGTATGAGTTTGAGGACCCCTTAAGACCTAATTAGACCTTTAATTAGACCTAATTAGACCTTTAATTAAGACTAATTAACTCCTAATATCATGAGTAATAGGACCTGCTAGTACACCTAATATGAGCAATATGATCCCTTAGGCATAATTAAACTAATTAACCCATAACAAGACCTTTAAATTATACCTAATTTTATACTATTTAATTTACTTTTAAATACATGTGAGCAATACATACCTAATATAAGTAATAGGAACTAATATTGAATAGTAATAATGCCTACTTAGGGACATATTTATGAACTTAATATGACCCCTTAGACCAAATTAGTCATAATAGCTTGCCCTAATTATCTATGTAATATGAGTAATAGGACCCCTTCTAACCTTGTAATTATATTGAATTTAAAGATTAATTAACACCTAATATGTACTTGAGTACTACATGACCCTTTAAGACCTAATTAGACTCAATACATGCTTAATATGAGCTCTTAAGACCAAAGTAGACCTATTAGCTCACCTAATTAGAACTTCTTAGATGCAATTAGACCTATTAGGACATCATAATTCCTAGTTATCTAGATCTATTTTAAGAGGTCTGTGATAGGTTATATGACCCCTTAAAATCTTTTAGGACCTAATTAGACCTAGATAAGACCTATTACAACAGAACTAGACCTAATTAGCACCTAAATAGACCCAATTAAACCTATTAGGACCTAATTTGACCAAATTAGACCTATTAGGACCTAATTTAATACCCTTGATTCAACCAATTATGTCCTAATTAAACTTATTAGGACCTATGATAGGTTATATGACCCCATTAGACCCCATTAGACCCACTATGAGTAACATCACCCCTTAAGACCTATATTAAAGCACCGAATTAGACCTATTAGTACCTAATTAGACCCAATTAGTTGTTATGACCTAATTAGACCTATTAGGACCTATAATACCTGTTATATGAACCCTTTAATACCAAATTAAAGACCCACTATGAGTAATATGACCCCTTAAGAATTATTAGTGCCTCACCTAATTAGACCCAATTAGATCAATTGGGACCTAATCACACCCAATTAGACCTAATTATACCTAATTTAACCTATTACATACCTAATTGGACCTATTAGGACCTATGATAGGTTATATGACCCTTTAAGACCCCATTAGACCTATTAAAATGTAATTTATATTTAAACATGTAATTTATGTAATTGATTTTACTTTCAAATAATGTAGTGAAATGCACGCATAGTATTTAATTTTATTTTTATTTAAATTAGGAAAATGTACATGTATATGTAGACTTTATTTGATAGTAAATAAAATATTTCAGGCTACATACATATTCTAGATCTATCAGACAGAATTATTACACATTACACATGGCAGATGCACCGATTCCCCCTGCAGAACAATTTCTCACGCACTAATAGAGAGATTCAACGGCTGCAAGATCTATAAATAATCCATCTAACTCTACTATCTATAAGAGCACATGTCAGTCCATCCTTAATAGCTTGATTAGTATTAGGGATGACATTCATGGTATCACTCCCTATGCCCCAGATATTATAGAGGTCATACTTTGAGAGAAAAAAAACAAGAGGTTGGCTCTGGCCCTTTCTCTTAAGGAGGTATAGGCTTTAGTGCCTAAAGAGACCCTGAAAGGGGAATTTTTTCCCATCTTATGTAGATAAAAATAATGTGAAGGGGTATCAGGTTACCAGGTGCTGAGGATTCCTAGCTATATCAACATTGAATATACCCTAGATTTCTAGGCTGCTCATGGTCATTATCCAAATAACGACCAGATTCCACTATACTTTGCACAATAGTTTTTGCTAAGGTTTGTTTAGGTCATGCTGTTAATTACATTGATTTTCTAGCACATTTAGGAAAGGGGCGTGGTAGGCTTGCTGATAGAGATGCTTAATTGTCGAGTTGATCGACAGAGACCAGTACACAGGGGCCATTGTTGGTTAGAGGCCACCTGCTATAGCTCCTTCATTGGGACCATGTTTGCAGATGATGTTATTTGTAGCACCTAGCTTTGAGCTATGATTGATAGTGT
>BSBK01013099.1:0-74635 GCA_027943335.1 Chamaecyparis obtusa
AATTTGCAAAAAACCCAGATTGCATATTTTTTAGATTATCTTATCTATCCATAAAAATGAATGAAAAATGGCTATGTTTCAGTTTAGACCAATTCTTTTTAAAGAGACAATAATACAAATAGTTGTAGCTAGATAATAAACAACAGACAAAGATACGGAGATAGATATATATATGAATTTATCAAAACAATTAGAAGGCAGCATGGATACCATAAAAATATATATACCAGAACAAAACAATGAGTAGCAATTCAGCAAGAAATATATATTATATATTGAAAAGACAGTTAGAGAAATATTAGTTTTTAATAGAAAATAGATTTTAGAGATAGATTTTAAACTAGAGGAGTAAAAGAAATTGCTAAACAACAAAAATAAACCAGAGATTCACAAAGAATACACTTGCAAGAGAAGAGATTAGATCAATAGAAATAAAATATGGAGATATGCATGTGCAAATAAAATAGAATCACTTGCATGCACAAGGATTAGAAAATAGAATATGACGATATTAGAATCCTGTAAGAAATGGTTAGAAAAGCCTGTAGATCGATAGATTAAAACATGCAAAATGAGATTAAAACCCTTTTGGTCACTTGACACAGGGTGATGGTTAGATCTGAAAGAAAATAACTTAAAATGAAGAAACTAAGATGAATGAAAATTGGTTTGGTGGTAAACCATCGAAGCCCAAAAAAAATTCAAATACAACTCTTTGGCGGCAAGCTGACCAAAGAGAGTTAGAGAAAACAATAAAACCCGCAACAAAAAAGTTAGAAAATGAGGCTCAAGCTTCTCTCTCAAATAAGAGTCTCCAATGAGATGTGCTCCCAAGAATTGTAACCTTTAAAACTACACTCAAACAAAAATTAGCAACCCAAGCTCTGATACCATGTTAGAAGTATGAAAAAATAAAAAAAGTTGAGGAAAAAACCCAAGAAAGTGTAATGCAAGAAGGAATTTTACCATAGACCAAGAATGAGATAATGTTTCAATATCAATCACCAACATGAGAATGATCCAAGAATCCAAACAATGAGCCAAGAGATTTTGAAAGAGGAAAGAAAAGAAAACCCCTTGTGTAAAATATGAATGAGGCAAAAAGGGCCTAAAGAGAGAGAGAATTTGAGCAATAAGCTCAATACAATAATGAGAGAGCTAAGGAAAGAAGAGAGAAAATTGTGTGAAAGAATGTGAGAAAATATTGTATCAAGTGTGTGGAGAAGCATCTCTTAAGTAGAGATGAGTGAAAGAGTTTGAATGTAACTCCCATGTGAATTAATGTCAAATTCATACTAAGTGTGTGCCAAGTGTGAGAATCCTCATAAGGAGGAATAAACTAATTTCTTTATTAAAAGAATTACAAAAATGATTTGTCCTGTCACTTGGACTAGAGCACAAAATTACATGTCTAGAGATTTTCATAGGAATAACCTAAATTAAATAAGAGGAGGATACCTTGGTTTATCCTCAAATTAAATTAAATAACCAAGGAAAGATTATAAATTCTAACCACAGTGAATACTTTATTTTACTCTTATTTACTCTTGTCCTTTTATTGCTATCATTTTCCTTTGAAAATGCTCTTTCAAATTCCACAAAATAAAAAAAATGCACTTCCAAATGTCTTTATTCTCCAAAATGTGAATTATCCTTCAAATTTCGTGTTTAGAAAATTTTAAAAAATGTATTTATTTATATGAAACCATTAATAGCCTAAAAAAATATTAAATTGGTCAACTACGGTTTCTATCAAAAGTCGTTAAATGTTTTCGATTAAAAGTGGCTGAGTTAAGAATTTTAACCCCCACAAAAATGCAAGGGGATTTCGATAGAAACCCCCTTGTTAGCATAGTTCTCCAAAGGTCAACAAAAATGTCAAGTTTTCAGGCCTTCAGAGCTCAATCTAAGCACTCAAATGGGACAATATTGACAAACCCATATGTAGTGACATAAGTATTCACAACGAACTTTCCAATGGTTATGATTTTAATAAATTTTGGCTTTATTATGCATATGTTTTTAGACGCCAATCAAATGCAGGTATTGTAACCAAACATCAATCTCTATGCTCAAGGTTCATGGAAAATAGTAAATGAGAGGAAAACAATTTTTGAAAAATATCTATGCACTAGGTGTTGAAGTCTTCTTTCTATAAAAAATAAAATAAAAAAATAAAATTGGACAAATACACAAAAAGTTGCAAGCTATGAAGTGAACGTATGTAAAAATTATAGTTAACTCAACTTCAAACATTAATAAAATATGAAAAATTGAGGATAGATTCATGAAATCAATTGCAGACACTAGATAATCCCAAAAGTCTTTTTTTTTTCATCTCCAATTTGTAATTGTTTAGCGGCAATATGCATCTAAAAGTGAAGTTTTTTTTTCAGAATGTACATTTTGATGTTTGTTCAGGCAACCAAAGTATAACCACTATTGTGGGTTCACTTCCAACAATAACACTCAGAATCAAAATAGAGGAAACAACATGAATGATAACAAAAGGAATTAATACAAAAGGGAAGAAATTGAGAGAAAATAAGGATTGTGATATGGTTGTTTTGTGTATGATCGATGGTCACTATGCTATCAAATGTACTCAACATTCAAATGGGAAAGTTTTTTAGGCACAACATCATATTTGAATGTATTTGTTGACCATAAGAATGATAAATTCTAGGCTACATCTATTTAGATGAAGAGTAATTTTTTTTGTTATACTATTTCTATTTTAATAGATACTGGAGCTACTGAATGTTTTGTATATCCTAGAGTTGTAGCTAGATTTCCCTATTAGAGAAGGATATATGTCAAACCATGGATAGTAGAATATATAAATAGGGTAGAGCATCAAGTAGAGTAGTGTTTATCTTGCCAGCAAGTTGGAACTATGAGTTTATAATAGAAGTGAACATATGTGTTGCCCCATTGGAGTCTTTATGATGTCATTTTGGGCATCAACTGGTTAACAGAACATAGGTAATTGTTAAATGTAGAGAGAAATTGGTTGAACTCCTTGATCATGTAGGGAAACCTGTAGTAGTAAGTCGTTTAAAACAACTCATTGATCAGAGACAATTTTTTTGCACATAAATAAAAATGGCTAAGAGGAAGGGGTGTTTGTTGTATGTAGTGCATGTTATGGATCTTGAAAACACTTCTCCTTGTTTGGATAATTATCCTATCTTATAGGATTTATAAGATTTATTTCTAGAGGAATTACCAGAATTACCTCTGAAGAGAGATTTTGATTCTCCATTGATCTGATGCTTGCAACCAAGCCACAATCCAAGGTTTCATATAGAATGACTATCACTGAGATGTATGAGCTTTAAGGTTCAATTATAGGGAGATTTTAGATAAGGGTTTCATACACCTAGTGTGTCACCATGGGGGGCCCAAGTGATCTTTGTCAAGAATAATTATTGTACCATACAATGTGCATTGATTACATGATGTTTATAAGGTGACCATTAAAAATAGATACCCTCTTCCTTAGATATATGAACTTTTTTATCAGACGAAGGGAGAAACCATGTTCCCTAAGATTTATTTGAGGTCTGGATACCATCAGCTTCAGATAAAGAAGAGGACATATCTAAAACTACATTTAGGACATGGTATGGGCATTATGCATTTTTTTTCCTATCATTTGGTTTAACGAATGCTCCTACAGATTTTATGAATCTATTGAATAGTATTTTTAGGAATTGTTTGGATAAATTTGTGGAGATATTTATTGATGATATTTTGATTTATTCTAATAATATGGAGGAGCATGAGAACACTTAGGCATAGTCTGAGAGATGGAAAAATTTATGCTAAGATATCAAAGTGTTCTTTTTCTAAGGCAGAGGTGTTTCTCGCTCATGTCTTAAGAAAATGGTGCCCATTATTTAAAATTTAAAAAATAGGCACTTGTTTCTTAAAAAATAAATCAATGTGTAAAAATGTATTTCTAGTCATAAATTTACCTTTAGGAAGCTCTACTAGATCCAAGTTTGGTTTTTTTCATTGACTAAATTTTCTTCATTCATAGGTGCAACCCATTTGTCCTCTTTAATGGCATCTTCAAAATAAATTGGATCATCTTGTGTTAAGAATGAAAAATTAGTGCATAAGTCATCATTTCCAGCCTCTTGTAGTTCATCATATATCTTCCTTAGACTTCGTGTCTTCTTTGAACTACTTATAGACCTTGATCTTAGTGATGCAAGTGTTGGATTAGATGGCTCACTTCTATTATTACTTGTTGAGTATTAAGTATTTTGATTGGTAGGTTACCTAATAATTATTTTAGGAACATTTTCTTGTGTTGTAGGATTCACAACTTGAGTTTCAATTTCTTCATTCTCTTGTAGAACACTAGCTACAACTGTGGATGTTTATGTATACTGTCACCCCATGCTTCTTCTTCACAAAATCAACATCATGACTTATTATCAACTTCTTTGTGATAGGATTGTATCGCCTCTATGCCTTAGATAGTTTACTATGTCCCACAAATATGCAATTTTCTCCTCTATCATCTAGTTTCTTTCTCAACTGTTGAGGTATCAATGAGTATGTCAAACATCCAAAGACTCTCAAATGTGTTATGTTGTGTTTCATTTTTCTCCACGCTTCTTTTAGTGTATTATTTATCATTGTTTTTGTTGGACATCTATTTAGTATGTATACTTAACATGCAATTGCTTCAACCCAATACTGACTTGGTAGATATTTTTCTTTTAACATACTTCATATCATTTCCATAATTGTTCTATTTTTCTCTTAGCTACTCCATTTTTTTGAGAAGTATACCTTGTTGTGAATTATTTCTTTATGTCATTTTCTTTGCAAAAATTTAGAAAATTATTTGATATGTATTTCCCACCTCTGTTGGTTCTCAATGTTTTTATATAGTATCCACTTTCTTTCTCAATTTTTGCCTTAAATTATTTAAAAGTTGCAAATAACATCTGATTTATATTTTAAAAAATAAACTTTTATTTTCCTACTGAAGTATCAATAAAGCTTTCCACTTATGGATGAACTTTCACTGGTGGACACAAAGATCAAAATGCACTATCCTCAAGTGGATGTTTTTTTCTATAAGACTTCCCAATTGGAAATTTATTTCTATGTTGTTTTGCTAATATGAAACTCTCACAAGTTGCCTTAAGAAACTCTCACAAGTTGTCTTAAGTAACTCTATTGGTGGAAATCCATGTACCATTCTTTTCGTATATAAGAGCTTCAATCCTTTGAAGTTTAAATACCCAAACCCTAAATACATGAACCAAGATTCATTTTGTATGAAGCTTTGAATCTAATTTAGAAACCATTTGCAATCCTTGTGGCTCTAAGAATAGTTCACTTTGAATCTTGAGTGGGAACATCTTATTTTGGGTCATTTCAACTTTTGTAATCAGCCCATTGCTTGATTTCTTACATATAAAATCACACAATTCATGATTTTAAAAATGTATCGTATGTCCTTTTTGCACTACTTTCTCAATGGTTAAGAGATTGTGTTACAATCCAAGAACATAATATACGTCAAGCATATATACTTTTCTTCACCTTGCTTAGTTCTTATACTAATTGACCCTTTTTTCATGACTGATATTTGATGATCATTCCCAATTTAACCTATGATTTTACTGAGTCATCTATTGTTGTAGACATCTCCTTACTCCCACTCATGTGGTTATTGTACAACCACTATCTAAAAAATTACTTCTTCGGAACTCTCTCGTGCCACACTGCATGTTTTCAATATAGGTTTTTGTTCACTAGTCTTGGGCTAATTTTCATTTGTAAAATGTGTCCTTTTCTTATTCATGTCATATAGTATTTTTGTACATTTAGATGCAAAGTGCCCAAATTTATTAAAATAATAAAATTGAATGTTTGATTTATCATACCTTTCTCCTTGATGATGACTGTGAGAATTGCTTCTCCCCCTTCTTCTTGTTGATGTGGAATGATTTTGTGAGCTTGATGTTGGTCTTCTACTCTCAAATTTTGTGTATTTCATCTTCTCCTCTTGGTGCAAAACATCCTTTACTTCAGTTGTAATTTAATCTTCCTCTTGTTCTACCAAATGAAAGTTGAGTCATGAATGCATTCTCCAATGATGATGTCCCTAAATGATTCAACCTTTTCTCATGTGATAAGAGTGATCACATTAATTCATCTACTAAAAGCTGAGACAAATCTTTAGATTCCTCAATGGCTGCATGACTAAGTCAAACTTTTCAGGTAAGCTTCTAAGTATTTTCTCTACAACTTGTTGATCGCCAGGGTTTCTCCATTACATGATGAAGGGTGCTCCCCTTAATACCACAAACACATACAGAAAAAGAGAAACAACAACAATAATATGCAAGAATAGAAAAATTGGCTCTTATTATCTCCACAAATGTGGAATTACAAACTTTCAGAATTACAATATGCAAAGCTACATGGGCATTCCCTTACAATATTCTGTAGGACAAAGACTCAAACTATTTACCCAGAACTATTCTGAACTGCCTAAGACAATAATACAGCCTTCCTAATATAGGCAATTATCCACCGCCTAGGAAGGTTCCAGAATTTTAGCCAATAAGGCCGACCAAACTTAGAATTATTTTATTTTACATTTTATTACATCATAGTTGGCTCAAGATAACCTTAGAAACCTGAACAGAAATTTTGAAGAAAATTATTTTTCGCCATTTCAAGTGGCCCAACTTCCGAAGGACCATAAGTCATCACCAGTTGACACCGATCGGCTATTATAACCCCATTTCAGAAATGCCACGAAGCGCTCTACAGGCTTGACCCGCGCAGTTGCCCACACAAGCGCCCGTCACCCAAATTTTCAACCTCATCCGGGGCCTCTAAAGCCTTCAAAACTGAGTTCAAAGTTTATGTACCCTGCTACCAATACCGAAAATCTTCAATATCTTCCAATATACACTTGATCTGGCAATGAACTTTACTGGCAGACTTACATGACCAAAATGAACCTCCAAGAAAGAATCAGATCATTCTGAGCACATGCAAAAATTACCAAAAATAGTAACTTTCCATAAATAGCAAGCTCTGCACTAAAATAGCCCTTATTGAATATAAAAATAGAAATATTTTTGGGTGATGCAAGATTGCTCTTACACCTAGGATGCTCCTGCATCATTACATCTAAAGGGTATGTGCAAGATCATGAGGGGCCAACTATGCCCTTAAGTGGCAATAAAAAATCAGCAAATCAGGGTTAGTCAACTTGATGTGAAAATTTTAACTAGCTATGAACCTAATATCAAAAAGTTTGTAAGAATATAATCTATAGAAAATTGAATGTAGTTTCTAAACTACTAGGCCTTTTTTGAGAAAGTATAGGTTTCAATGCAGCAGTACAAAAATTTCAGGAAAAAAATAAGAAGTAGGTGTATGTTTGACCACCTAATCATAATCAAATGATAATATTTTATTATAAGATTTTATATATAAGTAGTAGACTCATGTCCGAATGTGATGCATATTTTTTTATAATTTTATTCCAAAAAAAAATTAATTATGATTTTTTGATACAACATTTTTAGAATAAAAAATCTCCCATGTCTTACCACCTTAACTCATTCAAAACTTTACAAAATTCAAAAAAATTAAAAATTCCTTATATTAGGTGAAGCATAGAATGTAACGCATTTTTTGGATTTCAAAAATGTTATACCGTTTGAAAGTTATAGTCATTTTTCAATCAGTATATAAATCAGCACTTTAGAGGTAGCTCAATTAGAAAATAACTAATAATTACTTACCGAATTCAAAATTTGATAGCAATTATATCGATAGAAACCTGATAATCTCCTTAAGATACCATTTTTCCGTTTTATCAAATTCAAGTGAAAAAAAAGTCGTTAGCTACATTGTCAAAGTTTTGAACTGACATCACCACTTTTGGCCCCTCATGATCTTGCACATACCCTACAACTGATTTACTATTTCTGATTGCATGAGTAAAGAATGATCTATTAAATCCAAGTCTTTCATTTGCAAATTTTAAAAATCTCTTCTAAGGTTTTATAATTTTTACATTGTCTGTGCCTTGATATGTTCTTTGTAAATTTTCCCATGCATGCTTTGATCTTGTGGAAGCTAATACCCTTGGAAATACTGAGTCCTCCATTGTGTGTTGAATAAAAATAGTGCTTTATCATCTTTCTTCTTATTTTCCTTCAAAAAATCCTTCTTAGCTTGTGAAAGAGTCTGATATGCTTGTTGGTTTGCTGGTTCAGGGAATCCATTTTCCATCAAGTCCCAAACATCATGGGAAGGAAAGAGGGTTTTCATTTTTAATGCTCCAAAACTCATAATTTTATACATTAAAGGTTAGGATTTGGGATTGTGAAATACTTCCACTTATTCCTACCATGAGTTTTAAAATTAATTTTTTTCTCCCTCAGATAATACACCAATAATCTACTTCAAATCTGTATCAAATCTTCTTTTAAACAATAACACAATCTACCTGGATTCTCCCTTTCTTATTTGATCCTCTTTGATCACAAACCATAGGTCATATCTTCAACATCTAAAACATATTTAGAAGTGCACTTCTTTTAACATCTGATTATATGCACTTCCTCTTTCAAGTTTGGTTTCTAAATTTGACAATCTCCTATGTTTTGATATCTTAAAACCTGCTCTTATAACAGTTTGTCGGAGATAGAAATAAAGAAAAAACATTACACAGATAATAAACAAAATAGAAAGAACTCTTGGAGATTCAGCAAACAGATATTTTATAATAATCCCCTTTTGTAATTACAGAGCTTCCAGTGCTCATAAAAGTATTCATCATCATCTTTAAGACAAAGAAGATTTTTCATTCATTTTTTCAAAACAGGGTATACCTTTTTCTAAACTAAAAACTATTTTCAGTGGTGAAGGAAGCTTCAAGATAAATCCTCAACAAAGAGTCTAGATGTATTAGAAAAAAAATGGAGGAAGGTAGAAGAAATATAAAGTAAATGTCGTGGTAGTGAAGGTTAAAAATGTTCCATCTGTATGTCCATGTCAACCAACAAAAGGTTCAAATATGGAAGGATTTTGGTGAGTATTGAAAAAAACTACAGATCTACATTTGAGTATCATCACTGTGGAGAATGTGTGATGTTTCCATGATAGACAAGTGAGTTTATAAAAGGGCAAGTTAAAATTTTTAGTTTTAGCAATTGTGAAGTCAAGGAGCGCTGCGCTAGATATATTATTTGGGAGATATTTGTGTTGGCCAAGGTTGTGTGTGGCCCATATTAAGATTATTACATCCATGTAGAGAAGTAGGCATTACTAATAGTTTTTAGGAACACAAGTTAGAATAGAGTTTGAAATGTGCATCATGAGAAAATTTATTCTTTTTCCGAGTATTTGCTAGTAAGATCATGTTATGTAACATCGGTGTGGGAAGAAGGCCCGAGGTTTTAAAAAACTTGATGAATTTATGGTAAGAAGAAATCTATGCCAAAGATATTGTGAAGGATCTAATTTGGCCACTTATGGTTACCTGCAAATAACTACGTGAAGCCTTTGTTCGTATATTAAAGTAACTACTTAATAAAGTTTTTTAGTTTTTGAAACTGTAGTTGTGAATGGTTATCTCCGTTAGTAGTTATCATCATTGGTCCTTCTATATTATCTATTTAAAGGAAATGTTTAGAATCAATAACATATAGATCAATCCAATTTTTAACTTTTGCACTATTATATGGTATCAAAGCAACTAGTGTCAGGGAATGGAATGTAGAATGATATCCATTTAGATCTAGTGCATACGTAGAATGGAAACTGTTGTTTTTTTATTCAGATGTATAACATAGGATGATTGAGATTTTCTTATTAGGTCATTTTTCAACCTCTATTCTGATAGAAATATCCATGAGATCATGGGATCCTTTTCTTTATTCAACATTACTGATAAAGTGGTCTATAAATAGTGGGTGTGGGGAATCTAGAAGTGAAGATGCCCATTGTCACGATTCAACCTATTAGACTCATATTTATAGGATCATCTAGTGACTTTTTGACCTTGTTGGATCTCGTTGTATATCGATATGTTTTTAGACATTATTTTTTGCTTAATATTTGGTAATTTGTGTGATATTTTGATTTTATGATGATATTTCATGTTATTATCAAATGGATTCCATAATGATGTTCCATTTTTTACGATGTTCCATTCATGATGATGTAAATGATGTAGAAATTTAATGATTATTTTATCAATTATATGAAATAAAATATATATAATTTGTTATTTTATTTTATTATGATTATTGAGCATTGACCTACTGATGTGGTCTCAAGTGTGTCTGAGTGGTTGTAGGAAGAAGGTGAGAGTGTGGTTGAGGTAGAGGAGGCTAGCTCCACAGAAGTGATGGGTAGGGATAGTCTAGTTGCACACACACCACATAGTCACTGTGCATATTTTGATGTTTTAACTTTTGTCTCTTCTTTACCTTATGTGATCAAAATATAAAAATTTAAATAATAATTTTATTTCTCTTCGTGTATTGGATATGTCTTTATATGAACTGTGATTAGTAAATGAAATGTAATGAAAATGCATTTTAGCAGTGAAAAAATATTATCTAGTAGTAAAAATCCATAACAATATTTCATTCATGGTATTTAGATTTCAAAAGAAATGCCAATAATCCATATTTAGCTGATAGGCTATTTGTGGGAGCTTTGATCCTGAAAGATTGCCAAAGTCTTGAGTGACTTTTTTTACCAATCGTACAATAATGTAAAAAGAGAACAAGAATAAAATTAGTAGTTTAGAATTAGAAGTTTAGAAAAATATCAGTTTACTCTCATTTTCTTTGAAAATAGAAACAACCCAACTAATCATTCAAAATGGAAACAACAATTTTTTTCCCTTTTTAGTTGTGCATATGGTAGATTGAGGAAGATAAACATTTAGACCTTATTTGACTTCCTATTTCTCTTATTTTTATGCATTGTTCTCATTCTTTCAAGTATTTCAGTCATTCTTTAGGATTCACTCTCAAGTTCCCCTTTTTCTTTAGTTAGTTCTTCCTCTAGAGCAGTGTTCTTTTCATCAATTCTTTAACAATTTTGTATCAGCTTCTTTAGAATTTGCACTATTTTTTGATAGTTCCTCAAGGTTGTTGAGGCTTATCTGTAATTGTTCTGATAGTTCTTTCCTTTTAGAAAATGTGAGTTTCATATTTTTCTTTAGATCCTCTATCTGAGCTTGAGCTTTGTCCAAAGCTTCTTGCAATTGTTTTTCTCTCCTATACCTCTCCATAATCACATTTATACTCTCAAGCTGTTAAACTTTCCCTTTAGAGAACTAAGATCTGATATGAATTGTTAGCAAGGTAAATACTAAGAGGGGGGTGAATCAGTACTTGTATTCTTTTTACCAATTCAAGATTTTAACCATAAGAATGAAACTTCTAATTCACATTAACCAATAGTAACTAGTTTATCGATATGTTGTAACTATAACCAGTAAAGTAAATAATAGTAAACCATAACAAAATTCACCCACACATAACACAATGATTTTTGGTGTCACAAAAACTTGTGGTTAGAGGGAAATACTAAGATGGGGATGGTACCCACAACTCTTTATTGTTGCAGAAAGAGATGCCTGGTTAAGAGCTTACATATGTCACTTTATAGGTGACTCACCCAATTAAGAGTGACTGATACATTGTTAGAAATTTATCTAATAATTTTGTTAGGAACTACTTTGTTAAGAGATTTATCACACTTTTCAGGGATCACCCGGTTAAGGGTTTTACAATCAAGTTCTCTATAAAAATATTTAAGTACGGTTAGAGACTAGTCTATTAAGACATTTTACAATACCTTGTTGAAATTGTTAGGATTCTTTACAAGATAGTGAATTAATTGTATGTGCTTTCCTTCCAAATCTTATCAGATCTCTTATACTCTACTCCTAATCTCTGATCTTAGATCTTGCTCTATTCGCTATTCTGATCTCTTCTTTTTCATCCCCTAAGTTCACTTATCTACTTGCATAATCCTTGTAAACTTCTTTCTCGATATTCTCCTTAATCTATTATCCTCGATCTTGATCCTTGCCATAATTATGTTTTCCAAGACCTTAATCTCAAAACTTCCATAGACCATTTTTCTTTTTTCTTTCTTCTGTCGACTTCTCTATGATTTACCTTAGGACTAATAACTACCAACTTCTAATATCATATATCTTGTGTAATGATAAACTCTAGTTATTTGATAGCTCTTCTTCTTCTTGATAATATATATAACTATTTATCTAATATCTTCTCTCCTTCACTTCTTGATTCTGTCTTCTCAATTTTTTGACATCAATGACAAAATAACCATTATCATCATCATATGCAAACACCCAATAACTATGGATAAAATTTAGCAATTTTTTCCCTTACATATAAAAACTAGTGATCTTTCTTCTCATAAATTCAACAATGCAAATGTGATTAATATCTCTCACTTTGTTGGTAACTTTGACCTCTTTAAGGATTGTAATGCCCCAAAATTGGCACCTAATAAATTCAATCAATTTTGGTGCATTTTCATCAATTTTACATTTTCAAAGTCCTACTTTGCTAGGCAATTTTCTCTCCTACCTAACTTAATTCGACTTGATGTCAATTGCAAAAACCCTAAATTGCATGAATCAAATATTATAATTAAATCTTAAATTATTTGAATTTTATTAGCTAAATTACCCATATGATAAATTAATTTAATTCTAAAGTCCTAAGTGCTTTAAATTAAATTAAAACCCACCCCTCTTTAGCTAATACACATAAAAAAGGGAATTAATCTTGTTTAGTTATTTGAATGGACACCTCTTTATTTGAATTTAATAATTCAAATTATTTGAACGGTCACCCATATGTGGCAATAATCCATTCTTTAATTAAATAAATCTTTGAATATTTGTCTCAAAGGGGAATGAAGAGGCAACCGTTCATTTTCAAGAACCTCTTCATTCTCTCCCCGAGCTTGTCTATTTAATGAACCTCATTCTTCATTCAAAAGGGAGCAATTTTTTGTCTTAATTCCATTATTTCAAGCTTTCATTGCATATTTTAGATTAATTTCATCTAGTTTAATATTGCATTTTCATTATAATTAGTTTTCTTACTTGCTCATAGCTTAATCTGATCTTTATTTCAAGTTCTTTAGAATAAATCTGCATTTCATATTTCTTTTAAGCTCTTATATTAATTGCACTTCATTCTAGATTAATTTCAATTAAGTATCTTCATAGCTTTAAAATCCTCCATTGTAGTATTGGTCTTATGGTTGTTGGCTTTCATTCTGAGAGTAATTAAACACCTTGTCTACATAGGAGGTAATAGGTCACTTCACCATGAATTTTGAATTGAGTAGTCAATACTCTCTTTCATAATTTGATTGTGTGAGTAATGACTATGTTGTGTGTGTAGTTGGATTAGAGGTCCACGTTCAACCACATACATTTTGGCACCCAATGTGGGGCAGAAAAGATCACTTTCTGGCCTCATCCTTGATTTTTCTAATAGGAAATTTGAGCTCTGTCGTGCGTCCGTACTTCCTATGTATGGGTTCTCATGCAAGAATCCAAAGCATACCGTGTGAAGTTTCACTCTCAGTAGCACTATCTCACATGAACTTTCCCATCCTCGCATGGCATCCTATATTTTCTCATGCATTGTGGAGTACTTCCTCACACGAGATTTGAGTACAGGTTTTAAATTTTTCAGTCTCTATCTTTCCTATTCTAGATTTTTGACAGTTTTTGTTTGCTGCTAAATTCTATTTCCCTATTATTTTCACAGTGTAACAATTTTTTGCTAGATATTTATGGAAGAACATAAAACATGCTAATGGTTTGATTGCAGGATGATAGTCAAAGATCTCATAAAATGTTGTTTTTTGTTTCTTTCTTTCATTCACATAGTCTAAATAGGGCTCCGTTAAAATTTCTTGAGAATTTTGATAGTGGGTAGGGAATTTGGCTCTTCATTACATGGAGGTGATGACCATGAATGAACTTGAAAACCTAATGATCCTACTAATATGATAGATTCTTAGGGAAGAGGAGAAAATTAGTGAATCTTTAACACTTCTACTTGCCAGGTGATTATGCTCTTCTCTCTCTGAGAGAACCAAAAACCCAAAAGCTTATAGATTTGGTGAAGTGAAGATAACTCGATGATGAACTTGCTTGATGTGTTTGGGTGAAGTGATGAGGTAGAGAAGTATGCTCTTCTCTCTTTGAGAGAAACATAAAATCAAACCCTTAGATCTAAGCCAAGTTGTGTCACCTTTAGAGGGCCTACTAGTAGTTGAACCTCCGGGAACGACCCAAGTGAGTATGCACCTTTTCTCAAGTGATTCCACCTCACTTTAATAAAGAATGATTTGTTGAGTCTAAAGAATCCAAAGCCATATTAGCTTCCTTCTCATGATTTCAACTATCATCTTGAGAAGGCCTTGTTTGTTGTACTGAGCGGCGCCGCTCCTAGCCCTTCTTGTGGGGGTGTACGGATTTCAAGTGTTGGTGTGGCTGTATGGCCTCAACCCTGTATTGGGGGAAATGAAGGTTATTATGAATAGAATCCTATTAAAAAATTTCCTTAGCTAGTGGCCTACTTGGATCACCTTCAAAAGGAGGCATAATCTTTGCACAGGGAGGGTGAAGAATCTCTCTCATAGATTCCCATCATAGGCATACACCTGGACACTTGAAGGTGGTATACAACACTAGCCCCTTCCATAAGGGTAACCTTTGAACATATACTATTGAGTCCTTGGAAACACCAAAAACATGGGCACCCTCTAGGGGGTGACATGGCTATGTGAGGTGCATGTATGCGCATAAGCAATGGGGCAAAGGTTTTGTCTTCTCACCATTTTTTTCATAGGGATAAGCTATGTGTTTGTTATCGAGTCTTAAACATTTTCCAATCATTATCAAACAAAGACTCCCCTGATGCTATCAAGTTGCTTTGTCCTTGATAGATTTTTTAATGACTACTTCTTGTATCACAACTTCTTGATCTAAACCTTTGTGTCTTTAAACGAATGCTTGAAACCTCAAAATGAGATTGTTGACTAAACTGTTCTTCAAACTTGTCAAGAAACTAGATTTTTTGTCAGACATCAATTCAGGCTGTACCTTAGAATTCAACTTTTACCTTGAAAACTATGTAGACTGTCAGATTTTGGATTTTTTTGCGTGCGAAGTTTCACTTTTCAGATCACTTTCTTGCGCGAGACTTTGTTCTTTCACATGAGGTTTGGTGTTTTCTCACATGGCCTAGTACTCTCTCACGCAAGACTGTAGCCCAGTTTTCAAAAAGAGACCTATTTGCCATTGACTATTTGACTTTTTATCTGATCTTCTTTTTGTCTGAGGTCTATTTTTCTATTTTCCTATCGTTCATTGTCAGAAACTGGTTGTCTTGAGTTAGGAATCGATCGATCTTTGCTTTGGCTAATGTTGTCTCTCATTGGTTTACCTTATCTCTTTATGCCTTTTGTATCTCATGTTGTGATAGTCTTATCTTGGCTATTCTAGCCCCCCTCTTTTGATGATTCATACCAGGTCCATCTTGCATCTTGGTTGTTCTAGCCATTTATCTCCTTTGCATTGTTCTTAGAGACAGAGCCTAGCTTTATCCCGAGTCTTCTCTCATTTCATCTTTGTCTATGACTATCATGACTAGAAGTGGCAAGACTTATCCCATTCAAAATACTGATCAAGGTAGAAACGAACCTCCTAATCAAGAAATAGATCATCCTGAATCTGTCATGAAATTTGAACTTTGTGAGATATCCTCAAGTTCCTCATTGAGTACTTCAAAGGATAGTCTATCTCAACCATCACCTCCGATGTTTCAAGAGTGTTTTAATCTATTGTTTGAAGTGCAACCTAGTTTCTCATTTCAAGAGAAAGACAACTCATACTTCCAAAACAACTCATTGTTTCATAACTTTGGAAGACCACTCCCTCGGACTACTCCTATTATTGAATCTGTTGACACTGATCATGATATCTTGCCACCTGAATTTATTAAATCTTTTGATCCTATTCATTCAGAAAAGGTTTCCTTAGCCATGCCCTTTTGATCTCATTCATATCACTTTACTAAGTCTTTGTGTATTGCGCAAGTCTACAACAAGATGGGAGATTCATTTGATTTCCAACTAGGAAAGTACAATCAAACTTTTGATCAATCTCAAAAAAATTAGTATCATGGTCAAACCTCTAATGACCCACATCATGCTCAACCTCAGAATGAGCAGCCTCATGGTCAATCTCAACATGACCAAAATCAGTTCCACAATGATGATCAATCTTGAAACAAACCTCAAGGTGATTGACAACCCACATATTTCTATCACCCTCCTCCATTCGATCAAAACCAAGATGATCAGCAACAAGATCAGATTCTGAGCATTCATGAGATTCTTGGGAATGAAAATGAGGTGATAACTCAACATGATATAGACACTGCCATAGCTAATAAGAGTCTTATTAAAATGATGGAGATCCTCCTTCTAGAGGAGAAAGAAAAATACTTCCTTGAGTTGGCTAAGCAAGGGGCCAAGTTACCCCCAGACTATCAAGTTGAAACACTCATGGCCAAGGAAGAAGAAACTAAGACCGCAAAGTTGCAAAAAATGGTCCAAGACATGCAAAATTAGATTAGTCAACTTGTGAAGAATAGGGACAAACCTGCTCAACAATTTACAATGGAAAGCATTTTTCCTTTCCCCTTTGACAAAAGTCTTCATATGCCACCTTTTCCAAGAGGTGTAAAACTCCCTAAATATGACAAATACTTGGGTGCAACTAATCCCCAAGATCACTTGAGGGAGTTTGGTGCATTATCTATGGAATTCATGCATGATCAAACCCATTTTATGCACTTGTTTCCTCGTAGTTTGGGTGGACCCACGATGGAATGGTTTTCTAGATTGCCTACTGGCATTAAGACTTTTGATGAAATGGCTAATCTATTTCTCCAACATTACTTGCATAATATTTAGCATCCGGTCAACATCTGGGATCTTTGCAATTTAAAATAGTGACAAGGAGAATCTTTCCTAACATTCCTCCAAAGGTGGAGACAATTATGTACAAGGTGTCCTCACAAGCTACTAGAGTCTGAAAGACTCAACATTTTCTTGGACAATCTTGTCCCAAACTTTAGATACCAAGTATATTTACAAGGTCCTCTAACTTTTGATAGCATGATTAAACAAGCAGTGCGAATAGAGGCCTTTATGATTAAGAAAGGTGAATTGACTTTGAGTAAAGACAACAAGCAGGGATCTTCAAACTCAAATAAGGATAAAGGGAAGTTTGTGAACAAGAATAGAGATGTAGTGAATGATGGAGTGATCGACAATGTGACCCCACAACCTGCTAAGTCTATTTTTAATCTCTCTTCCACCATACAAGTAGTTAAAGCGGCTGAAAAGCTTGTGGTGGAAAATCAACAAACTTCGAGGTTTTCTACAAACAAACCTTAGACATCTCGACCCAAGTGTGAATTCACCTCCTTGGGATAACCACTTGATGTGGTCTATAAAAATATTGTACAGAATCAGATTTTTACTCCTTTGGAAAAGCATCTCTATGACCCACAACCATGACCTCATTGGTGGAATGACAATACTTATTATGACTATCACCAGAATAAGGGTCATAAGACTTCAACTTGTCTTCATCTGAAACATAAGGTCCAAGATTTGATTGGTAGTGGTGACATTGTTGTGGATGGCCATAACAATAATTTAGACCATCAAGCATTTAAGGATCCCTTCCCTCCTCATGAGAAGGGTGAGTTTTCAAACACTAAGAATACCAATGCTAAAGTCAATTACACACACACTAATGATGACAATGTCATTGGTATGATCAAACTTGTTGGAGTAGAGTACTACGATGTGATTACTATTAAGGGGAGTGATGATGCTCCCAAACCTAAGACTCCTTTCATCTTGCATAGTTCTGCATCTCATTTGTCTGAATCTGAACAACCTCAAGACTGCACTAATGTTGTCACTCAATCACGAGGAAGAGTTGTTTTGAAAGGTCCCCATACTTCTACATCCACTCTGAAGAAAAATGTGGATAAGGGTCCTGATACTTTTACATACGCTCTAAAACAAACTATGGATAAGACTGCTAATGGCCCTACCAATAAGAACATGAAATCTATTCCTACAGCTAGCTCGACTAGTTATAGCATCCTAGATCAACTCCAGCGAACCAATGCTTAGATTACCATTTTTGAGCTATTGAAGATCTCACCTGCTCATAGGAAGATTTTGGATAAAGCCCTCGCTGAGGCAAACATTCCCAAGGATCTTGATCTTGTACACACTAAATAGTGCACTTCTCTAAGTCATTACTTCCAAGGGAATCCATGAATGAGAAACCTTGAGAAAGTGATCTAGAGCTCCCTAGGCATGGAGTCACAAGGATGTTGATGGTGCTTTTAGCTAGAGCTATTGAAGCATGCAACCTTGCTAGTAAACCACACAATGAGAGATTCAAAGAGACAAGGGAAAGAATGCCAATATCCTCAAGAATCAACAATGAAAATGCAATGCAACTATGCTAAGAATGAAGATGCAAGCTAAGCTATGAAAATAAAGTATTACAAATCCTTACTAATTAAGCTATGTGATCTAATCTAGAGCATAAAAGAAACTAAGCTAGATGGCATGAAAGCTATGATGAAAGAAATGAAACTAGAATGCAAGAATGATCTCCAAAAGCTCCAAAGTCTCCAAGAAATCCTACAGCATATGATTGGCATCAAAAGTTGGAATCCTAGAATGAGAAAAGAGCTCTCCTTTTAAAGGAATTGAAAAGGAATGGACCATGGAGATTAAGAGGCAAAATATTTAATCAAGGGTGGAGCTTGAAAGAGGAGAACTCCATGTGCACAAATCTCCTCCAATGAGAAAATAAGAGTTGAATTTTGTGTCCATATGAGATAAAAAGTGCCTTTCTTCTTTTTATAAAATAAGAATAATACTTTATTTGTGCAACTTAGGATAAGAGGAAAAGTGGGGGCTTTTTATTTTAATAAAAGGGGAGGAAATTCCTTTTAAATAAATAAAGACTTAGGATAAAATGGTTAACCCATGGAAAATAATTGAATAAATTATAAAACTAGGATTTGATCAAGGAAACTAATATTTGAAAAATATTGATTTTTGAAAATACTGATTGAGGGATTTGATAAATTGCTGAATGGGGGCCCAAAGTCTAGGTGACCATTTTAGGGTGCATACATTTTCTCCTCTTTGACTAATGTGAGATCGATTTGGGATCAGAAAATAACCCAGACATGTGTTCGATGGATGGGAACACATCAAGACAAGTATAAGCATAAGCTGATAAAGATAAGCTGAAAGACAAAACCAACACCTATATAGCTAGGTGATAATCAAGTCTCAAATAAGAGATAAGAATCTCAAGAAAGGTTTGATTGATAAGCTGAATCAAGGATTAAAGCTGATAGGTATTCTCCCCTTGGAATTGAAATTGAAATCAGGTAGAGGAGAACAAAAAATTGATAAACTTGATCAAGTCACTAGAAATCATAATCCAAGGTGAAAGATGATAGGATAACCATCAAGCAGTGAAGATATGCCCTAGTTTGATGAGGTTTGACTAAGAAAGATATAAGATAAAAATGAAGTCAAACCTTAGAGAGATGAAGTGAATGAAGATGAATGAAAAACTAGGAGTTTGAAAGAGATGGGGATGAAGAAATGAAGATGCCCCAACAAAGATCGACGGATCAAGCCTCAAATGGTCAGCCAACTACACAGAAGAGGGGGAAAGTTTGAAATGCAATTTTAACTATCAAGATGAACTTAGATTTTGATTTTGATCCTAAAAATGGATCCAAGATGTCAAAATTAGCTAGGGGTGCAATTTTCACGCAATTTTGAGATGTTTTGAAATTTGGTCAAAAAGTCAAAATGCTATAAAAGGGGGTAGAAAGGTCATTTTCAAAATCATTTGTCTTTTAGTGATTTGAAAATTTTGAGAGCTTAGAGAGAGAAAATGGCCTAGCAAGCAGCGATTCTAGTTCACAGGCATCGATTTGAGCGTGCTCAGTTGCATAACCGGCCTTCGCAGTATGGTGCCCCAGTATGTTTTTAGAAAAACTCACCTTGTAGGTCATTTATGAGCATTTATTTCAATTTAAAACATGTTTGTAAAGTTTTTCAAAATTTTCAAATTTTTCTCATGTGAAATATCGTACGATAGTTATTAAGTATAGCACTCTTTGATAGTTTTTGTCCTGCGATACTTTGTGGGTCTACATAGTATCACATCGATATTGAATCTAGTATCACATGATACCAAATGAAATATCATGTGAGCCTATGTGAACTATCACACTCAAAGATACTATCGCACTGTTACTGAAGAAAATATAGCATGATATTTTATCAGAAAAGAGTATCGCACAGTATAGAAAAATGACATGTTTTAATGTTTTTGAGCAAGATGACATAGGTCCAGACAATGTTTTCTTTTAAGATGTTTTGTACTGATTTTATACATCCATCATGATATGTTCTAACATTTGGTTTGGGTTAAATGGCTTGCAGGAGAACTTTCCTGTGCTCCTCATTAGAGCACCAAGAGTGACCGAGCTACGGTGTGTCTGAGATCTTGATGATGCAGGATGGGCAGACTTGGGAGAGATGGGCTTTGGTTACTTGCTACAAGTGCCCCACATTCAAGCTGATCATGGGTTATTGATAGCATTGGCTGAGAGGTGGCACAGTAGGCATAACACATTTCACTTGCCGACTGGAGAGGCTACTATTAGCCTGGAGGATGTCTATTGGATCCTTTGAGTTCCTAGCCATGGGGATCCTATGAGTATAATCATGTTTATAGATAGTCATAGATGTAAAGTTTCCATATGATAGAGACTAAAATGATTGTTTGTTGGCACAGGTGTACTATGATCAAGATCTGACTGAGGGACAATAGATCATGCAAGACATGTTCTAGGACATCACCTTCATTAACAAGCACCTTAGTTTGGATAGGTTGATGGAGGAGTACGCCAGGGATTTCCTGGTCCCATGCATAGTGTTCTCTATAGTAGCATAGGCACTAGTTACCACCAAGAGCCAGAGAGGGTTCCCATTGGGCTGGGGCAGGTTGGTAGTAGATCTTATACCACACCCATGGTGGATGGCATGGGGCCCAGCCATCCTAGCGGATATGTACCATGAACTCCATGAGATTGTATACTTGGAGAGCAGCAGTTGGGCATGTGAGGCTATGTTAGCATAGGTATGGGCATGGGAGTAAAGCTTCATTGTGTGCCCACATGTGCAGCTGAGGGAGTAGAGACGCCCCTATATATATAGATATATAGGTTTCATATCATAGCCACATAGTGGGGATGTGACTTACTACCATAGGTTACTAGATGAGCTCACCTCATTTCAGTGGAGACCATATAGGGCATGTGAGCACTGGGGTGATTGGGAGTGGGAGTTAGGTTATATGCTATGTAGCCGGCCACTGGTAGGTTGACACTCTGATATAGTAGAGCATTTTTTGATCACCCAAGTCTAGAGATAGTTTGGGTGACAATAGAGAGTGCCTACCGAGACCACCACCTATGCTCAAGTTAGAGATGAGGACTAATAGGGATGGCTACCGATGCTGGACTACCAGCAGGCAGTACAGGATATAGTAGCTATCCACAGGGAGCCATGGGACTATCTCCTAGATATGGTAGATGTAGGTACGGATGTGGTATATAGGGTAGAGTGTAGGAGACATCCATTCCCTAGGTTTACTATACCTGATGCATAGTCAGATGCACAAGGAGATGATGGAGATGGAGATGGAGGGGATAGGGGAGGTGGAGGAAGAGGAGAGAGAGGATAGAGCTCTAGATCAGGTGGCCAGAAATGATCATGGAGATAGAGTTCCATGGATGAGGGAGATGACGCAGCAAGGCCATCTAGCCACCGGGTGGATGTTGGGTAGGATCAGCCTGCAGGGGGAGAGGATCTCAGAGCAAGGATCCAGGTTCTAGAGATGGAGATGCAGCAACTATGGATCACTATAGCCATGAGAGATCAGTAGCTGACTAACCTAAGAGCTGAGATAGAGTGGCGGGAGAGGGTGGCATAGGCTGATGCTGCATATTATCATGGACTCTACATACAAGCTATACCAGAGGGATAGAGAGCACCACTCTACTCTGAGAGGGCTCAGAGATCTGATATGGTACCTGAGAGGGCAGCGACACCACCTCCACCACCACCACCTCCACATGTTGGTGCTAGTTAGACCTAGGGCTAGGATAGATGTATAGAGACATACCCTAGGACATTATCTAGATTTTGGATCCCATAATGTATTTGTATCATGACATTTATCATATGTATATGAGATTTACTAGATTTGTGATATATCTTGTGTACTTGTCCCACTTATGACGGATGTTTCAATTTTTATATTGTCTTGTCATATTGCTTAAAATGTATGTTATATATGCTCATGTATAATCTCTCTCATAGATGTATGTTTAGTTCTCATGTTGATGATATAGACTCATGTTTCTGAAAATGATCTTTTTAGGATATGATGATAAGATTAACCCCTTGTGATGATAAGAATAGGACATGATGTGAAAGACAAGGAGTGAAAGATAGGATTGAGAAAATGAAAAGTGAGTGTAGTTGAACGATAGGTCCATGAAAGATGAAATAGGAGAACTCTCTCCATATGCAAGATGCAAAACTAACTATTATGAACCTAAAAATGAAAGCTACTATGAAAAGTGGTTTACTTGCAAGGTTACAAAGCTTTTAGACTCTAATGTTCATTATCAATCATTATTGGTAGCATCACAAGATCATACAATACACACTATTATGACTATGTGAATCTAAATATGATCTATATCAGATAGATATGTGGGAATCTCACCTAAGAAGCAAAGACATATAGGTCAAGATGACTAGTGCAGTGAGATTACCTAAGTTTAGTATAATAAGATTATGCTTGTATCAAGACACAAGAAAGTCAAGATGACTATAAGCATGCACTCATGAAAATGGTCAAGGATAATACCACGTAGCCCCTAATGTCAAGTGGAACAAGCATAAATGCTAATGACAGTTAGGACCAACAAAATATACCCACAAGAAGAAAAAGAAATAAAACATGTCCTCATGCCCCCCAGTCTTCTAGCTCATCATCATCGAAAACTATTAGGGAGAGAACACTCATTAAAGTAATCATTATAAACAGCACACAAAGAAATAAAGTCCAACAAGTCTCAGTGAATCGAGTGTTTAAGTGCATGTGCGTAGGTCATAGAGTCAAAATTTGAGTATCACATCTGCTAGTGAGAGAATATCATATCATGCTAGACTGTGGGTAAGATATCTGATAAGTGTTGAGAAACACTTGATGCTAGGGTAGTGTTGAAAAACATAGCTAGAGTGGTGTTGAAAAACACCATTTGTAAGATGTCCTACAGACCAACGCATCCTAGAGACCAAAGCTAACACAGTTATGCCCCCTAGACAAAGACAAAGACCAATTCCAAACCAAGGCAACAAGGTCAAGGCATGATGGAAAAAGGTTAAGTGTCGAGGGCACATGCTAAGAAAAAAGGGTGCAAAGGCCTCAAGTAGCGCCTGTTTCCAGGTTTTCACCACTTGGAGATTTTTTTTATTTTTTTTATTTTTTTGTATTTTTGCTACCAAGGCGCCTATTTCCAGGTTTTCACCACATCACTTTTTTTATTTTTTTGAATTTTTTGCATTTTTTTGTATTCTTTCAGAACTTTATATGTTTTTTAGGATTTCTTCAGCATCATATATGAATTTTTTTGAAATTTTTTCAGGATCAAATAAGATATGTACAAAGGATGCCCCCAAATAGAATAGGCATCATGGATAGAACTTCTTTAGGTGCAAAACATTGATAGCATCAGGGAGTTGTTCTTCCTCTAGATCAGATAGTAAATGAGAACCTATCCCAAAAGTAGCAGTAATAATGTATGGTCCAAGCCAATTAGGTTCAAATTTCCCCTTTTTCTCTCTATGTTGTTGGTTCTTAGGGTTTTCTCGTAAGACAAGATATCCCACTTGAAATTCTCTAGGGTGAACCTTCTTGTTGAATGCTTTAGACATACGCTTTTGGTAAAATCTCATGTGATCAAATGATGCTCTACACTTTTCATCCAAAATTTCTAATTCTTGAAGCCTCATGGCATGGTAGTCCTCATCTGTAACTACACCTTTAAGGGAAACTCTAAGTGAAGGAATCTCCACCTCTAAAGGTAACACTGCTTTAGCACCATAAGTGAGGGAAAAAGGAGTAGCCCCTATTGGAGTATGAATACTCATTATATAGGCCCACAAGGCCAAATTTATCTGTAGATGCCAATCTCTACCATTCTTGTGAACTGTTCTATGGAGGATTTTAAGAATGGTTTTATTTGAAGCCTCTACTTGTCCATTTCCTTGCGAGAAGTAAATGGAGGACCAATGCTATTTTATCTTGAATTTCTTGTAGAGATGTTTAAGGTCCTTGTTTTTAAACTAACTTCCATTGTTAGTGATTATTTTAGAAGGCACTCCATATCGACAAATGATATGGTTCAAAATAAATAGAGAAACTATCTTGCTCGAGGCAACAGAAAGTGGGACAACTTCTACCCATTTTGTAAAGTAATCAGTAGTAGTGATAATGAATTTGTGTCCACCTGATGAGTTGGGATGAATCTTCCCAACAAGATCAAAGGCCTAGTGCTAAAATGGCCAATAAGAAATAGAAGGAATAAGCTCCTTGCCTAGAGCATGTATCAAGTTAACACGTTTTTGACACTTTTCACATGATTTAGCAAAAGCTACTACATTTGTCTGCATGGTTGGCCAGTAGTAGCCCACCTTAAGCAACCTTTGAGCCATGGCAATACCATTGGAATGTCCTCCACAAATTCCCTCATGAACGTCAGCTAACGCTTGGTTGGACTCATCCTTTTCCAAGCACCTAAGAAGTGTCCCATCTAAACCCCTCCTATATAGATCACCAGAGATAAGGGTATGGTGAGAGGCATTTTGAGTTAAGTTTCTTCATTCATAAAGGTTGAAGGTGTCAGGGATAATGCCATCATGGAGGTATGAGTAAATGGCACCATAGTGGGATGACTCATGGCCAATAAGGGGACAAACAACTTGGATTTCTTGGGAGTTAAAGATAGAGTAGTGTAGCTCTTCCACCAGGAATTCAAATCTGGACTCATGTTGTTCTAGCTGAAGAAATGAAGCCAATGTAGCCATAGCATTAGCTACTTTATTTTCTACTCTAGGGATTTGTTGAAATGTAACAAAGGTGAAATATCATCGCAATGAATCAACCATTTTCTTGTAGGGTACCAATTTTCATCTTTGGTTTGGTATTCTTCATTAACTTGGTTGACTATTAATTATGAATCCCCATAAATATGAAGCTCTATGATTCTCCATTCTATTTCCATTTTTAATCCATTTGTCAAGGCCTCATACTCAGCAATGTTATTTGTGCATGGGAACAATAGTTTGTAGGACTTAGGGATTGTGTACCCATGAGGAGAGACAAATAACACTCTAGCACCTGAACCATTTTGCATGAAAGAGCCATCAAAGAACATCTTCCATGTTCTTGCAGTCATATACATTATGTTCTCATCTAGAAATTCAACTTGAATTGGTACTTTATCTCAAATTGAAAAATCAGCCAATTGGTCTGCAATGGCTTGTCCTTTTATAGCCTTACGCTCAACATACTCTATGTCAAATTCTGAGAAGATCATCATCCACTTAGCAAGTCTACCTATGAGAGCAGCCTTACCAAGAAAATATTTGAGAGGATCAATCTTTGCAATGAGGTGTATTGTATGCACAAGCATGTAATGTCGCAACTTTTGGGAAGCAAATACCACTGCAAGGCAATATTTTTCAATACTGGTGTAATTAACCTCATATGACACCAAAGTATAGCTGATGTAATAAATAGCTCTTTCTTTCCCAATATCATCAAGTTGAGCCAATAATGCCCCCAGGGAAGATTCTGTTGTTGACACATATAATATGAGTGGTTTTCCTAGGATAGGAGGCATCAAGATTGGAGGATTGGCCAAGTATTGCTTGATTTGGTCCATGCTTTGCTAAAAATCTTCATTCCAGACACACTTAACCCCTTTGTGCAAAGTCTTATTAAAGGTTTGAGCTCTATCTACCAGTTGTGAAATGAACCTGCTTATAGATTGAAGGTGTCCTTGAAGACTCCTCGTTTGGCTAATGTTTTTGGGAGGCGGCATATCCAATATTGCTTGAACTTTATCTGGGTCCACCTCTATTCCTTTAGCTGAAATGATAAATCCTAGGAGTTTTCTAGAGGTTACTCCAAATGCACACCTTTTGGGATTTAATCTTAATTGAAACTGTTCCATATGATCTATAATGACTTCTAAATCTCCTAGGTGTGTATCCCTTTTTTTAGATTTTTCCAAGGTGTCATCCACATAATCTTCCATATTCTTATGCATCATGTCATGGAAGATAGTTGTCATAGTTGTTTGATAAGTAGCTCCTGCATTCTTTAATCCAAATGGCATGACATTCTAGTAATAGGCTCCCCATGCACAAGTGAATGTAGTCTTTTCTTGGTCTTTAGGAGCTATCTTGATTTGATTATACCGAGAAAAACCATCCATCAATGAATAGATCTCATAACCCTCAATCATGTCCACTATCATGTCTATGTTGGGAAGTGGAAAATCATCCTTTGGGCATGCTTTATTAAGATCTCTAAAACCTATCCAAACATGAATGGACTTGTCATGTTTTGAAACTAGTACAATATTGGATATCCATTCGGCATAATCAATGGCTCTTATAAATCTTGCACTGAGGAGTTTTTCTAGTTCAGCTTTGACAAGAAGAGCTATGTGAGGATGCATTTTCCTCAACTTCTATTTTACTAGTTTTATATGTGGAGCTATTGACAAGTGATGCATAATGAGATCAGTGTCCAACCTTGGCATTTTTGATTAAGTCCAAGCAAAATTAATCTTCTTGATCTGTAGGAACTTGGTATATGCTTCTTTTTCCTGTGCTGATAGAGACTAAGCTAAATGCACTATTTGTGGAACCCCTTGTGTATTCCAATTGATTGGTTGTGTAGGCTCAGCAAGCACTCAAGACCTATCCTAAAAGTAACTTGGGAGATGATCAAGTACCTCATCCTTAGGTGTCTCATAGAGGTTTTCACCCTTGGATACGTCCTTTATTTTTACTTTTTTAGGTTCTGACACCACCACACAATGGTTTTCGCCATCATAACTCTTATTATTTTTTTCTTTTCTTTTCACTTTGTGACTAAGGTACTTGATATCTAGTTCTATCATGGTTGTAGTTGGTTCGCTGGTGGAAGAGACTATAGGTTCAAGGGCATTTAGGTAACATGCTATCTCATACTCATTTTGGAAAGTTAAGAGCTAAGGCTCTTGATAGCACTGAGACCAATCAATCAAGTGAGGATTGGAAAGGGGTAGGTCAATGACTGGTTCCATAGTGTGTATGTGAATGGTATCATCTCTGGTGATTACAGAGTTAGGATCCATCAAGTATCCCTCTAAGGTACCCAAATCAGGACTTATCCTACCAAACAAAGCATTGTCCACTACATCGACTCGTGGATTCCAATCCTCTAATCCTACACTAGACTCATTAGCTACCTCGGGTTGGGAACCATACATATGGACAACATCAATGTCCATGTCAACTATAGAACAATCAAAGAGAGATTCCCACTCATACTCATGTGAGTTCATATCTAAATCCCAGTTGGGATGTTTACACCAAGCATATTTTCAAGGCCTTGAGGTAGAGGCTTTGATGTCACCAAGGGAAACACCTTCTTGAATGTCATTTGTGTATTGATGTTCTTGAGTAGGATCCTCAACATGATCTTCAATAGTGGATACTTCTAGTTCTAGGTCTGAAACTATTGGATTGGCAACTGAAGTATCTGAATCTCCCCAAAGGAGATTGGTGGAAGGGACCCAATCTTCACACCTATCTTGTTGATTTTGCAAATTGGGTATGTAGTTTGATCCATCATCACTATCCATCGTAGCAAGGATAGGAGCAGTTTTCTTTTTCTAACTTTCAAAACCTAGGCAAACCATTTTTTTAGACCTACGTCCAAAAAGAGCATGATCGAGTGGTTTGGCTCTAGCATCTAATCTATGACTAAGAGGACCATGACTTGGATAGCCCATATTTTTGACAATATTGTACCCTCTTCCATAGACCTTAGGAGAGGGAGAGAATTTTTCATTATGCATGTATTTGTCTTCTCTATATATCCAGTCCTTGACAACTACCTCTTCTTTTTCATCCTAGATAGGCACCAAGGATTCTACAAATGTACCAAATAGGGTCATTGTTGAAGATGAAGGATGCATCTCTTGTGAAGGTTTACCATAGGACCTAGGTGAGACCAACAGTTTTGTAAAAGAGTAAATTTCATATCCCCCCATACCAAGGTCTACGGCTTTAAAATTATTCTGGCATTGCACTAAAGTGGCATCAAAATCTTCTACTTCTCTATTGAGAGGAACATGAGTTCCTTCTAAAATTGCATTTACAAATAATGTGCTATCCCCGAGTATACAGACTTCTACTCCATTATAGGGGAACTTGACACATTGGTGGTAGGTGGATGACACTTCTTGCATGTCATCGATCCACGGTCTACCAAGTAGGATATTATATGCTAAAGGACCAACATCAACAATTTGGAAGAAAATATCCTTTTCAACAGGGCCATTCCTGATAGGAAGGATGGCCAAGCCCTTGGAGCTTCTCTCTGCCTCATCATAGGCTTTAGTGGTAATTTTCTTTTGGGTATCAATAACTTGCTCAGAATGACCCAGTATCTTCAACAAACTCAAGAACAAATGTTGAGCCCAACTCCTGCATCAATCAACACATGCTTGACATGGGTCTTGTGGATCATGACTTTGATATGAAGGGAAAGATTATGTGGATGGCTCAAGGCTTTGTCATCTTCTTCTAAGAATGTTAGGTAATGAGGGCTGGAAAGGTGGTTAACCATGTTCTAGAATTGGTCAACATTTATGTTGTTAGGAACATTGGCCGTGCGCAAGGCATCCTCAAGGACACGCTTATGTCTTGGAGACAATTCCAAGAGTTCAAAGATTGAGATTTGAGCTGGCATTCTTTGTAACTGGTCAACAAGATTATAGCTCATTTCAGGGTTGACTGCTGACTTGGTGGTGACATTCTTAGATGTCACTTGCTTGGGTTTGCTAGACTAGTTGGAACTAGGACCTCTAATAACAACAAGACCTTGACTTTGGCTTCTGGTGACAATGTTAAGAGCTTGGGATGACCTTTGAGAGTGGGGACCCCTAAGCACCACCATAGGTTCTTCATCAAATATAGGAGGAGAGCCTACATCATAACCATAAGGGTCTTTGTCTCTCATCATGTTGACACTTTCCTCAACAATCTCAAGCATATTGACCATGTTTTCTGCACCTATGTAGGTATAGTTTATTTCGGCCTTGCCATTCTTAGGTTTAGAGGTTTCCCCCTTTTCATATTTGGGAAAAGGCCCCTTGAATTCCTTGTGGTTTGCATTGGTATTCAACCCATCAATTTGAAGTTTGCCACTTTCAATAAGATCCTGAATAAGGTGTTTAAGTTTCCAGCAATGTTCGATGTCATGTCCAATGCCATTGTGGAATTTGCAGAAAGCTTTTTCATTCTACCAATGTGGCTTAATGTCAGGTATGCAGAATTTTTTTGGATCTTATGGTTGTGTAAGGTTATTAGCAATAAGTGTCTTGAAAACATCCTCATAAGAGTCACCTAGTTTAGAAAATTGTCGCCTCTCCTTCTTAGGCTTTTCTTAATACTTTGGTTTATGCCCTTGTTGATTGGAGGATGTGTTGAGCTTCATAGCTTGGACTGCACTAGAAAAATGAAGGAATCCTTTATCCTTGGGTTGGGAAGAGTCCACAACTCCATCATTGACTACTTGCTTATTCTTGTTCCAATGCAAGTGTTTTCCTTTGTCCTTATTAGCATTGTTATTATTTTGACCATTGTTGTTATTGCTATGTTTGGTCAAAATGCCTTGCTCTTTCAAGACATCCTCAATTCGACATGCAGTTTTGACCATAGTGTCAAAGGAATCAAAGACCATCTTCTGAACCTCATATTGCATTTCAAGCACTAAATTACTAACAATGATATCAATCCTTTCATGCTCAAGAATAGTCCTAGAATAGCGGGAGCACAATTGTCTCCACCTTTGCAAGAAGGTAACAAAGGATTCCTCTTGGTTCTGTTTCAAATTGCACAAGTCTAACATAGTGACTGATCTTGACAAGTTGTATGCAAAGTGTTGAATGAATCTATGGACAAGTTCTTTGAAAGTTATGGATGGGAGGGGTTATGTTGGTAAACCACTCCATGGCTTGGCCCTTGAGGCTCCTTGGAAATAATCTCATAAGATAGGAGTCATCTTGGTGGAACTCAAAACTCATGATGTAGAACTAATGCACATGATCATGTGGGTCACCATTGCCATCATATTTTTTGTATTGGGGAATTTCAACTTTCCTAGGAAAATCCATCATAGTCACACTTTTGTTGAAAGGATTGGGACAAATAGCATCAAGTGAAAAGGAACTTTTAGGTGCCAACACCTTTTCCATCATACGTTTGAGTTTCTTGATCTCCTCTTCTTAAGAGGTGTTGGCACCTGCAGTAATTCTCATGGTTGTATAGTTTTTCCTTGGTCTTTGCAGTGGTTTTCTCTATCTCTGGGCCTTAAACCTTGGTTCAATTTTCAAATTTCTAGTCGTTGGTGAAAAGAAGCCCTAACTTGCCTAGACCAGTTTCTATTTAAGCATTACTTTTTCTGCTTACTAAAGTCCTAAAATGCCCATGTGCTAAAATTGTGATAACCAATCCGCATGTTGTGTTGTTAGGCTTTATTGTTGGGGCCCCCTTTAATTTTTTCTATCTAAGCCTAAGTTTTCTCGATAATTTTTCCTAAATGTCGGCCTTTAATTTGTGTGGTTCTCGTTGTTTCGCAAGACTTTTTGTTGTTAGAGTTTCTGACATGCGATTTAGCGATAGGGCACCATCTATCCTAGTAGGCCCAGCATTTCAGTCCCCTTTTAATCTAATGGCAAGCACATGATCTCATGGAATATTCCTACCCCATGAGATCATGCAATGACCACCCGATCTTCCAACATGTTACGGCCTATCCACGGTTGGTCCTTGTTTGCTCAGTCATCCTGACTTGGTAGCTTTTCATTAGACAAGGTTATGATGATATGGAAGTTGTTAGTGGGACCTAAGTTTTTGGTGTATACAGGGTCTGTTAGTTGTCAGAGGATCAATAGCTAGTGCATGATCTCATGGAATATTCTTCCCCCTTGAGATCATGTGCCAACCGTTTGATCTTCCAGGCATTCAAGTTGACAGTAAGTGGGACCGCTGATAGGTGTTAAAAATGGTGCCTTTTTATTTGCTAAAGGTGGTGGGTCTGATGTTGCCAAGTCATATTGGGTGCCAGGTGTTGCTGACTTGTTTTATCCTGATTGGCTGAACTCTTTATTGACAAGGATTTTCAGGTGGGCCCGAATCTTTCGAGAGGAATCAGTAGGGTTTCCAGTAGTGGAGGTAGATCTATGATGGTTGTATGATCACATGGCATCTTTCCATGCTATGTGATCATATGCTGACCATCCGATTGAAGGGGCTCGTATGCAGTGGGTCTGATGTGCTACATGGTGCTGACGTGCTTGATTTTCATTAGTTGCAGATAGAGTGATGTGGCAGTTGTCAACGGGCCCAAGATTAGAAAAGTATTTAGTGATCTGGTGACAAAAGGTTTTGCTTATTCTCACAATGTAACCCAGGGTCAAGGAAAGACTTTGAGAAGTGGCGAATGTAGTGTTCGTGTAATCGCCAAACCAGATTGCAGTTAAGAAAAAGTGTTATGCAAACTGGAGAATGTCTTTGGTCGCTTGTTCACTGAGTGACTAAAGGTTAGTAAAGCTTGCTAAGATATGTGGGTCCAAACTGATAGATGTGCCAACATGCTCATTTCCCATTGGCCAAGGAATTGCTAATGAGGTTAGAGAATTTTGAAAGCCCAATTAACTGTTTTAAAGGATATTTTGAACTGCTCAATCTGTTGGGAAGAAATAAAATCAATGGTTGTGTTCTAAACTTGAGCCAGTAACCATTTTCATTTAAATTCAAATCTTCTGTAGGGTTTTTGCTAGGGTTTGAAGTAGTAAGCCATATAAAATAAAGCAGTGGTTCAGAATTGATTTCTTCGGGACATTTGCAATTGGAAAATGATGTAGACGAAATAGGTTGTCATGTAGATCTAATTTTTCCATCCTAGAGTGCCATTCTAAGTAAATAAAAAGGACTGTTATTTGACATAGGTGACTAGGGTTTGATATTTGCCAGAGATTTCCATGACCTGTACAAGCAAGATTTTCCATTGCTGGCTCTGGCATTAATTTTTGTTTTGTCTGCTACAAGAAATTGGTTGAAATTGTATCTGCAGATAGCCTAGAATATTAAATTGATTATTTGTACATTAGATTTGATCTGATTCTCTTGGGTTTCTAGGCTTTTCTGGCATTCTTTTATTTCTTGTTCAATCTGGTTGTTGTGGTTGTTGCAGACCTAATTTTTCCCTAAGTGATCCTTTGCTTGTTTCAATCCTTGTTCTTATAAAAGGATTTTCAAGATCATTTAGAAGGGTTCCAGTTCTTTTCTAGTTCCATGAATGTTCTGTCTTGTAAATATTTTCCTTCTTCTCTGCATATAGGGTGTTCCCTCTTTCCTTCCTGGCTTTGAGAATATAAAGAAGTTGTAATAGTCTATCTTATGTATAAGATTTCAATATATTTTTACTACTATCAGGTTATCTCCATTTGAGTTTTAGGCTTATTGATTGAAGCATCAAGGGTGTTTTAGTCTTTCTATTTCCATTTCCTATGTGTCTGCAATAGAGTTGTTTTCACAGAAGCAACTAAGTTTAGGACTAGTTTTTTAGATGTGTATGAGTTGGGGTATCAAGGATATTTCATGCTTCTCTTTCAGTGGATGCTGATCAATGTATTGCTTGATTCCTAGGTCTCTTCTAAGGGAAGGGTTAAAATCCTTTGAATAGGTGATGGCATATCTGGGTACACAGGTGGATTGTTGAAGTGAGATCTGATCAGTGGTGTATGTTTGGTGTAAGGCATCAACATATGAGAATGTATTGTCTTCTTATTTCATAGCTCTATTGTAGTGAGGCATTTGACTCTACCACCCATTGGATAAGGCACTGGTATATGAGAGACTTAGGGTGTTTCAGGGGTCCATTCAACCCAAAATCAAATCATTCAAATGAAGTATTTTCCTTTCATGTTGGCAGTAGTAGTACGAGGTCCTTTCTAGTTTTCAGATTCATTCTATGCAAATAGGGCTATTTCATAAGAAATGATATCATTGGGGTACAGGATACCTAGAGGAGTCTGAAAACTATTCCACAATAATCTATCTGCAGGCCTTTTGTTTATTAAGAAGAGTCATGAGTGTGCAGATAAGGCAATACCCACCTAAGTGATGTGGAGCTCAAAGAAGAAGGAGGATTCATTTCAATCCTCATCAATTAGACTATTTCTTGTCCAACTTGAGTGCACAATCTGAAAATCAAGCCCATATATTTATTCAAGTTTGGTCCTGCAAGGAAAAGCTCCAACAAAATGGGGACTCCGCTGGGGAGGCCATAAGTATAGAGTCAAATAAAAAAAAGTATTTGCTAAATTCTCTCACTAAGTGTTGAGTGGTGACTCTGACTCTCTATTTGATCAATGTTTTGTAACAAAGCATGATGTATTTGCAGTCCTGACAAGCAGTTATCCTGTGAGATTTTGTTGTGATTGTGGGTTTTGAAGAAGGTTCGGAGTTGGGAAAGGTTCTCAGCTAGTTCAAATTTGTCCTCTACAAGGAGGTGGTGACTCTACCAAAGTTTGAAAGGTGATTTGGAGGAAACTTCAAATCAGTATTTTGCCTCATTCACAACATCTCCAGGTAATCCTATTTTATAAAGCAAAAATATTCCCTAATTAGGTGAGCAGGTCACTATTGAAAAGGGAAATTAATTTTGAAGTTCAAAGCCATATTTTTGGATAAAAGCTTTGGTTGTTGTAAACAGTATCAGAAATATGTGGGTATTTAATGAAGATAATAGTAGAATGAGTTTGAACAAAATTATTGTTATGAGAACAAGTTTCGTTGTTTTGTCAGTATAGTAAAATGGAGTTTCCAGCTTTTAGAGATCAGGATGATGTTTCTAGTTATCAATCAGACCAAAAATATGTTAATAGAGATAAAGACATCTTCTTGAGTGGTCCAAAAATCCAACAGACTTGCATAAATATTTTAAGATGTGCAATAGGAGAAAGGAAAGAAGAGTTATCCCACTCATACTATAAGAAATTTCTTATAGCTTGTGATGAATTTCTTATGGGTGTTCAGCTTCAAGATTTCCAATATGCTGAGATGTTTTTAGTGCTTGGTATGCCTAAATCAGTCAGTTGGACTGCCTCTTTTAGAAATGAAGCACTAGAAAAGGTTAAAGAGTGGATGGCTTCATTTTTGGATGATGAATCTTGTCATGTTGATGCTGATAGTGGAACTTATGATTATCAAGAGATAGAAGATCAATCTATAGTTGATGTAAGTTCCTGCAGTGATGACTTTCCACAAGATATTATGACACAAGAGTTTTCAGCTCCTATCTTAGATGAGGAAGATGTTTGCATCATTTGTAGTGAGACCAAAGAGGTAGAATGTGAAGTTCAATGCTTACTAAGTAGTGGGCAAATTTTAGAGCTCTTAGATACTTAATTTCAAAGGTACACTCTTGACTATGTTTCTAAAATTCCATGCCCAGTAGATATAGATTTTTATGAAGATAAAGAAAGTAATGGCATGATGTGTGAAACATTTGTGGATGTCCCTTTTCCCATTTTTTATATGCAAGTGGATGGTACACATCATTACCATGAATCTGATAATGTAATGTTTGATGAATATGATGATGTATGTACTAGTGTGGATTTAGTTTTTCAAGAGCCTAATGTCAGTTGTTCTTGTTTATATTTTGATGATGGAGAATGTGGTAAGTCTGAATGTACTTTCTCAGATTTACAAATGACTAATGAGTCATTAACTGGTAGTGCTTGTTCCTTTCTAGAGGATGCTGATGTGATTTTTGATCAGCAAGTTGTTTCCAATTTCATGCAATCAAACTTTTGTCTTGAGAATTTTTATATTAGTTTGCAAAGCAGGGAGATAGAAAGGGTTTATTCTTTGTTTCAAACTAATGATCAGAATGCTAATGCTTCCAACCATGATGTTAAGTTGTAGTGTTTCATTTTTTAGCAAGGCAGTGTTAATAAGGAGTGTGATGTCTTCATGTCACAAAGTTATCAGTATTCATGGCAGTTTGGTGACATTGTCTTGACAGATGATGGTGAGTATGGTGATCAAATTTTTCTATGATGTGCTGAAGGTGGATCACAATATTTTTGACAGGTTGGATGAGGGACATATCTTTAGTTTGCCTCTCCTCTATGGAGATGAAAATTACTTGTTTGATAGAGGCAAAATATGATCAAAATTTTTGGGCTTAAAGCCTTTTTGTAAATATTGTAAGTTCCTTGTATAGTTTCTTTCCTTTCTATAGTGTGTGTTCTCTGGGTTAGTTTGTAGGGTTTTGTCTTGGTGCTCCCTATTTTTGTCCATTAGGTTGTCTACCCTCCCTATGATTCTGGATCCTTTCTTTGCCTACAAGAGGCATACATTCCCAGACAGAGCCACTGTTGGCACCTACAGTAATTCTCATGGTTATATAGTTTTTCCCTAGTCTCTGCAGTGGTTTTCTCTATCTCTGGCCCTTAAACCCTGGTTCAATTTTAAAATTTCTAGCTATTGGTGAAAAGAAGCCCTAACTTGCCTAGACCAATTTCTATTTAAGCATTACTTTTTTTGCTTACTAAAGTCCTAAAATGCCCATGTGCTAAAATTGTGATAACCACTCTGCATGTTGTGTCATTAGGTTTTATTGTCAGGGCCCTCTTTAATTTTTTTTATCTAAGCCTAAGTTTTCCTAATAATTTTTCCTAAATGTTGGCCTTTAATTTGTGTGGATGTCATTGTTTCACAAGACTTTTTGTTGTTAGAGTTTCTAACATGCGATTTAGCGATAGGGCACCATCTGTCCCAGTGGGCCCAACATTACTGCCCTTTTAATCTAACGATGGGTGCATGATCTCATGGAATATTCCTACCCCATGAGATCATGCAACAACTGTCTGATCTTCCAACATGTTGCAGCCTGTGGGCGGTGGGTCCTTGTTTGCTCAGTCATCCTGACTTGGTAGCTTTTCATTGGACAAGGTTATGATGATATGGTAGTTGTTAGTGGGACCTAATTTTTCACCATATATAGGGTCTATTAGTTGTCAGAGGATCAATGGCTGGAGCATGATCTCATGGAATATTCTTCCCCCTTGAGATCATGCACTGATTATCTGATCTTCCAGGCATTTAGATTGATAGTAAGTGGGACTGCTGACAGCTATTACAAATGGTGTCTTTTTATTTGTTGAAGGTGGTGGGTCTGATGTTGCCAAGTCATATTGGGTTCCAAGTGTTGCTGACTTGTTTTATCCTAATTGGCCGAACTATTTATTGACAAGGACTTTCAGGTGGGCCTGAATCTTGTAAGAGGAATTTGCAGGGTTTCCATCAGCGCAGGTAGATCTATGCTGGTCATATGATCACATGGAATCTTTCCATGCTATGTGATCATACATTGATCATCTAATTGAAGGGGCTCGTATGCAGTGGGTCTGATGTGCTACGTGCTGCTGACGTGCTCAATTTTCATTGGTTGTAGATAGAGCAATGTGGCAGTTGTCAATGGGCCCAAGATTATAAAAGTATTCAGCAATCTAGCAACAAAAGGTTTCCCTTGTTCTCGCAATGTAACCTGAGGTCAAGGAAAGACTTTGAGACTTGGCAAATGTAGTGTTCAGATAATCACCAAACCAGACTGTAATTAAGCAAAAGTGTTTCACGAACTGGAGAATGCCTTTGGTCACATTTTCGCTGAGTGACTAAAGGTTAGTAAAGCTTGCTGAGATATGTGGGTCCAAAATGACAGATGTGCTGACGTGCTCATTTCACATTGGCCAAGGAATTGTTGACGAGGCTGAAGACTTTTCAAAGCCCAGTTGACTATTTTGAACCACCCGATCTGTCGGGAAGAAATAAAATCAATGGTCATGTTCTAAACTTGAGCCAGTAATTATTTTTATTTAAATTCAAATCTTCTGTAGGGTTTTTGCTAGCGTTTGAAGTAGTAAGCCATATAAAACAAAGTGGTGGTTTAGAATTGATTTCTCCAGGACATTTGTAGTTGTAAAATGATGTAGAAGATAGAGGTTGTCGCGTAGATTTGATTTTTCTATCCTAGGGTGCCCTGTCGAGTAAATACAAAGGACTATTACTTGACACAAGTAGCTAGGGTTTGATGTTTGTCAAAGATTTCCATGACCTGTACAAGCAAGATTTTCCATTGCTGGCTCTGGCATTAATTTTTGTTTTGTCTGCTACAAGAAATTGGTTGAAATTGTATCTGCAGATAGCCTAGAATATGAAACTAATTATTTGTACATTAGATTTGAACTGATTCTCCTAGGTTTCTAGGCTTTTCTAGCATTCTTTTATTTCTTGTTCAATCTCATTGTTGTGGTTGTTGCAGACCTAATTTTTCCCTAAGTGATCCTTTTCTTGTTTCAATCCTTGTTCCTATAAAAGGATTTTGAAGATCATTTAGAAGGGTTCCGATTCTTTTCTGGTTCCATGAATGTTCTGCCTTGTAAATATTTTCCTTCTTCTCTACATATAGGGTGTTCCCTCTTTCCTTTTTTGCTTTGAGAATATAAAGTTGTAACAGTTTGTCTTATGTATAAGATTTCAATATATTTGTACTACTATCAGGTTATCTCCATTTGAGTTTTAGGCTTATTGATTGAAGCATGAAGGGTGTTTTAGTCTTTCTATTTGCATTTCCTATGTGTCTGCAATAGAGTTGTTTTTGCAGAAGCAACTAAGTTTAGGACTAGTTTTTCGGATGTGTATGAGTTGGGGTATCAAGGATATTTCATGCTTCTCTTTCAGTGGATGCTAATTAATGTATTCCTTGATTCCTAGATCTCTTCTAAGGGAAGGGTTAAAATCCTTTGAATAGGTGATGGCATATCTGGGTACATAGGTGGATTGTTGAAGTGAGATCTGATCAGTGGTGTATGTTTGGTGTAAGGAATCAACATATGAGAATGTATTGTCTTCTTATTTCATAGCTCTGTTGCAATGAGGCATTTGACTCTACTACCCATTGGATAAGGCACTAGTCTATGAGAGACTTAGGGTGTTTTAGGGGTCCATTCAACCCAACATCAAATCATTGAAATGAAGTATTTTCCTTTTATGTTGGCAGTAGTAGTAGGAGGTCCTTTCTAGTTTTCAGATTCATTCTATGCAAATAGGGTTATTGCATAAGACATGATATCATTGGGGTATAGGATACCTAGAGGAGTCTAAAAACTATTCCACAATAATCTATCTGCTGGCCTTTTGTTTATTAAGAAGAGTCATGAGTGTGTAGATAAGGCAGTACCTGCTTGAGTGATGTGGAGCTCAAAGAAGAAGGAGGATTCCTTTCAATACTCATCAATTAGATTGTTTCTTGTCAAACTTGAGTACACAATCTAAGAATCAAGCCCATATATTTATTCAAGTTTGGTCCTGCAAGGAAAAGCTCCAACAAGAGGGTCCTTGTTTCTTAATTTTTCTATCCACATCAAAATTGTAAGGGACTCTAGCACCCTTGTTAATGAAGCTCTCTAAGAACCTATCTTTGTTTTTATCAACATACGTCTCCACATATTGTTGGAATAGTGGCTCTTGTTGCATTCTCATAAAATCTTGATCATCAAAAATTGCACTACTTCCTCCATGTTGAGAGCCATGATGAGCTTTTTGGGAGGGTTGTCTCAAGTTCCTAGGAGGTGTTCATCTCCTATGTTGTGAAATTATCCTTCCTATAGGACTAGGAGATCTTGAAGGGGTCCTTGACCACCTTATGCTTCTTGGGGTTCTTGAGGGAGTAGAGGGTGAAGAGTTGTTTCCACTTTTGGTACCCCTATTGTTGAATTGGTCATTGAGTTGTTGGGCTAAAAGCCTATCTTGTTCCTCTTGGAACCCTTTTCTTCTAAACTCTAGCAAGGTTTATTGCTCTTCCTCTAGGTGTCTAAACCTTTCTTCTTTAGCAGCTTGTTCATCGAAAAAGGCTTTCTTTTCGCACTCAATTATTTTAAGCCTTTCATTTTCATATCTTGAGGTTGTTTTCAGTGGTGAGTTGGACCTTGAGTGTTTGAACAAGTCATTAGTGAATGCTGCATTCACATGAGCATCACCAGATTCATTGTTTTGGTCTTCATATTATGACCATGCATCTTGGTGAGCTTTCCCATAATGTCTTTCAGCTCTTTGATGGGTGTCTAAGTATCTTGAGTTAATAGGGGGTGATTCAGGTTGATTGTCATCACCAAATAACATGTTATCCCTATGTCTTTGGAAAATGTCATCAAGAGTTTGATCCATCGCTTCTCTTTGTTTTCTAGTCATGGTGTAGCTCATGTCCATATCTAATTGGGAAGGTGGTAAAGAGGTACTCAATTCACTAGGATTTCTCTTTGATTCAAACCAAGCTTTAGACTCGCTCCTAGGTGATTGATCAAAGACGGGTTTCTTTCCCTTTCACTTTTGACGAGTTTGGACTAAGGGTAACTATTGTAAGACAACTTGAGGTCATTTTCCTTGACTAACTTGGTACCTTGTCATAACCAACATGAAATAAAAAGACCCTTGGTGATAAGATGACCTTATGAAATGTCAATACCAAACTAGGATAGTAAAAGTGTTCAATTTTCCAAAAAGAGATGGTGAGATATAAAGCTGCAAAAAGGTGTAAACCAACACTACCACAAAGATGTATAATAAAAGGATGAGTATCCTAACACATATGGACCAGGAGGATGGATTTTCCAAATATATAATTGAAAATGAAATTGAATTTTGATGGAAGTGAAAGAGTACTGAAACTCTCCAATTGTGTTACCAAAGAATCTAAAGGTGTACTTTTTGAACAAGGATAACTCCTAACTTATTAATGCCAAGCAAGACTACTTTGTAAAATTAGAGAACACTAATTCAAGGGGTCTAAAAATAGGAACCCAAGGTACAAATAGGTTTCTAGTAGCAGAGTAAGTCACATAATAAAAATCTAGTCGACTAAGGAGAGATTGAAAATTGCATAAACCCGAAAGACAACAAAAAGACTCTGTGTGACAGTTTCCAGGCTAACAGTATGATAGTTTCTGACCAGGTGATATTTCACAATAAGCAGTGTGATAGTTTCCAGGTAGCCTGTGTGATACTTTCCAAGAAAGCAGTGTGATAATTTTGCAGGAACAAACTATTGCACGATAATTCTCAGTACAGTGTGTGATTCAATTTCAAGATTGTATGACTCTTGACTAGTGAGTGCTAAAAATCTTAGTTTTAAGGGCGGTTTGGTCAAAATTTCAATTTAAAAGTTGAATTTTTTAATTTCAAGCATAGTAACAGTAGTAAATAGAAAAGTTTGCAAATAGTAGGTGATCAAACATGACATAAAACAATTGCACAAGGGCAAAAGCAACCTTGCCAAGATAAGCAATTGTGATATCAAAGCAATAAAATCCTATGAATACTATCGTGATGTTTGATATTTTGAGAACATTTACATAGGTAGATCACAACGAGAACACTTCAAGCACTTACTATCCTAAAAAGTCAATGGCTCAATACTTAACAACTTGCCCCACACTTGATGCTCCATTGCCTCACACAAAGTGGTTGCCCACAATAGATATTGGATTTTGTTAAAAATAGGGAATACTAAGAGGGAGGGTGAATCAATATTTTACAAACTTTATCTTTTTCCCAATTATGGATATAAAAGATTATCTTTATACATGCATAACATAAGAAGCTAAACAACATGCATAGCAATAAAACTAAAGAACTCATAACACATGATTTGTTCTTGAGGAAACCCTAGCCAAGGGAAAACCCTGGTGGGGATGGTACCCACAAAGATCCACTAATCAAAAGTATCTTGTTAAGGATGTTGACCCTATTAGGAGTCTATTACAAGCATATAGTGTATCAGTCTTGATTAAGGGATGATAGGCCTTGTTAGAAGCCTCAACCCTATTAGGAGTTGGTAGTACAAAATGTGATTACCAGATGAGCCCACTACCCAAACAAGTAATGTACAATATACACTGATTACAAAAATAGGTTAAGGTACATAACCTTATACTTCTTGCATCAATATCTCTTCGCTACTCTTTCACTATCGATATTACATATGCATCATATATTTCACATCATATCACTTGTCCACACTTGTGTGTTCTAGCTACAATTACAATTACATTTACATTTATATAAATAACTTTATCCAAGATTTAACATCTAGGATGTCATCCCTTTATATTGTTAAGTCATTATTTTGATAAACAAAATAATCCCTTAACTCTTTACTAGTTTTGTCTTCATATTCTGTCCTGTCAGCTTGACACTGTCTTCGGTAAACTATCATAACTCCTTCTGTACATGCCATACTAACTTGCACTCTAAGATGGGTGATCAATAGTTATCATAGAGTCTATGTTCAAGTGTGCAAGCACTAAAATTATTCTAATCAACATCGCAAACAAAAACTACATCTAGGTTCACAAGTAAAAATATTGTCTCACACTTAGACAAATTTACAATGCACTCTGTCATACTTGCTCTCTGACCTGTGTGATCTTCATGTGGATCATATGTTGCCATAATGACAACATCTATGTAATCAACTTAGCCAAATTGTCAACAATCTCCCCCTTTGTCATTGGTGGCAACATATGAGAAAATTGGCTAAGTATACAACTGAAAATCTCAAAATTGTGGCCATAGTATAAAATATATACTATCCTTATAACTCCTCAAAAAATAGTCTCTAATATAGTACTCCCCCTAGGAGTATCAATCCTTATCATATACTATCAATTTTCTGATATATATCTCTCCCCCTTTGACAACAATGACAAAATAAAGGTAGGGAGGGTTACAAAATTGTATCTTGAAAAAAGATTATACCTCAATTCAATTATTGCAAAGCTGGTAGGCTTGCAACACAATCTGCAAAATCTATCTTCATAGATTCTATCTCCTTCTCCTATGATTTCTTAATGGACTCTGCCACATTAAGTAGTGGGCTCAGTCCATAAGATGCTATTTCACATGCTTGGAGGTTTTCAAAGTTAAACTTCTGAAAAGATGTCTTAGCTGAAAAACATTCTTCTAACTGCTCTTCAATAATGCTTAACTTCATAGAAGTATGCTCTCTCAAAAGAGTGAATCTTTTCAATTTTTTGTCTCTCTCATCTGGCACAACTTTGATTTCATCATATAGCTTTCAAACTTTCTTTGTAACATCACATACCTTCACATTGTGGCTAGAAAGAAGGTTCGCTTCATTCATAATTTCTACTTCCTTCAACTGTATCTTCTAATCTTCTTCTGTTGTCAAGGTTTATGATTTTGTACACTGTATGTACAAAGATTTACCTATTTCCAAATGCTTCCTCAAGTCCTTGATATAGATATTGAGAGTGTTGATATCATTCCCAATATTCTGACTGATATTCAAAAGCATTCTAGCCTCATAGGTTTCTTGTGCTTTCACTTTTGCAATATCAGACTAGTTTGTGAATTCATTGTCAAAGGTGCTCATTACCTTCTTTGCTTTCTCCATAGGGTCTACTTCTACAATTTTTGTAGTTATAGTGCTTTGTAACTTCTCAGTTAGTTCCTTCAGACATCCTTCAAGACTTTTTAATTTCTTATTCTTGGCAATGATTTTATTCAAGGATGTGATCAATTCCAACTGATCATCATCATCTAATTCCTTTCCCAAATGCTCAATCATAGATCCAATTTGATTTTTCTTTCTAGTCTTAGGAGTAAGACTGACATCTTCTTTGGTGGGAATGGGAACTTGTTCCTTTGTTACTGGTGGTTCCATAATTGTAGTCTCTATCATCTCTTCTTCTTTTGTAGCTTCCTGTTCTTCAAAGGCTGAATTTTCAACAATGTTCTCCAAATTCTTGAATACATTATCATCATTATCCAAGGTGATTTTTGTACCTTCTACATTCATTGTTTCATCTTCAATATTAATGGATGGAGGAGAGGGAATTTCCTCTTGTTCTTTCTCACCTTCTTGCTCTACTGTAACTGATGGTTCTCCAACATTTTCTGTCATAACCTTGATAATAGCTTGTTTTGTCTCAGAATTGATTTCTTCATACCTACCTCCCATGATCTGAATGGTTCTCCTTTTGGTTCTCAGATGGTTTCTTAAGGCTTTCATGATCTAATTGAAATGTGTTTCATCTCTTACTTCAGAAAGCTTCATCACAAGTTTTTCTCTGATAGTTGTGTCCTCCTTTGATGCTCTCTTCTTCCTATTTACAAGTTTATTATATAAATCATCAGGTATCTATCCCTGAATTGTATCAAACTTCTTGTCAGCCAAAATCATATGCTTCACAATTGCATTCTCTAGATTAAGTTTTTCTGTAAAATCATAAAGATCATAGTGCTTGTTCATTCTTGTAAAGTCACCATCCTCAATGATCTACTCATTAAGCTTTTCAACTTTGGGTTTCCAAGCTTTCTTCTTAACATTAGTGACATCATCTTTTATTTCTGCAATCTTTCTTGGAACTGGTTGCACTAAAGTTTTATGTCTCTTTCCTAGTCCAGTAGCACTTTCCTTTACTCTTTTACTAGGTGTGGAGGAAGTGGATCTAGTAGACATCTTTTCTTCTATATCCTTCTTAGTTACTTCCACTTTTACCTTCACTTGTGGTTCTTCCTGTCGTACAACAATTGATGATAAAGGAGGAATAGACAAAACTTATTTTTGTCCACTCTCTCTGATTGCTGCTGCTATTTTCTTTGCTAACAAAAACTCACACTCTATCATCCCTATATCTTTTAGGATTTTCTTTATAGTGCTCTCAACTCTCTTCTTAGACTACTTCTCTTCAATTAAGATCTTTGTGGAGTTGAAGTTCTCCTCAAAGGTTCCAAACTTGTTGGACTGAGTGTCCAACTTACACTTAAGTAACCTGCTAACATACTCTTCAGTCTCTACCTCAAATATCTCATAGCCAAGAGGGTCTATGAACTTAGTTCTAGGCTCTACTACTTCAGTATAGGTAGAGTCAGTACCCACCATAAAACATATATCATCTTTATACTTTTCCACAAAACACTTAGGGATCCTTGATCTGCTAGACACAATATTCTGAAATGTCTTAATTACTAGTACTGCACTCTCATTTACACTATCAATAACATGCCTTCTATACACTAGGTTAATCCTTTCCATTGTATTTTGTCCATCATTCCAGTCATTTCCAATGGTGTAAGGAGATCTCCTCAAAATATGAAAACACATATAAGTGATTAGGGATGAGAACCTAAACTATGTATACTTAGTTTTCTTAATCTTCTCCAAGTTCTCAAACAATTGAATTCTTAGAATTTCACACATATCAACTTGTACACTGTCAACACACATTAGATAGGTTGCATGTATCATTCTAGCTACCATGTCATCCTCTCTTGAATTTGCACAAAACTTAGTAGTTAGGATCTTGCATAAGTATCTCACATCATCTTGTTTGATCTTACTAATCACAATTCCTCTACCATTATAGGATGAGTCTTTGTTGTCAATGACTATTTTCCTCATGTTTTTCTCATTTAAAGGAATAGCTCCAATTTTAGATAATCTAGTGACTTCATGAATCAAATCTATTGTGATATCTATCACTCTATCTTCTAACCAAAACTTTCCATTATGAATTCTACTCAAGATAATCTTAGTGCATTGTTCTTTATCAAATTCATACTATAATCCATACTTAAAAATTTCATTATGTTCCAAATATTCAAAACCTTATTTTAGTGTCATATCCTGATTGTAAATCTTCTGATATTCATTTGTTAAATCACTATCATTGACTATCTCTAGTTTGCATCCAAGATAACTTTTGACATTCTCTAAGTGTTTTAAACTCCATCTGGTACAGATGATAATGCAAACCTAGGGTCATCTTCCAAGGGTTCTACTGGTTCCCTTTTCAATTAAGGTCTATTCTTATCTCTGACATTGTGTATTAAAGAAATATCCATGATTTCTTCAAGTTCCTTTACTGATTCAAAGATCTATCAAGTTAAATACCTTAATTTCACTATTTTAGGGCTTGCATAGATTCTACACAAAATTCTTCTCCAAATCTTTGCAAAATGCTTCCAATCACTACTCTTTGATCTCCTTGACACTTGAATTCACTTTGATGATCAAATAATACCGATCATAACCTTTTATTAATTCAATCTCACTTAGATTTGACATCGCATTCAATTCTTTTGCTACTTCTTTGCGAAAGGTTATTTCTGCTAACTTGCAAAACTTAAAACTTCTTACGATCTCCCAAAATATAATATTTTTCTTTGCACTCTTAACCATAGCATTAGAACATCATATACTATCTTGCATTAACTGTGCAAGACTTAGTTTATCATATATCTACTTCTACACTAATCTAAGTTCCTATTCTACTGTAATTTACATAAATTAAGTACTTTGAGATGGGTCAGGTAAATATTCATTCTTACCTTTCAATACTTCACCTTCATGATTACCTTCAATGTTTAATATTTCTCCTTGATTTGTGCTTTTGATAAACTTCACTTCATCTGAATTACTACAACATCCTTTATGACTTTTACTTGCATCTTCATTTCTTCTTGCATGATTTCTGGGATTGGGATTAGGATGAAAAACTCTATTGTTCATTATGCAAAACCTTGTTGTATGTCCAATCTTGTAGCATATCTGACAAACAATTCCATTGTTTCCATATCTTGGTCCAATTTGATTGATTTGTGATCTGTAGTTTCTAGCAATGTGTCCAACCTTGTTGCATCTATAACATATTACTCCATTTCTTCTATTCATATCTTCAATAGGTTTCTTATCTACATTGTTAGTATTCCTAAACATTCTACTACCATCATTATTCTCAATAAATTTAGGTTTCCTACATTCAATATCTCTATGTCCAAAACTATGACAATTGTAACAATAACCATTAAGAGGTTTAAATTGCTTACCTATGCAATCTCTCTTCATATGACCAATAGTATTACAAGCAAAACATCTACCTTTGAATTCTCTTTTCATACCTTTGGGGGATTCCTCTTGCTTTGGTGATTCTTCTTCTTTAGGTGTATCTTCAAATTTGTTGATCTCATCAAACTTCTTCTCATCTATGCTTTCAGATATTTTCAAATCTGGTTCCTTGCTTTCATCATTTTCTTTAAATGTGTTGAATCCAAGACCAGTCTTATCATAGAATGGTTTTTGATAAGATATTTGTTCATCAATCTTCTCACTAGTTGAATATAGCCTTTCAAGTTGTTGTTTGGATTGAGTCAGTTCACCTTTCACAATCTTAATGTATTTCTCAAGTTCATCATACTACAAATTGACTTTCTCAAGTTTAGATGTTACTTTACAAAGTTTAGATTTTAGTCCTTCATTTTCAATCTTTAGACTTTCATTTTCAGATTTTAGATTTGCTTCATTCTTTCCATTTCCATCTTTCAAACTAAGCTTCAAATTTTCTATCTTCAGTTCATGCTTAAGGATCTCATTTGCTTTTTTTAAATTGTCATCATAATCTTCAATAAAAACTTTAGATTCCTTTTCAAATATCAGATCTTCCAATTTGTTTTTTAGTTTCTCAATGAGGTTCTTTACATCATCATACTTTCTTTTCAAAGTATCTTTTTCAATAGTAAGCAGGTCAATCTGTTCAAGAGATTCTTCAAGATTCTTCTGTAGTTGATCCATATCCATAGAGATCTTACTCAAGCTGTTAGGCTTTCCTTGAATGATTATTTTCCAAGTAACTAAGATCTAATACCAATTGTTAGAAATAGGGAATACTGAGAGGGGGGGTGAATCAGTATTCTACAAACTTTATCTTTTTCCCAATTATGGATATAATAGATTATCTTTATACATGCATAACATAAGAAGCTAAACAACATGCATAGCAATAAAACTAAAGAACTCATAACACATGATTTGTTCTCGAGGAAACCCTAGCCAAGGGAAAACCCTGGTGGGGATGGTACCCACAAAGATCCACTAATCAAAAGTATCATGTTAAGGATGTTGACCCTGTTAGGAGTCTATTACAAGCATATAGTGTATCAATCTTGATTAAGGGACTATAGGCCTTGTAAGAAGCCTCAACCCTGTTAGGAGTTGGTAGTACATGTTAGGAGGGGGGATGAATTAGTATTTCCTATTTCTAACAATTGGTATCAGAGCACAGTTACTTAGAGAAGAAACATTCAAGGAAAGCCTAGCAGCTTGAGTAAGATCTCTATGGATATGGATCAATTATAGAAGAATCTTGAAGAAGCTCTTGAGCAAATTGATATGCTTACTAATGAAAGAAACACTTTGAAAAGAAAGTATGATGATGCAAAGAATCTTATTGACAAATTGAAAGGTAAGATAGAAGATCTGAAATCTGAGAAGGAATCTGAAATTCTTGTTGAAGATTGTGATGATTTAGAAAAATAAAATGTGATCCTTAAACATGAATTGAAGATAGCAAATCTGAAGCTTAGCTTGAAAGATGGAAATGACAATTTAAGATCTGAGAATGAAAACTTGAAGAATGAGAATGAAGATCTAAAATCTAAACTTGGCAAGGTAACATTTGAATTTGATAAAGTCAAACTGTAGTATGATGAACTTGAGAAATACAACAAAATTGTGAAAGGTGAATTGACTCAATCGAAACAACAACTTGAGAGGCTATATTCAAATAGTGAAAAGATTGATAAGTAAGTATCTTATGGAAAACCATTCTATGACAAAACTGGTCTTGGATTTAACATATTGAAGATAGTTAGTGAAAGCAAGAAACTAGATTTGAATGAATGTGAAAGTAGTGAAGAAAAGAAGTTAGATGAGAACAAATTTGAAGAATCACCAAAGCAAGAAGATTCACCAAAGAAAGAAGATACACCAAAGCAAGAAGAACCACTGAAGCAAGATGAATCATCCAAAGGTATGCAAAGAGAATTCAAAGGTAGATGTTTTTCTTGTAATACTATTGGTCATATGAAGAGAGATTGTACAGGTAAACAATTCAAACCTCTTAATGGTTATTGTTATAATTGTCATGGTTTTGGACATAGAGCTATTGAATGTAGAAGATCTAAAGTTATTGAGAATAATTACAATAGTAGAATGCCTAGAAATACTAACAATGAAGATCAGAGATCAAATGAAGACATGAAAAGAGGAAATGGAATAGTATGTTTCAGATGCAACAAAATTGGACATATTGCTATAAATTACAGGACACAAATCAATCAGCAAACACCTAGATATGGAACCAATGGAATCACTTGTCAGATATGTAACAAGATTGGACACATAGCAAGATTTTGTAGAATGAACAATGGAGGTTATCATCATAACCCTAACCCTAGAAACTATGCAAGAAGAAATGAAAATGGAGGAAACAAAGAGAAAGGTTGTTGTAACAATGAAGATGAAGTAAAATTTGTTAAAGGCATAGATCAAGAAGGTATATTCAGCATTGAAGGTAATCAGGTAGGTGATGTATTTGATGGTAAGAATGAGTCTTTACCTAACCCTTCTTTAAGCACTTAAATTATGTAAATTTCTATAGTTTAGGAACTTAGAATTAGTATAGAATTAGATTTTGAATGAGTTAAGTTTTGTGTAGTTAGATGAAGGTTTTTTATGTTATACTAATGCTATGGTTAAGTGTGCAAAAAGAAATATTGTGTTTTGCGAGGTCGCAAGAAGATTTATGGTTGCAGGTTTACAGAATCAGCTTTTTGGCATTTTAGCGGCAAAATAATTGAATGTGATGTCAGATCAAGTAAATGCTAAGTATTAAAAGATTGAAATCAAATTTATTGTGATTATAAAGTGATTAGAAGTGATTTGGAAGTGAAGAAAGAAGTTTGGAAGTGATTTGCAGAAGTTTGAAGCGTCGATCTAGCGAAAGCCCTAATTTTGTGAATTTAAGGTATTTATCCGACTAAGATATTGAATCAACTTAAAGTAATCAAATATAATCATGGATGTGTCATTGATTCACAACATTAAGGATAAGAATAGACCTAGAACTAAGAAAGATCTAGTAGAACCCTCATAAAGAGATGCTAGTTTAGCCTTATCATCTGTACCAGATGAAGTTCTTCATTTAGAGAATGTTAAAAGGTATCTTGGATGCAAGTATGAAACCCTAAGGGAGAGTCATTTTAATGGTGAATATAAGAAATTGTACAACTCGGATATGTCAGTGAAACAAGGTTATGAACATCTAGAAAATAATGAAATCATTGAGTACTCTATGAAATATGAATTTGATGATGAGGAGTGTACTAAGATCATTTTGAGTAGGATACATAATGGTAAATTTTGGTTAGAAGATAGAGTTATAGACATAACTATAGACCTAATTCATCATGTGACTAGATTATCAAAAGTTGGTGAAATTCCATTGAATGAGAAAAACATGAGAAAGATTGTGATTGAAAACACCAGTTCAGTATACAATGGCAGAGGTATAGTCATTAGTAAGATTAAGCAAGATGATGTAAAATACTTGTGTAAGATTTTGACAACAAAGTTTTGTGGAAGCTCTAGAGAAAATGATATGCCAGCAGGTATGGTACACATTGCTTATTTGATGTGTGTGGAGAAGAAGCCTATGGATATGTGTGAAATTCTGAGAATACAGTTGTTTGAGAATTTGAAAAAGATAAAGAAAGCTAAATACACTCACTTTAGATTTTCCTCATTGGTTACTTACATGTTCTTCCACTTGCTAAGAAGATTTCCTTACACTATTGAATGGAATGATGGTGAGAATACTATGGCAAGAATCAATAAAGTTTACATGAAATATCTTATTGAGAAGGTTAATGACAGTGTAAAGTTAGTGTTGAAAACTTTTCAGAACATTGTGGTAAATTGATCAAGAATTCCTCCATCTCTAGTTGAGAAATTCAAAGATGATATATGTTTTATGGTTGATACTGATTTCACTTACATTGAGGCAGTAGAACCTAGACATGAATTCATAGACCCTCTTGGCTATGAAATCTCTGAAGTTGAAATAGAAGGATATGTTAGTAGATTGTTGAAAAGTAAAGTTGATGCTCATTGCAACAGATTTGGAACATATGATGAAAACTTTGATTCAGCAAAGACACTTAAGGAAGAGAAACAATCAAAGAAGAGATTGGAGTCTACAATAAATAAAATTCTAAAAGAATCAGGTATGAGTGAGTAGGAATTTGATATTGCAAGAAAGACTACAGAAGCAAAAAGGAAAAGTGGGATACTATCAATCCCACCTTTGGCATCAAGTGCAGAACCTATTCAAGTTAAGGTAAAGGTTGAAGATCCTGAGAAGGAACAAGAAATTAGTCAGATAGAGAAACCCTTTTCTTCAGCACCAAGCAAAAGAATGAAGGCAAGTGCTTTAGGACCGGGTAAAAGACAAAAAGCAATTGTTCCACCAGTACCTAGAAGAGTTGCAGAGATAAAAGATGATGAAGTGACAATAAAGAAGAAATCATGGAAACCAAGGATAGAAAGAGTTAATGAAGATATAATGTAGCATGGAGACTTTACCAAAATGAACAAATACTATGATTTATATGGATCCTCTGACAGATTAAATCTTGAGAATGTAATGGTTACACATATGATTTTGACAAACAAGAAATTTGATACTATTCATGGAAAGATACCAGAAGATTTGTACAATAGAATTGTGAGAAGAAAGATGAGAGAACAAGAAGAAGATACTAAAATGAGAGAGAATGTGATTAGACAGTTCTGTGAGATAAGAGATGATGACCACCTTAAATAGATCCTCAAGCTACTTGAAACCCTATTAAGAACCAAAAGAAGAATTATACAAATAATGGGAGGTCAGTATGAACAAGTGAAGATTGAAACTGAACAGGCAGTTGTGCAAGTGCTAGCAAACTTGGTAGCAAGAAAAGATAGAAAAGATCAATCAGTTGCAAAACTAGTAGAGAAATAGAGTTCAGAACAAGCAGAGGCAGCAGCAGAGGTAGTTGAAGCTAAAGATATCCCCTCTTCTATAAACATTGGCACAAAATCTATGGACATTGAAAGATCAAAAGTTACTTTAGATTCAGATGATGTGGTACTCAACAGTTTGGATAACATTGTTGAAAATTTGGTTTTGGGAGATTGTTGAAAATTTGGTTTTGGGAGAGCAAGAAAAGAGTATTGAAACAGAGACTACTCGAGCTGAAGTGCAAATGGAAATAGAGGCCCATACACCTATTGAACCACAAGAAGACATCAGTCTTACTCCTAAGATTGGAAAGGAGAAAGGAATAGGAACATTGATTGAAGATTTGAGCAAGGAAGTTGATGATGATGATCAATTAGATTTGATCACTTCTTTGAACAAAATTATTGGAAAGAACAAGAAAGTTAAGAATTTGGAAGGTAGTCTGAAAGATTTGACTGAGAAGCTACAAAGTGTTATATCTACAAAAGTCTTTGATTCAAATCCACTTGAAAGAGCAAAGATGGTAATTAATTATTTTGATGTTGAGTTCACTAATTTGACTGATGTTGCTAAGGTTAAGGCTTAGGCAGCTTATGAAGCTGAGATGTTGCAGAATATAAGTCATAATATCAAAAATGACATTGGCAGCCTTGACAAACACATTAAGAACTTAAGGAAACATCTTGAGACTAGAAAGTGTTTGTACATTCAGTGTACAAAATCTGAAAATATTTTAGTTGAGGAAGAGAAGAAGATAAAAGAGAAGCAAGATGAAATTGTAGTAGAGACAAACTCATTGGCGAGCCCAAACATGAAGATCAGTATAGTTGAGAAAAAGATCAGAAAATTATGTGATGAGATAAGGACTTTGAATGATGAGAAGAATAAGAAAATTATCAGAATAAACATCTTGAGAGAGCATGTCTCAATCAAGTTGACTATAATAGAAGAGAAACTAGATGAATGTCTTACTGCTAAGACAACATTTCAGAAGTTCAATTTTGAATCCCTTCAAGCCTATCAGATTGCAGCATACGGATTGAGTACTTTACTCAATGTAGCAGAATCAATAAAGAAGGCATGGGAGAAAGATTTTGAGACTTGGAAGATAGATTTTTCAGATTGTGTTGCAAGCCTACCGGCTTTGCAATAAGATAGTAAGGTAAAAGTTTTGACACAATTTTGTATATCCCTTTCCACCCTTTATTTTGTCATTGTTGTCAAAGGGGGAGAGATACTTAGAAAATTGTCTATATGATAAGGAAGGATACTCATAGGGGGAGTTCTCTAGAGTATTATGAAGTGTTATAGATTATGTGTATATTTTAAGGAGATATAAGGATAGTATACTTATTTTATACTATGGCCACAATTTTGATACAAATTTTGAGATTTTGACTTGTACACTTAGCCAATTTTCTCATATGTTGCCACCAATGACAAACGGGGAGATTGTTGGCAATTTGGCTGAGGTATGTACATAGATGTTGCCATTATGGAAAAATATGTTCCCTATGAAGATCGCATAAGCTAGAAAGTAAGTATGGAAGATCGTAGACTAAAATTGTCTAAGTATGAAATAGTGTTTTTGACAGAGCAGCCGATACAATTTTTTTTGGTGACGTTCACTGGAGCATGATCAGAGTTTGCACAGTTGAACATAGACTCTATGGTGTCTAAGGATACCCCATCTTAGTGTGCAAAAGAGTATGGACAATAGGAACAAAGTTATGATTGTTTTACCGATGACAGAGTATAGTCAATAGAGCAGTTTTCAAGACATAACTAGTAAATGAATTAAGGGATTATTTTGCTTGTCAAAATAATGACTTTATATTATAAAGAGATGAAATCCTAGATGTTTACTCTTGGATAAAGATATGCAAGCTGATAGGAGAAAGATATTATGTTTGTATCTTGTATAAATAAAGGTGTACCGAACATACTTGAAATGTAACATGTAATATATGTAACTTGTGATAGCAATGAAAGTTGTTTATGCAAAGTTGTAAGCAGTACCATATTGTAATCAGTAAACATTTGTATTACTTGTTTGGGCAGTGAGCTCATCTGGTAATCAAGTTTTGTATCTACAAATCCTAACAGGGTTGAGGCTTCTAACAAGGCCTATAGTCCCTTAACCAGGACTGATACACTATATGATTGTAACAGGCTCCTAACAGGGTCAACATCCTTAACCGGATATCTTTTGATCAGTGGTTCTTTGTGGTTACCATCCCCACCAGGGTTTTCCCTTGGCCAGGGTTTCCTCAAGAACATATCATGTGTTATGATTTCTTTACATTTACTATTATGTATGCTATTTAGTTTCTTATGCTTTAAAGTAATCTATTATATCCATAAGTGGGCAAAAGTAAAAGTTTGTGAAATACTGATACACCCCCCCCCCCTCTCAGTATTTCCTATTTCTAACAGTACAAAATGTGATTACTAGATGAGCCCACTACCCAAAAAATTAATTTACAATATACACTAATTACAAAAATAGGTTAAGTTACATAACCTTATACTGCTTGCATCAATATCTCTTCACTGCTCTTTCACTATCGCTATTACATATGCATCATATATTTTGCATAATATCACTTGTCCACACTTGTGTGTTCTAGCTACAATTACAATTACATTTACATTTATAAAAATAACTTCATCCAAGAGTTAGCATCTAGGATGTTGTCCCTTTATATTGTTAAGTCATTATTTTGATAAAGAAAATAATCCCTTAACTCTTTACTAGTTCTGTCTTCATATTATGTCTTGTCAGCTTGACACTGTCTTCGGTAAAACTATCATAACTCCTTCCATACATGTCGTACTGACTTGCACTCTGAGATGGGTGATCAATAGTCATCATAGAGTCTATGTTCAAGTGTGCAAGAAATTAACTTACTCTAATCAACATCGCAAACAAAAACTATGTCCAAGCTCACTAGTAAAAATATTGTCTCACACTTAGACAAATTTGCAATGTACTCTATCATACTTGCTCTCTGACCTATGTGATCTTCATGTGGATCATATGTTGTCATAATGACAACATCTATGTAATCAACTCAGCCAAATTACCAACAACTTTGTCATGGAAGTGCCAATGACACAACCAAAGAAACACAAATGGTGAGTAATCTTGGGGTGATCTGAGTTAGTCCACTAGGATCAATCCTTGCACCAAGAAGCTAAGTGGAAAAATAGGGTGGCTTCTATTAATGGTTCTTAGTAAGGGCTTTCATTTGTAATACCCCTCTTGCTCCCCAAAGGGACTCCTTACCTTGCGGTAAGTAACGAACCTTTCCACCACAAGAGTACCTTAAGAATTCTTGCTCAACATTTTCCTCATGGTCACAATCCCACAAGTACTCACATCAAGAAAAGACAAGTACTATGTCTACCAAGGTTTTGTGTACTTGATAGCCTTGAGTTTATAGTGGGTCAGAATAGCTGGCAAAAATCTTGTCCTCACTTGGGTCATTCCTCTTGATTTCTCAAGAGCAAGCCCACTAAAGGATTCTAAAAGCTAAATAAAGAGTGGATCAACCTTTGAGTGTCAAGATTTCTATTTCACCTCAAGGGTGAGGAGCATAATCTCCTAGCTCAAAAATTTCTCCCAAACAAACCAAGCAAAGGTTCAATTACCCTCTTGCTTTCAAAATCTAAAGATGGGTCAAGATTTTTTGGTTCACCACAAGGGTGAAGAGCATACTTCTCCTACCACCCAAAGATTCCTACAATAAGATATTAAGTTCCTAATAAATGAAGTAACTAGTATATGCCACTCTAAAAAAAAAAGCAATTAAACAAGCACTTGATTGGTTTTTATGCTTTGGGCAGCCTTGCAAAAACCATTAGTAGCCCTTGTGCATTTGGAGCTTTGACATGCATTCTTTTAAGAAAATAATCAAGCAACAAGAGCACCTAAAAGTGCAACTTGTTGGCCCTATAAGGGTTAGCACATCAAAAACCAAATGAAATCTAGAAATAAACCCCCCATCAAATTAGAAATCTAAATCAAACCAATGAAATCTTGCAAAGAAATGAAAAAGTTTCTCACTTCCAGGCCTGGGTGATATTTCTATCAGAGGAAGGGTCATGCAATATTTTTCTCTGTATTGGTGCAATACTTTATCCCTTCACAATAGTTCTTGATACCTGCATGTGACAAAGAACAAAACAATAGTGCGACACAATCTGTCGAAGTGTGTGATACTTTAACTAGTAAAATATTGCATTGGTATATAAGAAACTATCGTACAACACTAGAAAACTATAGCATGATAATTCTGTCAAAAAAAACTAGAGAGCAAATATTGATGAAACAACAAGCAAATATTGACGAAAAAATGATAGAAATGCATAAAAAGAATGACAAAACAAGAATGTTTTGCCCCACAATGGGTGCAAAAAATGTAGACACTAAATAGTGTACTTCTCAAAGTCATTACTTCCAAGGGAATCCATGAATGGGAAACCTTGAGAAAGCAACCTAGAGCTCCCTAGGCATGGAGTCACAAGGATGTTGATAGTGGTCTCAGCTAGAGCTATTGAAGCATGCAACCTTGCTAGTAAACCACACAATGGGAGATTCAAAGAGACAAGGGCAAGAATGCCAATATCCTCAAGAATCAACAATGAAAATGCAATGCAACTATGCTAAGAATGAAGATGCAAGCTAAGATATGAAAATAAAGTATTACAAATCCTTACTAATTAAGCTATGTGAGCTAATCTAGAGAATAAAAGAAACTAAGGTAGATGCCATGAAAGCTATGATACAAGAAATGAAACTAGAATGCAAGAATGATCTCCAAAAGCTCCAAAGTCTCCAATAAATCCTACAGCATAAGATTAGCATCAAAAGTTGGGATCCTAGAATGAGAAAAGAGCTCTCCTTTTAAAGGAATTAAAAAGGAATGGACCATGGAGATTAAGAGGCAAAATGTTTAATCAAAGGTGGATCTTGAAAGAGGAGCAATCCATGTGCACAAATCTCTTCGAATGAGAAAATAAGAGTTGACTTTGGTGTCCATATGAGACAAAAAGTGTTTTTCTTCTTTTTATAAAATAAGAATAATACTTTATTTGTGCAACTTAGGATAAGAGGAAAAGTGGGGGCTTTTATTTAATAAAAGGGGAGGAAATTCCTTTCAAATAAATAAAGACTTAGGATAAAATGGTTAACCCATGGAAAGTAATTGAATAAATGATAAAACTAGGATTTGATCAAGGAAATTGATATTTGAAAAATGTTGATTTTTTAAAATACTGATTCAAGGATTTGATAAATTGCTGAATGGGGGCCCAAAGTCTAGGCAGCAATTTTAGGGTGCATACAGATCACAAACGGTTCCAATCTATGGTGGGTCATTTGACCTCGCCTCACTATCTATCCTTATTTGAAGAAGATGATCACTCTTTGACTCACCTGCATAATGCTCCCTTGCATATAGAGGTCATGATAGTTCCTGAGCATGTCCGTTGAGTGCTCATAGACAATGGTGTTGGTCTTAATATCTATTCTACTAAGCTAGTTACTCAACTAGGATATGATGAGAATTGTGTAGACTCCCACAAAAAGATTACCATCAAAGCTTATGATGAGGAAGAACACAAGTCCCAAGGCTTACTTGTGCTACCTATCCACGTAGGACCTATTGAGAGAGATGTTACTTTTCAAGTTCTTGACATTCCTCTTGCCTATAATATCTTGTTGGGTAGGCCTTGGATTCATGAGATGCAGACTATTCTATCCACGTACCATCAATGCATTAAGTTTCCAAGTTTCCATTTCATGGGGTGGAAGTCACTATGCCTGCTAATACCAATTACTCTTACAACACTCTTGTGCAATCTGTAGATAGCTTTGTTCCAGCTAATAGAGAATCCACTAAGTTTTATGACACCTAGCTGGAAGAAATGGAACAAGCTTTGAGACTTAAGGATACAGGCATGGGAGAATACTGAATTGAACCTGTGCTATCACTTGATGCTCTACCTCTATCTCCATGCTCTTATGGGTGACCTTCTAAGAATAACAAACCATCTAATGCTTCTCCTCAAATAGTTTATGATGGCACCTTTGTAAAGGCCTCTATACCTTTAGAAGATGAGGATGAAGAAAGAGCTATTAGAGCTTGGATCTATAAGGGAAAAGAGATAGATGAAACAACTACTCGGCCTCCAAATTTAGAGCAAGAACCATATAGTGAGGCCTTAAAGATCATGAAGTGCTTCGGCTTTAAGGGAAGTGGTCCTATAGGAAAGAATGATAATGGTCTACTGAAACCCATTGAAGCTATAGGGCGTAGCACAAAAGATGCCATTGGCTCAGGTTTTGAGAAGATCCCCTTTCATTTAGGGATTAACAAGTTTGTGCCGAAACCTAAACCTAGACCTGAACTTGAACAAGAATTTGATGACACTACTCCAGGGATAAATCCAAAGGCTAGCTCTGATGAAGACACATTTCCATATCCTATTCCTCTGGATCTTGTGGCACTCTTTGCAGAACTTGATGAGCCTATCATATATGTCCATATGGTAGAGACTGATACTGATACTGATACTAATTTTGATAAAACCTCTTCAGTGCATCAATTCACATATGAGGAATGGAAAGAAACATTAAATGATGATCCCAATTTTTAGGGTGAACGATATAGGCCACCACATTTTCAAAAGTATCTTGAACAAGAACAACTTCAGCAAGTTATTAATGCCACAAGAGATGAAGATGAGTCAGGTGATACAACTAGTACTAATGAAATTCCCACATCAAGTACTGACTCACATGAATATGATTTTGACTCTTTGTCTGATGCTACTTATGATGTAGACATAGATACAATTCACATGTATGAAAGACTCCTCGAAGTAGGTGAAGGGTCTAGTGCTAGGCCACATGAATTAGACACCACAGGTATTCACTTGTCCTCTACTTCTGATGTAAGTTCTTATAGGGATTTGAACACTCCTTTCGATGAGATTTCTCTAGGTCTTGACTAGCTCGCCCATGCTTTTGATGATTATACCATGAACACAATTGAACTAGTCACTACTTCCCTTTCACTCCACAGTCCCGATTTGATAAACTGGAACTCCCCTTCCACATCCAATGAAGTCCTAAAATTCCATAATGATTATGATCTAGCATGTTACCTCCATGCTATTAAACTTGTGATGTCTCCACCAGCAAAAGCAGTGTCAACGTGACAAAGGTAGATATCAAGTATCTTAGTCAAAAAATTAAAAGAAGAAAAGATAGATGCTCTGATGGTGAAAACCACTTTGTGGCAGTATCAGAGCCAAAAATAGTTAAAATAAAAGATGTATCTGAGGGTGAAAACCTCTCTAAGGAACCCAAGGATGAGATACTTGATACACTTCTGAGCCACTTTCAAGAGAGGTCATCAGTATTAATTGAGCTGACATAGCTAGTAAATTTGGGTATAGAGGCTGCTCCATAGATTATTCATCTAGCGCAAACATTGTCTACCAAAGAAAAAGAAGAGTTCACTAGCTTCTTTCAGAGAAAGAAAATAAAATTTCCATGGACCTACTCTGACATGCCTGGATTAGACCCCAATCTAATCATGCATCATTTGTCCATTGCACCAAGTATTAAGCCTATTAAATAGAAGCTGTGAAAGATGCATTCACACGTAGCACTTTTGGTCAAAGAAGAGCTAGAAAAGCTTCTTAAGGCTGGTTTCATAAGAACTATTGATTATGCAAAATGGATTTCAAACATTGCTCCAGTCACTAAACATGATAAATCCATTTGTGTGTGTACAGATTTCCAAGATCTCAATAAGGCATGTCCAAAAGATGACTTCCCACTACCTAATATTGATATGATAGTAGACATGACAACAGGATATGAGATGTATTCCTTGATGGATGGATTTTTTGGCTATAATCAAATAAAAATTTCCCCAAAAGATCAAGAAAAGACCTCTTTTACATGTGCCTAGGGCACCTTTTTCTGGAATGTCATACCTTTTGGGCTTAAGAATGCTAGAGCAACATATCAGAGAGCTGTCACTACTATTTTCCATGATATGATGCATAAAACAATGGACAATTATTTGGAAGATACTTTAGCCAAGAGAATTTAGTGAAGAACTCATCTCATAGATTTGGGTCCCATCCTTGACTGCATGGAACAATTTAGTCTCAGACTTAGTCCAAAGAAATGTGCTTTCGGTGTCACTTTTGGGAAACTCGAGGGTTATATCATTTCAGCTAAAGGCATAGAAGTTGATCCTGAAAAGGTGCAAGCTATTATGGACATGCCTCCACCCAAGAATATTAGTCAAATGAGAGGATTACAGGGAAGTATACAATCTATCTAGTGCTTCATTTCTAGTTGGCCGACAAGTCACAACCATTTACTAAAACTTTGCATAAGAATGTGACCTATGAATGGAATGAAGAATGTGACAAGGGACTCACTCAGATTAAATAGTATCTTGCAAATCCACCTATATTGATGCCTCCTATTCATGGGAATCCACTTATATTGTACATCTTAGCAACGAACACATCTTTGGGTGCTCTCCTAGCTCAAGAAGATCAAAATAACAAAGAGAGAGCCATACATTATATCAGTAGAACATTGGTTTCCTATGAAATGAGCTATTCTGTCATTGAGAAGGCTTGTTTAGCAGTGGTATTTGCTTCCCAGAAGTTGTGGCATTATATGCTAGCTCATACTACAAGACTTATTCCAAAAATTGATCCACTAAAGTACTTGTTGAGCAAGGCTGCCCTCACGGGTAGATTAGCAAAATGGGTGATGATACTTAGTGAATTTGACATCAAATATGAGGAAAGAAAAGTTATTAAAGGATAAGAAATTGTTGATCAACTAGCAAAAGCTCCTTTGAAAGATCACCAACCTTTGAGTATTGAATTCCCATATGAATCCATTATGCTTCTCACACACCAATCTTGGATTATGTTCTTTGAGGGATCATTCACTTAGCAAGGATTAGGTGCAGGCATTCTATTTATAACACCTCAAAGATACTCATTGCCCAAATCTTATAAATTGTTGTTTCCTTGCACAAACAACATTGCCAAATATGAAGCTCTCATCAATGGTATGAAGATAGCCCTTGAATGGTGAGTGGATGAGCTCAAGATCTTTGGAGACTCTTAGTTAATCATCAACCAAGTCAATGATGTCTACCAAATAAAAAGATGACAAGCTAGTACCTTACAAAAGAATGGTGGATGATCTCAAACAGTATTTTGCACACATTTCTTTCTAGCAGATTCCAAGGGTAGACAATAAAGTAGCTGATGCTATGGCCACTCTTGCTTCAATGTTACAAATGTTGAAAAATGACTTTAGACATGAATTCTTGGTGGAGGCATTACACTACCCTTCCTATGATATTTTTGAATCCAGGATGATTTGTTCAGTCATTGGACATGATTCATCCCACTACCACCATATCTTTTCCTACCTTCATGACCAGATCATTCTAGACACCTTTACCCGAAATGAAAAGTGTCACCTAATTCATACTGCTTCACAGTATGTCCTCATAGAAAATGACTTGTATAGACGGGGTTTAGATGATATCCTCCTTAGGTGTTTAGAACCCGATGATTCCAAACATATGCTAGCTGAGATACATGAAGGTATCTGTGGGTCTCATTCTAGTGGTCTGACATTAGCCTAGAAACTTATTAGAGCTGGTTCTTACTGGCTGGACATGGAAAAAGAAGTTGTTCAATATGCCAAGACTTGCAAACAATGCCAATTTCATGGGAATTTGATCCATGCTCTTGCTAAAGAGTTGATTCCTTTCATCAGTTTCTGGCCATTTTAGGCAATGGGCCTTTGACTTGGTCGGTCAGATACATCCTTCTTCTTCAAGAGGACATAAGTTTATCATCACAACTAGTGATTATTTTACTCAGTGGGTTGAGGCAGTGGCTCTAGCTATAGCCAATGGAAAGTCTATGGCTATGTTTATATTGAAGTATATCATTTGTAGATATGGTGTACCCTCATCCATTATCATTGACAATGGGGGACAATTCAAAAATAAGGACCTGAAAGACTTATGCACCAAATTCATAATCATTTAGCATTGGTCATCTATCTATTATCCTCAAGGTAATGGACAAGAAGAAGCTTCTAATAAGACAATTCTCAAAATCTTGCACCGAACAGTTCATAAATCTGGTAGAGATTGGTATCTCTAGATTAATCTAGCTTTGTGGGCCTATAGAACAAGTATCTGAACACTAATGGGGGCCACTCCCTTTGCCTTGGTTTATGGAGTAGATGCAGTATTACCTATTGAGGTTGAGATTCCTACAGTGCAAATCTCTTTGAGCGGCCTCATCACTAATGAAGAAAATAGAATATCTCAGCTTCAAGAGCTTGAGTTACTTGATGAATGTTAGAAGGTGGCATTCGATCATCTAAGAGCATACCAAAAGAGGATGTCTAAAGCCTACAATAAGAAAGTTAGACAAAGGAAATTCCAAGTGGGTGATCTCATCCTAACAGAGAACCCCAAGAATCAGCAGTAGCAAGTCCAAAAAGGCAAATTTGAACCAAATTGGCTTGGTTTGTATGTCATTACTACTGTATTTGGGTCTAGTGCTTATTAAATCTCCACCACTGAAGGAGAACAACACAAAGAGCCTATCAAAGCTCTTCACTTGAAGAAATTCTACAACTGAGACATTGCTCGTATGCTCATGTACATACTTATTGGTCCTGAAAAAATCCTAAAAATGATATATTGGCAAAAAATGCTAAAAATTGCAAAATGTCCTGAAAAAATGATCATCTTAGTGAAAACCTAGTAAACAGGTGCTTTGATGTATCTATTATTTGTTAATATGATTTAGAACAACAAAGAGGGGGCAGTGAATTAGTTGTTCTCAGGTCCTAATGTATAAGAAAAACTTAAAAACTTTACTTTAAATCAGATCAAGAAACCAAAACAAACTCGGTCATCACTAATTCATCAATAGAAACATATAACAATGCAATCCACTACCCAATTGTATCTAACTTGTAAACCATAGAAATGTTCACACCAAAACATTCACACACAAGTATGACACCAAGATTTATAGTGGAAACCCAATATGGGAAAAACCACTTTGTAACATGCTACTATTATTTTCACTCTTCTGAAGTGAGCTCAATTAAGAACCAACCCTGTCAAAGGTTACAATGCACACTGTCAAGTGTGACCTGATTAAAAGATTTAATCACCCTGTTAAAAGTGAGCGTGGTCAAAGGACTTACATACATTCCATTAGAATGCAACCTTGTTCAAAGGATTTAACTTATGACGGTTAGATCAACCTCTGTTAAAAGGATTTTGACTATTACAATGGTTAGAAAGTAGCAGGAGTGTTGATCTAAAAAACATACATTTTACTTTGCAAATATTAGATCCAATTCCATACACAAATACTGGTTTACTGACTTTGAAACTTTTCCATCTCCATGTCTGATCTGCTCAGAACTTTTCTTCAAGCGATTACCACACTTCACCTTCAACCTTTTTGCTTATATAGTCAATAAAACTTATCTTCCAGTATTTCAATTTCATCCCAATACATCAACCTTTTTCTCCACTCTCATACCTCTAATCCAATGTTCAAGCTCCCTTAATACTTTCCTCAATTAGGTTAACTCATCTTTTTCAGCTTAATCTCATTCATAGATCTTAGGGTTATGTCAGATTCATTGAATCTACCCACATTTTGTTCTTCACCTTCTTTTCTAGAAACATCTCAAATCTCATAAAGATTTACAATAAAATGTTTTACAGTTCATTAAATGCTTCCATACAATCAATAAATAAAGTCAACACATTTTACATAATCCAAGAATTTAAACAATATCATCCCCAAAAAGAATTCTCTTCAAATATAAAATTGTTGATGCTTGGTCAATACTGTGATCATTTACTCAGTCTTCATGTAGAACGCTTGGTCGTTACTAAAAATGTTTCCTTGGCATGCACTGTCTTCCTCGGCAATTTACTAATACTCGATTGACATAGGATTTTTCTCCGCATCCACTAACTTAGTCGACACTAACATAACTCAGCTTAAACATGATTTTATCCATTTTTGCTCAGTTAAGCCTACCATTTTAGTCTTCAATCTCACTAAGATAAACAATACATTATCTCATCATTGTGCAACATAGTCAAGTACACTTTGTAGTATCAAGATACCTCAACCTTTCCCTAGGTACTATTGTTACCAACCTTGCTTCACTCATTCACAACACTTCAATAGATATAGTACTTTACTAAGTAGCAACAATCTTACCAGTTAAGGTTTTGATATCAATGACAATACAACAATGGTTTCAATTACAGTTTCCAACAATCTCCCTCTTTGGCATTGATGGCAACACCATATGATATCACCTGAATAACACATGGATTACCAACCAATCCAAAACTTATCTATCCATCACAGAAATTTATAATATCCTTAGCTTCATTCTGATTTAGTATCTGTAAATCATACTTTTGTGACCATCAGCAGTAATCAGATCTCCCTCTATCCTGATCTTTTATTTCAGTTCATCTTCCTCTTATCTTTCAGTATCTTCTCCCTCAATTTCTTCTCTATTCTTAGTATCATGTGTTATCATTATTAGTATCTTCTCCCTCTTTGACAAAAATGCCAAAGTAGCAACATAACATACATCCAACAGATGTAGATAGTGTCTTTACAGTTCAGTGTTTCTCCCTCTATCATCTTGCTTATGACTGATTCAATGTTTGTGCTCTTTCTTCACAACTCTAGGGCAATCCTAAAGTGTGACATTCTTCTGCATCAATGTGTTAGATATTCTATTGTAGCATATTTGATGTAGTGCTCCTAGCTTGACTACGCAGCCTCAGTTAGGGGAAGGACCTCTAATTTTCTTCTCAGGTACTCATGAGCTTCTTTAGGTAAAGCTTTAGTGAATATATCTACTATTTATTCTTTTGTATTCACATACTCTAATCAGACTTCTTTGTCTTGTACCAATTCTCTCAAGTAGTGATATTTGATTGCTATGTGTTTGGTCTTTGTATGCATCACTGGATTCTTAGAAATATTAATAGCACTTGTGTTGTCAAAGAAAATAACAATAGGTTCAATGATTTCTTCCTTCATTCCTACCAAAAATTATTTTATCTAGACCAGATTTGAACAGTTTACTACAGCAGCAACATACTCAGCCTTGGCAATAGATTGGGAAATGCAATTTTGTTTCTTGCTTGTCCAGGAAACTAATCTCTATCCAAGAAAGAAAGCTCCACCACTTGTACTCTTCTTGTCATCTACATTTCTTTCCCAATCAGCATCAGTATAAAATTTCAGTTCAAATCTGTCATTCTTCTTATAATATAGCCCATAGTCAGTAGTTCCTTTCAAATATCTCATAATTCTCTTCACAACCATTATGTGTGTTTCCTTAGGATTGGCATAAAATCTTGCCACAATCCCAACAGCTAATGTAATATCTGGTCTTCTATGTACAACATACTGCAACTTTCCAATCATGGATCTATACAAAGTCTAATTCACTTCAGTAGCATCATCATTTTTAGATAACATCTGTCTAGTAACCATAGGAGTTCCTACAACATTCTTATTTTTAGGTCTCGACACTAGTGTCCAAGTATCATTTTTCTCGATCTGGTCAATCTCTTCATTCATTACTTGTATCCAATCTTCATTCTCCAATGCTTCTCTTGTTGTTTTAGGTTCAAATTCACATAGTAGGCATGTTGGATCCTTGATCTTACTTCTGGTCTGAATTCTAGCATCTTTATCTCCAATTATCTGTTCAAGTTTGTGATGTCTTCTTACATATTTTGCCAAAATAGGTTCAGCATTTTTCTCTTCTATTTCATTAGGTTCCCCAACAAGATTGTCAGATTCAGCTTTTGAATGCTCGACAACCTCTTCCTGATAGTCAACAGTACCATTCTATAGCTCAGCATGTTCTTGTTCTTTCTCAGCACTATTTTCCTGATGCTCGACATTACCTGTCTATCACTCAGCATTTCTTACCTGAGACTCGGCATCAAATGCAAGTCTGTTACTTGCAGCTTCTTCCTATTCAATGTACACAAAAGATCTATAATCTTCTGGTTCTCTTTTACTGTCAGCTTCATTTCTTTCTGCATACTCATCAATTCTTACATTCACACTTTCCACTATTTTTTCAGCATTAGAGTCCAAACACTTATAAGCCTTACGTTTCGTGGAATACCCTAGGAATATGCCTTCTTCACTTTTAGTCAAATTTTCCATTCTTAGTATCTTTTAGTATATAAAATTTTCTTCCAAAGATTCTAAAGTATTTAACATTCGGTGCATGTCCATACCATAATTCATAAGGTGTCAGATGTGTACCTTTTCTAATTTGTACCTGGTTAAGAGTTTAAATAGCAGTGCTTATAGCTTCTTTCCAGTATTTCTGAGGCACATTCTTTTCAATCATCAATGTCCTTGCACAGTCCAAGATAGATCTATTTCTTCTTTCTGCTATACCATTCTATTGAGGAGTTCTAGGTGTAGACATCTGTCTTCTAATAGCTCTTTCATTACGAAATAGATTAAATTCATTTGATGTAAATTCTCCACCTCAGTCAGATCTAAGACATTTCAGTTTCCTACCTGTCTCCTTCTCAACTTTAGCCAAGTACCACATAAAGAATTGAAAAGCATCAGATTTCTCTCTTAAAAACTTTACATGCATCATCCTGGTATGATCATCAACAAACAAGATAAAGTATCTAGCACCACAGTAACTTTTTATACCCATAGGTCCACAAAGGTCAGTATGAACCAAATCTAAAATGTTTTCAGAAGTAAAGGATTTTCTCTTGAAACCTTACTTTGTCATTTTTCCTAACTGACATTCCTTGCATATTATATTCTTAGGTTTCTTTAGTCTAGGTAGACCTCTTACTTTCTTCTTCTTACTTATCTCTACCAAATTGTCAAAATTCACATGACATAGCCTCTTATTCCTTAACCAAATATCATCAAGTTGTGCAATTAAACATGTTTCTTTAGATAGGTCAAGATAGAACAAATTACCTCTAGTCTGCTCTCCACTTTGAATCAGTTCACTAGTGGCATCAAATATTTTAGCTCTCTTGTGATGAAATTCTACTCGGTAACCAATTTTGTTCAGCTAAGCAACACTTAACAAGTTATAATTAAGACCATCAACCCAATAAGCATTTTCACAAGATATCTTATCAGTTAGTTTAATCAAACCTTTTCCTCTAACAAGACATGGTGCATCATTACCAAATGTTACACTTTTACCTCTATAATATTATAAAGTTTCAAACTTATCCTTATCACTAGTCATGTGATGTGAACAACCACTGTAAATAATCCATTTTTCATTCTTGTTCACATAGGAAATCAATGCACTTTTCTCATCCTCATCAGATTCATCTTTCATTGCAACATAGACAACTTCAATTTCAACATCATCACCATCAGTGTCAGCTCCTTCTTCAACAATATAACAAGATTTCTTACCTTTTCCCTTGTAGTCTTTGTTCCTTTGGTAGCTTCTTTCATCTCTTCTATCTTTGTGTTTGTTTTTCCTTTCATCATATTTATCCTTCCTATCAGGACATCTAGCAGCTATATGGCCGACCTTATTACATGCGAAACATATGATTGGGAGTTTACCTTTATACTTTTCTTTTCCTGTTCTCAGTCTTCTAGCCATAAGAGCTTCTAGATCTTCAAGTTCTTCATCAGAAGTGTCACTATCACTTTCACTTTCACTTTCATCTTCACTTTCACTTGTGCATCTTTCTTTTTCCTTCTTAGGTTTGTTCAAAACTAATTGTGACTTAAAAGTAGATTCAACATTTCCAATACTTCCAATAGTGAAATTATCATAATTAGAGAGTTCAAAAGCAATTAGCTTACCAATCAAACCTTCCAAAGTGAGTCCATTTGCAGAGTTATGTATAGATTCCTGAATAACTGAGATCTTGATAGCATATATAGGACACAAAGTTCTTAGTACTTTTCCAATAATGGTTTCCTCATCAATAGTTTCATTGGCTCCCCTAATAGCATTTACAACTTCTTTTATTCTACCACAATATTGTGCAATGTTTTCACCTTCTTGCATTCTCATTTCATCAAACTTACTTTTGAGACTCTCGGCTTTTGCTTTCAGTACAAGTAAGTCACCACCATAGATCTTTGCAAGAGTGTCCCACATCTCCTTAGTAGTTTTATAGTCCTTAATGTCTTCAAATTATGGATAGATTAGGGTAGATGCAATTTCCAACATTGCCTGATTATGTTCTTTCTTAGCTCTCATTTCTTCGGCAGTCATAGGTACAGCAAGTGAGACATAGTCATTCTCAATATAGTACTTTGTAGAATCACCAATACTGGCTAGGTGTAGCTTCATCAAGCTTTTCCATGCAGGGAAGTTCTCCTTATTCAGCTTCGGTACCTCCTTCTTATACATCTTGATCATTTGCTTCAAGTCCCTTTAAACTTGATTTCTGTATACACCAATGAGCAACAAAACTCTGATACCAATTGTTAATATGATTTAGAACAACAGAGTGAGGGGGGGGGGCTGAATCAGTTTTTCTCAGGTCATGATGTATAAGACAAACTTAAAAACTTTAGTTTAAATCAGATCAAGCAACCAAAACAGACTCTGTCATCACTGATTCATCAATAGAAACATATAACAATGCAATCCACTACCCAGCTATATCTAACTTGTAAACCATAGAAATGTTCACACCAAAACATTCACACACAAGTATGACACCAAGATTTATAGTGGAAACCCAATATGGGAAAAACCACTTTGTAACATTCTACTATTATTTTCACTCTTCTGAAGTGAGCTCGGTTAAAAGCCAACCCTATCAAAGGTTACAATGCACACTGTCAAGTGTGACCCGGTTAAAGGATTTAATCACCCTATTAAAAGTGAGCCTGGTCAAAGGACTTACATTCCAATATAATGCAACATTGTTCAAAGGATTTAACTTATGACTATTAGATCAACCTCTGTTAAAAGGATTTTGACTGTTACAATGGTTAGAAAGTAGCAGCAGTGTTGATCTGAAAAACATACAACATACTTTGCAAATATCAGATCTAATTCCATACATAAATACAGGTTTACTGACTTTGAAACTTTTCCATCTCCATCTTTGATCTTCTTGGAACTTCTCTTCAAGCGATCACCACACTTCACCTTCAGCCTTTTTGCTTATACAGTCAATAAAACTTATCTTCCAGTATTTCGGTTTCACCCCAATACATCAACCTTTTTCTCCACTCTCATACCTCTAATCCAATGTTCAAGTTCCCTTAATACTTTCCTCAATTAGGTTAACTCATCTTTTGCCGCTTAATCTCATTCGTAGGTCTTAGGGTTAGGTCAGATTCATTAAATCTACCCACATTTTGTTCTTCGCCTTCTTTTCTAGAAACATCTCAAATCTCATAAAGATTTACAATAAAATGTTTTACAATGCATTAAATGCTTCCATACAATCAATAAATAAAGTCAACACATTTTACATAATCCAAGAATTCAAACAATGTCATCCCCAAAAAGAATTCTCTTCAAATATAAAATTGCTGATGATCGGTCAATACTGTGATCATTTACTCAGTCTTCATGTAGAATGCTCGGTCGTTACTAAAACTATTTCCTTGGCATGCACTGTCTTCCTCATCAATTTACTGATACTCGGTTGACACTAACATAACTCGGCTTAAACATGATTTTATCCTTTTTTGCTCAGTTAAGCCTACTAGTTTAGTCTTCAATCTCACTAAGATAAACAATACATTATCTCATCATTGTGCAACATAGTCAAGTACACTTTGTAGTATCAAGATAACTCAACCTTTCCCTAGGTACTATTGTTGCCAACCTTGCTTCACTCATTCAAAACACTTCAATAGATATAGTACTTTCTTAAGTAGCAACAGTCTTACCAATTAAGGTTTTGACATCAATGATAATACAACAATTGTTTCAATTACAGTTTCCAACAATCTCCCTCTTTGGCATTGATGGCAACACCATATGATATCACCTAAATAACACATGGATTACCAACCAATCCAAAACTTATTTGTCCATCAGAGAAATTTATAATATCCTTAGCTTCATTATGATTTAGTATCTGTAAATCATACTTTTGTCACCATCAGCAGTAATCAGATCTCCCTCTATCCTGATCTTTCATTTTAGTTCACCTTCCTCTTATCTTTCAGTATCTTCTCCCTCAATTTCTTCTTTGTTCTCAGTATCATGTGTTATCATTATTAGTATCTTCTCCCTCTTTGACAAAAATGCAAAAGCAACAACATAACATACATCCAACAGATGTAGATAGTGTCTTTGTAGTTCAATGTTTCTCCCTCTGTCATCTTGCTTATGACTGATTCAATGTTTGTGCTCTTTCTTCACAACTCTAGGGTAGTCCTAAAGTGTGACATTCTTCTACATCAATGTGTCAAATATTGTATTGTAGCTTATTTGATGTAGTCCTCCTAGCTCGACTAGGCAGCCTCAGTTAGGGGAAGGACCCCTAATTTGCTTCTTAGGTACTCATGACCTTCTTTAGGTAAAGCTTTAGTGAATATATCTACTGTTTGTTCTTTTTTATTCACATACTCTAGTCGAACTTCTTTGTCTTGTACCAATTCTATCAAGTAGTGATATTTGATTGCTATGTGTTTGGTCTTTGTATGCATCACTAGATTCTTAGAAATATTAATAGCACTTGTGTTGTCATAGAAAATAACAACAGGTTCAATGATTTCTTCCTTCATTCCTACCAACAATTATTTTATCCAAACCAGATTTGACCAATTTACTGCAGCAACAACATACTCGGCCTCGATAGTAGATTGGGAAATGCAATTTTGTTTCTTGCTTGTCCAGGAAACTAATCTCTATCCAAGAAAGGAAGCTCCACCACTTGTACTCTTCCTATCATCTACATTTCCTACCCAATCAACATCAGTATAAAATTTTAGTTCAAATCTATCATTCTTCTTATAATATAGCTTATAGTCAGTAGTTCCTTTCAAATATCTCATAATTCTCTTCACAACCATCATGTGTGTTTCCTTAGGATTGGCAGAAAATCTTGCCACAATCCCAACAACTAATGCAATATCTGGTCTGCTATGTACAACATACTGCAACTTTCCAATCATGGATCTATACAAAGTCTGATTCACTTCAGCATCATCATCATTTTTAGATAACTTCATTCCAGTAACCATAGGAGTTCCTACAACATTCTTATTTTCAAGTCTCGACACTAGTGTCCAAGTATCATTTTTCTCGATCTGGTCAATCTTTTCATTCATTGCTTGTATCCAATCTTCATTCTCCAATGCTTCTCTTGTTGTTTTAGGTTCAAATTCACATAGTAGGCATGTTGGATCCTTGATCTTACTTCTGGTCTGAATTCCAACATCTTTATCTCCAATTATTTGTTTAGGCTTGTGATGTCTTCTTACATATTTTGCCAAAATAAGTTCAGCATTTTTCTCTTCTATTTCATCAAGTTCCCCAACAAGATTGTCAGATTCAGCTTCTGAATGCTCGGCAACCTCTTCCTAATAGTCAGCAGTACCATTTTGTAGCTCGACATGTTCTTGTTCTTTATCGGCACTATTTGCCTGATGCTCGGCATTACCTGTCTATCACTCAGCATTGCTTACCTAAGACTTGGCATTAGGTGCAAGTCTGTTACTTGCCTCTTCTTCCTATTCAATGTACACAAAAGATCTGTAATCTTCTAGTTCTCTTTTACTATCAGCTTCATTTCTTTTTGCATACTCATCAATTCTTACATTCACACTTTCCACTATTTTGTCAATGTTAGAGTTCAAACACTTATAAGCCTTACTTTTCGTGGAATACCCTAAGAATATGCCTTCTTCACTTTTAGCATCAAACTTTCCATTCCTAGTATCTTTTAGTATATAACATTTTCTTCCAAAGATTCTAAAGTATTTAACATTCGGTGCATGTCCATACCATAATTCATAAGGTGTCAGATGTGTACCTTTTTTGATTTGTACCCGGTTAAGAGTGTAAATAGTAGTGCTTATAGCTTCTTTCTAGTATTTCTAAGGCACATTCTTTTCAATCATCAATGTCCTTGCACAGTCCAAGATAGATCTATTTCTTCTTTTTGCTATACCATTCTGTCGAGGAGTTCTAGGTGCAGACTCCTGTCTTCTAATACCTCTTTCATTACAAAATAGATTAAATTCATTTGATGTAAATTCTCCACCTTAGTCAGATCTAAGAAATTTCAGGTTCCTACCTGTCTCCTTCTCAACTTTAGCCAAGTACCACTTAAATAATTGAAAAGCATCAAATTTCTCTCTTAAACACTTTGCATGCATCATCCTGGTATGATCATCAACAAACAAGATAAAGTATCTAGCACCACAGTAACTTTTTATACCCATAGGTCCACAAAGGTCAGTATGAACCAAATCTAAAATGTTTTCAGAAGTAAAGTTTTTGCTCTTGAAACTTGACTTTGTCATTTTTCCTAACTGACATTCCTTGCACATTATATTCTCAAGTTTCTTCAGTCTAGGTAGACCTCTTACTTTCTTCTTCTTACTTATCTCTACCAATAAATAAAGTCAACACATTTTAAATAATCCAAGAATTCAAACAATGTCATCCCCAAAAAGAATTCTCTTCAAATATAAATGTGCTGATGCTCGGTCAATAATGTGATCATCCACTTGATCTTCATGTAGAATGCTCGGTCATTACTAAAAAAATTTCCTCGGCATGCACTGTCTTCCTCGGCAATTTACTAATACTCGGTCGACATAGGATTTTGCTCAGCATCCACTAACTCGGTCGACACTAACATAACTCGGCTTAAACATGATTTTATCTATTTTTGCTTGGTTAAGCCTACCAGTTTACTCTTCAATCTCACTAAGATAAACAATACATTATCTCATCATTGTGCAACATAGTCAAGTACACTTTGTAGTATCAAGATAACTCAACATTTCCCTAGGTGCTATTGTTACCAACCTTGCTTCACTCATTCACAACACTTCAATAGATATAGTACTTTCCTAAGTAGCAATAGTCTTACTAGTTAAGGTTTTGACATCAATGACAATACAACAATTGTTTCAATTACAATTTCCAACATTATCTTGGTGAAAACCTAGTAAACAAGCACCTTGATAATAATAAAAGAATTTGAAAATTGAAAAAATACAAAAAAAAAAAAGTGAAAAGATAAAAAATACAAAAAAAAATGAAATATTCAAAAATACAAAAAAAGAAAAAAAAAAGAAAGAGAAAAGTACAAAAAAATTGAAAAAGAAGAAAAATGTGCCATTGATGAAAACTTGGTAAGCAGGCGTCATGGTAGCAAAAATAGAATCTCTGCCAAGATGGTGAAAACCTAGTAAACATGCGCCTCTTGTTTCCTGGAGCTACATCTCATCTCAGCATCACTTGGATCTTAGTTTCTTGCTTTATTTTGCTTTCCCGCTTTCCTGCTTTAGTTTGTTTCCTGCTTTAGTTTGCTAGCTCATGCACTTGCTTTCAGTTGTCTTCAAGATTTTCCTTGACTCTTCATGGATTGGAACTAGTTCACACTTGGGGGCATCCTTCTTGGTCTAGGGGGTATTGTCCTATTTCTTTTGGAAGTTTTGTTCATGCATTAGTCACCAATGATTCCCACTACATCTTCCTGTTGATGCCTAGCTACTTTTGAGATGTCTCTCCTTGAGGATCTCTTGTGTATCGGTCACCAGTGGTTCTCACTGTGCCTACCTATTGATACTTAGCTCTTGTTCAAACCCCTCTCTTTTGGGATCTGTTCCTTACATCAGTCACCAGTGGTTCTCACTGTGTCTACCTGCTAATGTTTTGATCGTGCTTTATTCTCTCTTTTGAGAATCTTCCTCGTATCGTTCACCCAGTGGTTCTCACTGTGTTTGCCTGCTGATATTTGGTGTGTGCTCTGATATCTTCTTAAGGACTTTGTCTCTCACAATGGTCACCAGTGGTTCTCACTACGTCTACCTACTGTTGCTATCCTGTCGAGACTTCGAATGTTGTTCGCTTCTGATTCGACTTCAATCCGCTTGAACACAAATGTAAACTGAAACTAAAACTAAATTTGTGTTCCTTTGAAGCATGCTGAGCTTTTCATTTTCTTGTTTGTTTGTTTTCTTTATCATTTCCCCTCGAGTGAATCAAACATGTCTTTCTTGACTAAGAAAAGAGAAGATTGGGGGCATGATCTTTTTCTTTTCTTTTTTCTTGCTGGTTTAGTCCCAATGATCCAAAGAATCTACATAAGAGGGGTGTCCATCTATAAGAGCTTTCATCTCATATGGATGGCCATGCATACCTCGACTCCTTTTATATAGATGTTTTGGTGAGGTTGGTTCTCCTCCTTGTCTGTTTTGAGTGACTTCTTTTTGCTACAAGTAAAATTGCTAACACTCATCCTGCTAAGTGAACGTAAGGGTCACTGTGAGCATTCTTTGGTAAAAGAAGGAACTCTTGCATGTATGGTGTGTTTGTTCACAAGCAATATTCAGGTAATTCTAGCAATTGTGCTTTGATGCTTATGTTAACTTGCTAAATCAAAAGGAATAGGTGTTCAGGTCATTCTGGCTTCTTGTGCCTTAATGCTTACACCTCATTTTGACAAATCTAAGACTTATGTAATATTCATATTCTCATGATTGCAATGTTAGTGAGAATTGTATGGCATCTTGCGATTGTCCTATGATTAAACAAAATCTATGATGATAAAAATGGTGAGTCCAACAACCAAGTCCTAGGTTTGCATTTTCATTCTAAGCTTGCATTTGAGATGATATCTTGGTACTCTCTTGATTGCTTTCTGTTCATCGAAGGTTCTCATCTTTTGTCCCAGTTTCATCTTGGATGCACAAGTGTTTGGTCCTTGCTCTCAATCTTTGAAACATAT